>JAQQAC010017683.1:24044081-24182945 GCA_029783875.1 Phataginus tricuspis | reverse complement strand
TACATCATCAGGTGGTTTAAGTTCAGTGAGGATCCTGGCCATAGGAACCCCAACTTCCCCACAAGGTCTGAGGCCAAGTAAATCTCATCTGTGGTCTCCTGCTGGTCACACGGCCAGCCCCCCAGAGAAGGGCTGTAGCTGATGCTGGCCTGGGAGCTGCTCAATGGGCCCAACCTGAACCAGGCTGGCTGGTGACGACTCTTCTAGGGAAGGTGACTTGGTTTCCCTTATCAGTGACCATCATATCTGAGGCCAGGGGGTTGACTCAGGCCCCACAGTTTGGCAAGGATGACAGGCCATCAACATGTCCCCCTGGCTTCCAGAATGATGAGTACGGAGAGGTTTCCTTAAGGCAGGTGGTGTAGATTTGCCCTACTGCTCCAGCTCTGTGGGGGTGGCAGGCTTCTAGCTGGGTTGAATCTGCCTCCCCAGGGAGTCTTGCAGCCAGGACCCGGGGTACCCACACCTGCCAAATGGAGTTTTTTGGGATGTCATAAGGACTTACATCAACATATGACTTATTTTGCTGGCTACGTGGAGCCAGTCTTTAGTAAATTGCTTAGTTATTGTCCTCTGTGACAAGCAGAATTCTAGGATTGCCCCAAGATTTCCTCCCCTGCCCTGGTTTGCAAGTCCTACATAATCCTGGGATGATAAATACGGTCGGTTTTTATTCCCATCACTAGGACACAGCTGACCTTAAGGTACAGAGATTATATACAGTGCACCTGACCCAATTGTGTGAGCCTTTTAAAATGGAGTTTTCTCTGGCTGGTTGTGAAAGGGAAGGTTGGAAATCTGGGGCTCAAGAAGATCTGATGTGCTGCTGAGGATGGAGGAGGCCACATGGCAGGGAAGGCAGGTGGCCTCCAGGAGTGGAGAGTCCACACTGGCTGACAGCCAGCAAGGAAACAGGGACTTCAGCGCTGCAATGCTAAGGACTTGGATCCTGGCGACAACAGGAATGAACCTGGGAGCGGAGACTTCTCCAGAACCTGGAGGGAAGTCCCAGCCCTGCTGACTCCTTGATTTCAGCCCATGAGACCCAGAGCAGAGGCTACACAGAGCCCAGATTTCTGGCTTGCAGAACTGTGAGACAGTCAGTGGGTGGTGTTTTGTCTGTGGTCATTTGCTATGAGCAGGAGAAAACAAAAACATTCTCTCAAAAGAAAAAAAATGTATTTTCTTAAAAAAATTAGAAGTAGAACTACTACATGATCCAGCAATTCTGGGTATTTATTCTAAGAAAATGAGAACACCAATCCAAAGAGCTACCTGCACCCTGGTGTTCCCTGAAGCGACATGCACAATGATCCAGATGTGGAAGTAACCCAAGTGTCCACTGATGGATGAATGGGCAAAGATGTGGTACGTACACAACATGGAATACTAGCTGAACATAAGAAAGAATGGCATTTTACCATTTCGTGGTGACAACATGGATGGACCTAGGGGATATCGTGCTAAGTGAAATAAGTCAGAGAAAAACAAATGCCATATGATTTCACTTACATGTGGAATCTGAAAAGCAAAACAAATGAACAAACAAAATAGAAACAGACTCACAGATCCAGGAAACAAACTATTGGTAACCAAAGTGGGGAGGCAGGAGGACTAGGTGAAGGGGATACGTCCCAACTTCCAGTTATAAAACACGCAGGTTGCAGACATCAGTGTGCAGCTTGGGGAACAGAGTCAGAACTTGTGATCACTTTGCACAGTGACAGACGGTGACTGGACTTCGTGGAGATCATGACGTATAAAAATACTGCATCACTATGATGCACACCCAAAACGTCAATTATACGTCAATAAAAAATGACAGGCAGATCTCAGTTTTGAAGTTTGAGGTTTGGTGCGCATACACCGGAAAGCACAGCTCCGAGGACAGTCTGGTCAGTCCTGGTTAATGCACGCCCCCGATCGAGATGAAGGACAGTCCCGTCAGCCCAGGAAGCCCTCCGCCCCTGGCCCAGGCAAAGCAGCTAGTGTTCATCTGGGTCTCCATCGGCGAGGTCACCGTCGTGGGATTTCCTTCAGCTGGACTCAGACAGCACGTGCTATTTGCATCCGATTCTCTCCACTCAACGAACTGGCTTTGAAGTTCATCCGTTTGTTTCCATTTATTGCCGAGCAGTATTCCACTGCACAGATGTCCCAAGGTCCATTTACACATCTGCCTGTGTCTAGATTTTGAACTTCTGTCCACAGAGCTGCTAAGGGCATTGCATACACATTCTGTGGACATTTTTCATTTGTCTTAGATAAATACGAAGTGGAATTGCTGGATCAGAGTGCTGCATGTTTAACTTTTTCAGCAACCACCTGACAATGTCCCACAGTGGCTGAGCCACTTTTCACTCCCCGCAGCACTGGGTGAGTCCGGTCCTCGGCCTCCCCCACAGCACTGGGTCGACATCAGGTACACAGTGCCACAGGTGGACTACCACTGTCGCTGGAACATTTCTGTATTAACGGATTTTTTCAATCGATGTAGTCCTGGTCATCAGGATGTACAACAGATTAGAATTCTATAAACCTTCAAAATGTACAAAGCCCCTTCATGGAAGTGACTTCATTTGGATTTCAAAGAAAATGTTTTTTGTTCTATTTTAGTGTTGGGGAGACTGAGGTCCACCTGCTCCCCCTGAATCTGGTTCTTCCCCTTGAGTCTCTCCCTCCACAATGCTGGGAATTTCCACCCGGATCAAAGCTCTGGTCAAGTGACCACCTGGTGCAAAGCCTCTGATGGCACCCCTGTTCACAGAGGACAGGTCACACAGCCGAACTGGGGATGCAAGACCAGTTATGATCTGGTTTCTGCCCAGTGTCCAAATGCATCTACCTCCTGACCCCCAAACTTTGTCTCTTCATTTCTCTTGGAATTCTCTTTCTGGTATCAGGTCTCTATTTAAGCAATTGCAGGGTATGGGCTGGGGCTGACGTGCTCACATCTAAACCCTCAAATGTGCCCCCAGTCCTCCTGCTCAGGGCAAATGTCACGGTTTCCAGCTACTCCAGATCCCCATCCTCCAAGAGGGTAGTAAGGTCTCTGTTCCATGGTGCCCTGTACCTAACACAGCCTTCAGGTCTCAGAGCTGTTTGTGCGTCTGCTGTCCCCCCGACTGGCTGAGTCCCTGGGGAAAAGCCTGTGCTGCACCCATCACTCAGAGCCGGACTCGGTTGGTTCATATATTCTCGTCTGCATAGCTAAACTGGGCGCTCCTCAAGGCCACGGTTAATGCTACGGCCATAATAGAGGGTTTCTGATCAGCTGGTTTGACCCAAGGCTCAAGGAAGGGTCCTGGTTCCATCCCTCAGCGACCACCCACCGACCCATTCATCCCTCCATCCACTGTCCATCATCCACCGTCCATCTTCCACACATAAACTCAGCCCCCACCTGCACCCAGCCTCTGCCTTTGCATTCTCCCAACCCACTGCGCTGAGCACTCATCCGTGCCTTTGTCGGGCCTGGGGACGCAGAGAATCACACTTGGTCCCTGCCCTCAGGAGTTCATGTTTCATAGGGAGACACAGAAACACACTCCTATCCTCTGAACCAGAAAGATCTACTGCTCAGAGGGGTGCGTGCCGCTATGCCTGCCCCCGACGGTACTCAGCTCCGCCAGGGGATGGTTAACTACGAGGCCACACCCCGGCCACAAGCCCCTCATTTCCGTGGGACTCAGATGACTCAGTCGGGCTTGGAGTCCCCCTTTCTCTGCAGCACACACTCTCCTTCTGCCCCCCGGGCCCACACTCCAGGCCAGTTAAGTCTCCTTCCAGAGAGGGGCGCACACTGCTGGGGACAAAGGGAGGACCAGGCCAAGAATCCCTGAGCGGAGAGAAGTTTGGAGGATTTCCGCCTATAGAGGAGAAAACTGAGGCCTAGAGAAAAGTCAGCACCAGTTCATAGCCAAACAGCAAATTAGTGGCTGCCTCTGGCCGAGAAGCCCTGCGGCCTCAGACTTTAGTTTCATGGCTGCCAAACTGATCCAAGCAAGCCGTCCGTGGCTCCTCCACTAGGAGAACAGTGCTGCCCCCACAGCCTCCCATTCACCCCAAGGGCGACCCAGCCAAAGGCCCTCCTGCCAGCGTCCGTTCTGCATCCTCCCCTCCTTCCCCATGCCCGCCGCCCACAGGGTTTGCTCAGCACAGGCCCCGGGGTTCAGTCTCGGGGGGAGTGGGCAGACATACCTGGCGTGAGCGATGGCCGCCACCCACTCGTCACAGTCCTTTGCGTCCTCTGTCCTCAGCTCCAGGGCTTTCTGGTTCTCATGGCTGAAGTTAACCGTGAAGTAGTGCTGCACCAAGAGGGAGACATCTCCGGTTACCGTGGCGTCCGTGGGGCCTGCAGCGGCTGCTGCTTTTGGTCCAGCCGTTTTGCGGAGCCATGGTGGCTGGGCACAGGTGCAGTTTCTGTCACCGTTGGAATGGCATTCTGTCTAGCAGTTTTCAGCCTGCAATTAAGGCAGGCTTTGTGCGATGTAACAGAACCTATGTTTAGGGTATTGTAAGGAGGAAGCAAAACCCACAAAGCCCTATTTGCCAACAATCTGCAAAAAACAGCCAGCTTCAAGCCGTCAGGTATGCTGGAAGGAGGGCAGGGAAGCAAGCCAGAGGGCGTCCCCTCTGGGAACTGGGTACCGACGCAGAGCAGCAAGCATGTAACTCGCTCCACAAAGACTGACTGCACCCTCTTCGGGATCCGGGGTTAAAGCGGTGAGCAGTTAGACGTGGTCCCCAGGACAGCCGACTGGAAGCTACCTCTGTTGGGTGCAGGTGGCTGACCGCGGGGCCGGCCCCCTGAGGTCCCGGGGAAGCAGAGAAGCCAAGGACGGACACACCCGAGACGCTGTCAGGCGAGGCCCTGCACGCGGAGCCGTGGGAACACGCCTAGAACACGGTAAGTGCGTGTGTTTTTATGGTCAGTGCTGTGCGGTCGTTCGTGCAGTGGAGGGAAGCAAAGGGTGTGGGGCACAGAGACAGCCCCCCACAGAGTCAGCCCAGGGAGAGCAGGAGTCCTTCCTGAGGATGAGGCCACGGCCTAGGCTTTATTTCAGTTGGGCAGAGGGGCACAGGGGCAGCACGAGCATGGGGGTCACAGGGACAATCGGGGGTGGGAGGGACTGTGAGGTGTGAACGGAGATGCAGCACCTGCTGGTGAGCTGAGTGGGGGCTGGGCTGCAGAACTCCTGGGTTTCTGGCTTGAGCAGCCAGGTTGGGGGTACCACAGACAGGGTGGGGCATGGGCAGGGTCAAGGGCAGGTGCAGAGGGCCAGGATGGAGCGGGGGCTCCACTGCTCCATGTCTCTTCAGGCTGCGAATGGGGCATGGGGGTGTCAGCCTCAGTGTGGGGAGGGCAGCTGGAGGCCGGTTCCTCAGAGAGAGGCGGGTAAGCAGAGCATGAGGCCTCTCGGACCCTGTCCTGATGGAGCCAGGCGGAGAGGGCAGGCAGTGAGGTGCACGGGGGACCCTCCAGCCTGCCCGCCCAGCAAGCGCATTGCAGGCCGTGGTGTGGCGCCGTCACACAGGGCGCCCTCCGTGCCCCTCCATCCCCTGAGCGTAGGCAGCGGGGAACTGCAGCCGAGGTGCGGCGTGTAAACTATTTTTAGCTTCTGCTGACATTCGCTGTATTTCTGTGAATTGCCAGCCTTGGTGGTAGCCAGGGTGTGTGTGTGTGTGCATAGTCGATGTCTCTCACTTGTTTCCTAGGAAACAGGTAACTGGGGCTGTGGAATGAAGTGTGCCAGTTGCAGCCTCAAATAACTGAGCTCAGAAGGCTCCCACGGGCACGCCCCACCTGCGAAGGCAGCAGGTGAAAAACAGAGCTGCAGGTGGCCACCCAGCACCTTCCCAGCTCTTGAGGGCTGACGGGCATGAGTGCTTGTCTCCCATGGCCTCATTCATTCCCATATTCCCCTAGTGGGGCAGGCATTACCATCTGTTTTACAGTGGGTGAACCTGAGGTTCAGAGAAGTCAAGCCACGTGCCCAAGGCCGTCAGCTGGAAGGCGGAAGGGGCAGGAGGACGTGCTCCGTGGGCCCGGGGCTGGCGGTGGGGGGAGAGGAGGGGAGAGGCTCCTGCCCAACGGGCCCGTAGGCGGGGACAGCAGGGGTCTGTGCCCCCTTAGAGCCCCGGGGCTGGGCCAGGGCAGGACGGGCCGAGGGTGGGCCCATTCCCAGGGCAGGAGCGGGCTCCCTCCGCAAGGGGCTGCTCGCCCAGGGGAGGCTGGGTTGGCAGAGGCCCGAGGGGTGAAGAGGCTGGCTAAGACTCTGGCCCCCTCACAGGCCTCTTCCTGCCCGCCCTGCTTGTGGAGAAGCAAATGGCTCCTTGGCACCCTGTGTGCTTTAATCGCCCTGCAACCTCACCCTGCAAGAAATCTACACACGAGGGAGAAGGCCAGGAAGTCCCGGCCCCAGCCCAGGTTGCACCAGCCGTGGGAGAGACCGGCGAGGACATGCAGCTCTCTGCCCCTCTGATGGGGAACAGGGCTCTCAGAGGCTTCTTCCGCCTGCTCCAGGCACCTCCCCGCCAGCCGCTAGTCCACCCAGCTGTCCGTTCCACCTCTGTGTGGCCTCATTCCCGCTCTAGCCCAAGGCCCTGGATTTCTCCTGGGCCATCGCCTGAGTGTCCCAACAAGGACAGCACGTCACCCGTGGGGACAAGCCACCCAGGCTCTGAGTGACTGGCAGGCTGGAGGTTCAGGTGAAGTGGGCTGGAGGAGAGGCGGGTGGGGGGCTTGGGGCAGCATGACCCAGAAGCCCCATGTGCCTTGTAACAAGCAGTCTTTCGATGCCGGGTGAGCTCTGGGGAGCACCAGGGCACCTTCGGGGCAGAGGCCAAGGGCTTGCGGAGCTGGCCGCCGGGGAGCCTCAGCCGTAGGTGGAGGGAGGCTCAGGACTAAGGCCAGAGCCGAGGTTCTCAGCACATCGCCTCTCTGGGAACACGGCCGCCCGGGAGGTAAGTGCACACCCCCATTTAATGGGAGCAGCGGGAGCAGGAGCGGGGTTTGCCCAAGGCCCCCGGCTGGGAACAGGTGCAGCTGGGTGACAGTGATGCTCCAGGCAGCCTGGGCTGGAATGTAAGTGCCTCAAATGACAGGAGGGCAGAGCGTTCCCTCCATGCTTGTAAACCTCCCCCCGCCCCTGACGACTGGTTTAGACAACCACGTTGCCTAACTGACTAGCAGAGGGTAAACTTTCACCCAGCAATTCTGAGTCATCAGAAATCCTGACTTCAGGCAGCCGAGTGAAGGGGCTTCGCTCTACCTGGGACTCAGAGGATGAGGGAAGGGAGGTGCAGATGGGGAGAATAAAGAGAGAGAGAGGAGGGAGGGAGGGAGAGGGACAGAGAGGCAGAGGGGAGAAAGCAGAGGAGTAAAGCCCACTGGGAGAGAATAAAGCCCCTACAGAAAGGGCTCAGGCTTCAGGGAGACGCGAGAGGAGAAGCTGGGACCGGAAGGGCCTGAAGGAACATGTCAGCTTCTCAAACCTACATGCAAGAGAACCGCATGACCCCTGGTGATGTGGGACGGGGGGGTGGTGATCATGTGAGGCCCTACTAGGTGGCTGGCCCCACGTGGGAGCCGTCCACAGGCTCCCTCAGGAGCCCAGCCACCTGTGAGGAGGGTGACACGACTCCCACCTCCCAGAGGGTGCTGGGGCTGCAGGCATGAGGGCTCATCTGCAGGTCGTGCGGGGACTGGAGCCCTGGGCGGGCAGGGGGGGCTCTGGGTCCAGCACCCTTCCACCACCCCCTTCACTGTAATGGACGAGTGCACACCCAGAGCTAAGGGCGAGCGGCTTCCCGGGTAGAGAAAGAGCCCTGGAAGTGAAGTCTGATCTGATGTGGGTTCTGCACTTGACCCACAGTATGGCCCAGGGCAAGGAAGGCTCCTCCTGTCTCCCCATCTATGGAGTGGCTGGTTAGATGCAGTGGGCTCTAAGGTCCTTCCGATTTCCCTGACACGCCTGTATCTACCTGTATCTCTTCATCTATGTCATCTACACTGTATCAGCCACTCTCCCCACCCACACCTGTGTCTGTCCACCTGCCTACCTGCTGAGAGGGAGGCAGGCAGGTGGGAAAGAGAAGAGACAGTGTGGACGAGAGAGTGTGTGAGTGTCTGTCCTGGGTCTCTCCCTGGAGCTGGACAGGCCTGGGCTGCGGCCCTTGGGAGGCTCGGGCTGTGGCTCCGGTCTGGCTCTCTTCTCTGTCGGGGTCAGGCGTGCAGAGTCTGGGGAGCTTGTCTGGATCTCAGGCTGGCTCAGCCCTGGGTGTGGCCTGTGGGCTCCCTCCCTTCCCTCACTTACAGGATTGCCTTCTCCAGGGGCCTCCCACTCCAGGGGGCCTCACAGGCCGGTGTGACCCAGGGCCAGGTTCATCTGGGGACTCTGGACCCCACACAGAGCCTGGTGCTGAGTGTG
Organism: Phataginus tricuspis; assembly: GCA_029783875.1. NCBI lineage: Eukaryota > Metazoa > Chordata > Mammalia > Pholidota > Manidae > Phataginus > Phataginus tricuspis. The sequence goes on along the minus strand of JAQQAC010017683.1, from coordinate 24,174,513 downwards.
AACAGATGCAGGAATGCTACATCCTACCCTGAGGTCCTGATGATGTCCCTGTAAGGTGCCAGGAATCTGTGGACCTCACCGCTCACTCTGGTTCATATCAATCACAATATTTCCAGTAAGCCTCCTGGGCATTTGACACACCACTCGTACTGCCTGGTGCGGCTGCATCTCTAGGGGCACAAGCCCACGTGGGGAAGGCAAGACTCTGAGCCTGTTGCCTTTATTGGTGTAGGTGTGAGGCAGCTGCATTTTTCAGCACCGAGGTAGCTCATCTCACATAAGCAGAGCCCTAGGGTGGGCACAGTGTGTGGCAGACTCTTCTCTGCACCAGCCTATTTCCCACCTTCATCCTGCTTCCTGGGCAGCACAAAGGGGTTGCAAATCTCTCTAGGGGAAGCAGGTTCTGCTGCACAATTGGGAGAAAAGGAGATTTTATGATGGCATGAAGTTATGAATGTCCAGAGTTTTAAAAGTGAGGGAAGGCTATAGCCCCTCCCCATAAAACCTGGTGGGCTGCCCTGCCCTGCCAAAGCTGACCACATGGGGATGCCCCTTGAAAGCCTGATGCTGGTGGCCAGGGGGACTTGCATTTCTGGGCCCTGAGGGACTGAAACACTTGGAGAGACAGTTCTTGGCAGTCTGCCACCCCTGGGCACTGCGCACAGCAGACTGAAACAAGCCCCAGTCTTCCTGAGACTGTCCCTTTAACAGTGGGAAGGGTAGCTGTTTGGCCTAATACACAGAAACAAACACACTCAAGCAAAATGAGAAAACAGAAGAATATGTTCCAAATGAAAGAACAAGATAAAAACCCAGAAATGAACCTTAAGAAAACGGAGATAAGTAGCTTATCTGATAGAGCTTTCAAAGTAATGGTCATATAGATGCTCCCGATCTTGGGAGAATGGGTGAATACAGACCCTCAGTAATGAGATAGAAAATGTAAGAAAGTACCAACTAGAAGTCACAGAGATGAAGAATGCAAAAACTGAATTAAAAAAATATAGTAAGGGGTTCAACAGCAGACTGGATGAAGCAGAAGAAAGGATCAGTGACCTGGAAGACAGGGCAAAGGAACTTACCCAAAGAGAGCATCAAAAAGAAACAGGAATTTAAAAATCTAAAGATAGCTATGGGATTGATGGGACAACATCATGCAGAATAACATTTGCATAATAGGGGTCCCAGAAGGGGAAGAGAGAGAAAAAGGGACACAACTTATGTGAGGAAATAATGGCTGAAAACTCCCTAACCTGGGGGAAGGAAATAGTCATCCAGATTTAGGAGGCCCAGAGAGTTCCAAACAAGATGAACACAAGGACATCCACACCAAGACACATTATAATTAAAATGTCAGAAGTTATAGAGATAGGATCTCAAAGGCAACAAGAGAAAAACAACTTGACATGTTCAAGGGCACCCCCATCACTCATCAGCGGATTTCTTAGCAGAAACTTTGCATACCAGCAAGGGTGGCATGATAGATTCAAAGTGTGAAAGGAAAAAAATTCCACCCAAGAGCCCTCTACTCGGCAAGGTCATCATTCAGAATTGGAGAGATAAGGAATTTTCCAGACCTGCAAAATGTTCTTGAGCTCACCCACTGAACCACCATCACAAGAAACTCTAAGGGGACTTTAAGCCTGAACTAAAGGGCACTAACTAATAACAAGAGAGCATATGAAAGTAAAAGTCTCATAGATAAAAGTAAATATACAGTATACGTCACGGAGTAGCCACAAAGCGAGATTGAAAGTTAACAGACAAGTCATAAAAATAACTGTAACTACAACAGTTAAGGGATACACAATATTGAAAGGTGTAAGATGTGCCATCAAAAACATAAAATATGGTAAAGACAGTGTGATTTCTACAAAACACTTAAAAACAAAATCGCTGAGCAACTGAATAACTGAATATTCTTTCCATTCACCAAATTTGTACTTGGACATATTCAATGAACTGCCCTTGAAAAAGTCACCAATACAATTTTGTCCTTGTCTTTCAGAGTTAATTGCATTTGCTTATTAATACCTCTAATAATTTTCAATAAATAATTTCCAAAGTGAGGCTGAAGGTATAATTTCCAAACATGAAAATTCATGAAGTATTCATCTAAGCTGATTGTCTTCCCTTCTTTTTTCTTTTCCATCACCCAAAAATGGACCAGACCCAGGGACGGCAGCCCTGTTTGACACTTGCCTGTCCTCATGCCCCAGGTCTGAAAAATGCACTTGCTCACAGACCTGCATGTTAAGTGGGGGCACTTCAGTGTATGTGATAACTTGGCCAAATGCTTTTCAATTTTTAGAATTCTTGGTTTTACCTTAATAAAAATATTAACATGAATAACTCAAGTCCCTTAAACACCTTACCTGTCAGAAAGTATTTTATTTTGAGAGATTTCTGTGAAAGGAGCAGCCAACTGAGATTTTATTTTAATGTTAAACTATGGTTATATCTTAAATTTATAAACATAAGTGAAGTGACAATAAAAAAACATAAAACATGGGTGGGTAGGGAAGTAAAAATGTAGAATTTTAGAATGCTTTCAAATTTAACTTGCTATCAACTTAAAATAGACTGTTATATATAGGATGTTACATGTGAGCCCCATGGTAACCACAACTTGTAGTAAATACATGAAAGATAATGAGAATGGAATCTAAGCATAATACTACAAAAAGTCATCAAACTGCAAGGGAAGAAAGAGAAGGAAGGAACAGAGAGGAGATACAAAACAGCCAGAAAACAATTAACAAAATGGCAATAAATACAGCCTATCTACAATTGTTTAATACGTAAATTGGCTAAATTCTCCAATCAAAGACATGGAGTGGCTGAATGGATCAGAAGCCAAGATGGATCTATATGCTGCCTACAAGAGACTCCAGACTGAAAGTGAAGGGATGGAAAAAAGATACTCCATGCAAATGGAATTCTAAAGAAAGCTGGGATAACGACTTTAATCTGACAAAACAGATTTTTCAATAAAGACTGATAGAAGACAAAGATGGGCATTACATAATGATAAAAATGTCAATCCAACAAGAAGATAGAACATTTGCAAATATCTGTGCATTCAACATAGGAGCACCTAAACATATAAAGCAAGTATTAAAGGAAGAAATCAACATCAGTACAATGACGACAGGGAACTTTCTATCCCACCTACATCAGTGGACAGATCATCCAGACAGGAAATCAATGAAGAAATATATGCCGTAGATGACACATTAGACCCAATTGACTCAACAGAAAGATACAGAACATTCCACCCCACAGCAGCAGAAGTACACGGAACGTTCTCCGAGACAGATCACCTAGACCACAAAATAAGTCTCAATAAATTGAAGAAGACTGAAATCATATCAAGCCATATACCAAGAAGACAGATTCATATCTTTTCAGACCATAGTGGTATGAAACCAGGAATCAGTCACAAAGAGAAAACTGGAAAAATCACAAATATGTAGAGCTTAAACAACATGCTGCTGAACAACCCATGGGTTAACAAAGAAATCAAAAAAGAAATTAAAAAATACCCTGAGACAAAGGAAAACAGAAATGCAACATACAACATACCAAAGTCTATGAAATGCAGTAAAAGCATGTTTAAGAGGGAAGTTCATAGTGATACAAGCCTACCTCAAGAAATGAAAAAAAAAAACCTCAAATAAATAATCTAACTTTACACCTAAAGGATCTAGAAAACAAAAAGCCCAAAGTTAGTAGAAGGAAGGAAGTGATAAGATCACAGTGGGAGTAAATAAAATAGAGATGAAAAAGACAACAGAAAAGGTCAATTAAACCAAGAGATGGTCCTTAGAAAAGATAAACAAAATTGATAAACCCATAGCTACTAGATTCACTACAAAAAAGAGGAGGGCCTGAATAAATAAAATTGGAAATAAGAGAAAGAGAAAGGACGTTACAACTGATACCAGAGAAAGACAAATATCAGTTGCATTTTATTCACTAATAATAAATGATCAGAAAGATAAATTAAGAAAAACAATCTCATTTACAATTGCATCAAAAAGAATAAATCATCTAGGAATAAATCTAACCAAGGAGGTGGAAGACCTGCCCACTGAAAGCTGTAAGACACTGATGAAAGAAATAGAAGACAACACAGATAAATGCAAAGGTATCCCATGCTCATGGATAGGAAGAATTAATGTTGTTGAAACATCCATATTACCCGAAGCAATCTACAGATTCATTGCAATCTCCATCAAAATTCCAATGGCATTTTTCAAGAAACAGAACACATAATCCTAAAATCTGTAGGAAGCCACAGCAGATCCCTAATAGCCAAGGCAATCTTGAGAAGGAAGAACAAGGCTTGGAGGCATCACACTCCCTGATTTCAAACTGTTACAAAGCTACACTGATTAAAACAGTATGGTATTGGCATAAAAATTGGTATATAGATCAGTGGAACAGAATAGCCCAGAAATAACCCACACTTATATGGTCAAGTTAGTTTAGAGTGAAGGAGGCAAGAACATACAACGGGGAAAGGGCAGTCTCTTCAATAAATGGTGTTGGGAAAACTGGACAGCCATATGCAAAAGAAAAAACTGGACCATTATCTTACACAATGCACAAAAATTAACTCGAAATGGATTAAAGACCTGAATGTAAGACCAGAAACCATGAAACTCCTAGAGGACAACATGTGCAGTGACCTCCTTGCCGCTGCTCTGGGTGATGTTCTTTGTCGCTTACTCCAAAGGCAATGGCAACAGAAGTAAAAATAAGCAAGTGGGCCTCTATCAAACTAAAATGCTTCCGCACAGGGAAGGGAACCACCAAGAAAATAAAAAGACAACCTAACTGAATGGGAGAGGATATCTACAAATCAGGTATTTGATAAGTTGTTAATATCTAAAAATATAAAGAACTCATACAACCCAATGATAATAAAAGGAAAAAATCCAATTAAAAAATGGCAGAGGATTTGAACAGACATTTTCCCAAAGAAGACATCCAGATGCCAACAACCATACGAAAAGATGCTCAACTTCACAAATCATCAGGGAAATGCAGATCCAAACCAGTCAGAATGGCTGTTATCAACAAAACAAGAAATAACAAGGGTTGGTGAGCATGTGGAGGCAAAGGAACTCTTCTGCACTGCTAGTGGGGATGTCAGCTGGGGTAGCCACTGTGGAAGGCAGCAAGGAGGTTCCTCAAAACACTACGAAGCTCTTGAGCTGGTCCCATACCCTCAGCTCGTGTCAGAGCAGAGCTCAGACAGACCCCAGGTCACCCCTGAGGGCTGAACCACGCCCAGAGTTACAGGCTGGACAGAGGCTAGAGATGGGGCGCTGCAGAGTTGCAGAGCGGACACCAGACACCCTGGGGCCGCTAGACCAGTACCACGTCTTGGGCCCAGAATGATGCCCAGCCAACCAGAACTACCTTGGAGCTTCTCAGACCCTGGAGGACTCACCCAGAACAATATGCAGGGCTCAGGGCCACAGGATGGCACCTGCCACAGCAATGTGGGCATGTGGATCCCAGTGGAGTCCCTCTGCAGACCAGTAGCCCTGATCTGGAACCAGCCATAGGCACATCCCAGAATGCTCCAGCACAGCCCTGAGCCACATTCAAGGCCTTTGCACACATGGCACATGACCAAGGATACAGGATAAATTCAGGAACACACCTGGGGCCTCCTCAGAGAACCTGTGTTGCAGTGCTGAACCCTAACAGGCCTAATGAGAGTTCCTGGGACAGAGCAGAAGCCACCGAGGGCCCCCTGGCTTTGTTAGAGAACTGGCGGGACTTGCAGAGCTACTTCTGGAGCCTCACCAGGTTCAGGGATGGGCTTGAGCCACCTGGGCCTCCACCACAGACCCAGAGCATCCCCAGACCCAGCATAAGAGATGGACACCTTGGCCTGGGGCTCTCCAGGTGTCCTGAGATGGACCCAGAAACATTCTGTCAAAGCCAGGCTGCTGACGGATGCAGAATCACTCCTGGGACCTCACCAAGGGCAGGGGCAGAGCCTGGGGCTTCCCCTGGGTTGCTGAGCATCCCTAGCAGTGGGTCTCCACCATGGTGTACACGGGGCTCACGTTAATCAGTCTGGGTGCAGCCTGGCATCCCGTGGTGATCCTAGTGCAGTCAGGCTGAGAACCACTCACACCTGAGACCTTCACCTGCGGACTCAGCAGGTTAAGAGGGACTGATGGGAAACCACCTGTGGCCACTGAGCTAACAGGAAGGGATTCAGAAATCGCACCCAGGGGTGGGTCAGGACCAGAATCACATCTGGATCCTTATCTTGGCTGGAGGAACTGCCCAGAACTGGCGTCCCCAGGCTGAGGTTTCAGGCTCTGGCTCGGCCTGCCCCCAGCAGTCCTCCCTCTCAAGCTAACGGCTCCTGCTGCCCGGCGCTCATCTGGGGCTGGGTCTACTTCCTCTCCCACCTTGGGAGATGCCTATGCCCGAGTTCCCAGTGCCCACACTGTAACACACTTCCATCTGTGGCAGTGAGAGCTGGGGAGGTGGGCGTGGAGCCCTGCCCGCTTACCTTCCCCTCATCTCTAGCCTCCATGGAATACAGAACCTTGGATGGGGTGACCAACCATCCCGGCTCTCAGGACTGAGGTGTTTCCACGGGCATGGAGCTCTCACTGCTGAAACAAGACAGTGCTGAACAAACAGGGATGGCTGGCCACCCTCCGGAGGCTGGAGCAGGGGAAGTCCCGGCAGCTGGACGCGCCCCTGGCAGCCCTTCTCTCCCACCGGCGCAGGGCACCTGCCTTGTCTCCCACACACAGGTGGCATCAACCATGGAAGGTGGAGTTCTCCCCACCGTTTACTCTCTACCGGAATGGTTCCTCATGTGTAAATTCACCAACATTTATCCCGGCCCCGCTATAACCCGGACGTTGGCCACCTCTTGGCTATCCATGACAAACCCAGAGCCTACCTTGTAGTCAGGTCTGAGCTCCTTCTAGACTACTGGGCATGAGGCCATATGTCCCCACATTCCCCTGTCCTTCCCCGGCAAAGCCATTATCAGCTCGCAGTGACTCTGTCTTTCCAACTGGACTCCATCTGGGCTGTGCATTAGAGATATCTGGGAACGTAACACGGGTGCTGGCACCCTCCCCAGACCCATTAAAGCAGAACGTGGGGCAGAGGGGTGGCAGAGGGCAGGCTTTGGGTATTCGTATTTTTAGAGGTCACCAGCTGATTCTAGAGCTCACCGGGGAGCCCCCGGGGGGAGCAATGTCTGCAGGACCCATACTTCCATCCCCTATCCTCCTGGGGCCCCACAGCCCTGGAGCAGCTGCGGCACGTGCCCTGGGGTCACCCCTCCAGGACCTACCGGTTGTTTGGAACGACAACATGAGAGGCCTGAGCTGTGAGTGTTGAATTCCATTTGCAAGATGAGAAGGAATATCCACGTCCTGGGAGGAGGGGGAAGTGGGAAGGGGCAGGGATGTGAGCCGCGGCAGGGCCTGAGACGGCGCCCTGCCTTGGAGGCCCAGACCCGCTTTCTCCTTGGGTCCCACCTGTTGCCACCGTAACTCTCCCAGGAGGGCCCCCGTTTGCTTAAGCTGCTCTGAACGGCTCCTGCTCCTTTCAAATAAGGAGCTCCTGACCAAGAGAAAGCCCTGGAGCCTGGCACTGGGCCTTGACCTGGGCACAGGGCAGCCTTCATCTGCCAACTGGTGACTGAACACGCCTGTCCCCATGGCACAGGAGCCTGGACATTAGATCAACCGATAAGAGCAGAGGCCAGAAGGCAGGCAACACAGGCGCCGCTTCTCAGGGTGGGTGGGGGGGCCCCGAGCAGTCCGGTGGCCAGGGCGCCTTTCTGGAGCTTATCCCTCATGGGACCCTTTTGTTTTCATTTCCTGGAAAATCTATCAACTTCCTGGAAACTGGTGTTCCAGGGAGTCCCCTCTGGACCCCTGGGTTTGTGGAGTTGCCAGGCCAAATTTATAATAGTAAATGTACTCAGAAATAAATTTATGTATTATTTTGTGGTCTTCAGCACACCGCCGCCCTCCTGAGGACCTGGGGGCTGCTCACAAACCGGGGGATGCGCTCACTTCCAGGGCTATTTTAAGAGGGAGTGAGTGGAGAGCCCCTGGCCCGTAATAGTGTCAGCCATGGCTTGAGGCCCGGGTGATGGGGCGAAAGAAGCTCCGGAGGGCGGACCACTAGGAGACGCGCACGCACAGGCGTTCACGTGCGCGTGCAAAGCGCAGCCCCTGAAGCGGACACCTGCCCAGAACCTGTGCACGTGACCTTATTTGGGAACAGAGTCTCTCAGATGACATCGAGTTAAGACAAGGTCATACTGGACCAGCAGGAAGAGGGGCATCCGCTCAGACTCAGGAGGAAGCCATGCGGAGAGGGGGGCAGAGACGCACCCACAGGCCAGGACGCAGGGAAGGGGTCTCCCCCGGACGCCCCAGGTTCAGCGCGGCCCCGCCCACCTCCACGGAGACTTCTAGCCTCCAGACCCCTGGGAGAATACATTCCTGTCGTTTTAGACGACAAAACCCTTGTGCACCAGTTAGAATTAGCACACATAATGTGTGTGGGGGGGACACGGGGAAGGCAGCATAGCACAGAGAAGACAGTAGCTCTATAGCATCTCACTACGCTGATGGACAGTGACTGTAATGGGGTATGTGGTGGGGACTTGATAATGGGGGGAATCCAGTAACCAAAATGTTGCTCGTAACTGTATAATAATAATTCCCCCCCCCAAAAAACAAAAAAACCCTTATGCACCTTTACACATACGAGGCGTGAGAGAGGCTTATTAACTGAGCAGTCATGGCTGTGCGTAATAGAGGGGTTATTATGAGCCATCAGTTTGGGGGCATCCTTTGCATCACCTTCAGCTCCTAATTCTTTCCCATTCCTGACACTCAGCTGGTCACCAAGGATCTCCAGAGTCCGTGCCTTCCCCACGCTCACTGCCACACTCAGCTTCGTGGCTTCCCCTCCTGCCTGGACCACTGAACTGTGCCTGAAGTCTCTCTGTCCCCTCCCTGCCAGAATCCAGACCCACCGCCTGGGGCCTGCTCACTGGTTCCCCAAAAGGGAGGTTCTGGGCCACCCCACCCCTTCCTAGGTCCTATGCTGGTGCCCTGGCCAGGAAGGGGCCGCCCCTCCCCACTGGGTCCTGGATCCTCCCTCCTGGTCACCTCTGTGGCGGTGGGCCCTGTGCCTCCCCAGCTCTCTGCCCCATGCTGCCCAGTACCCCAGTCCAGGGTGCCGTGCTACAGAGAGCCACATGGGCTTCAGCCATGTGTGTGGTGGGGAGTGGGGTGGGGGAGGCTCTGTTCTGGTCTGCATCTCACAGATGAGAAACCGAGGCTCAGAGAGCTTGAAGACCTTCCCAAGCTAGCCACTGGGATCCAAACACAGCAGGGGTGGCATGAAGCCCTGGGCCTCTACCTGGTGCCACCTCACTGCCGCAGGCGGGGTAAGTAGCTCCTAGTGAACAAGCTGAGGCTCAGAGCTGGCATCTGAAGGGCCGCATGCTCCTCTCTGAGTGGGGACGGGGAGCGGGGAGTCCACAGCTCCCCGGCACCTGGCGCCATGGCAGCCTGCATGTTCGGGCACTGGCCATGTTCTGGGCCCCTCTGCACCGAGCATCAGGGGCTGAGTCCTGCACGCGGCTGCATGCATGTGGGCTCCAGGCCCCATGGCTCCCAGAGGGCACGGACCAGGGCGTGTGCATGCCAGGGGCTTCCCTCCAGGCCTGTGGGATTTGGGCTGCAAGGCTGCCACCCAAGCAGAAATCGAAAGTGCTTTACAAGAGGCTCTGGAGCAATGGGGACATGCTTCCAGCTGCTGGCAACTCTACTCTTTCCCCGCTCACCTTGGTGGAGGACTGCACGCTTAAACAGCCCCCAGCCTGTCCTTCCACTCTCTGTGCTTCAGGAGCTCAGGTCTTGGTGTCAGGGGACCTGGGACCACAGGCCAGCTGTGCCAGGGGCACCCTGTAACCTTGAATACTGACAGAGTCTCTGAGCCCCTATTCTGTCATCTCAAAAATGGGTCAACACAACCACCTTGGAGGGCTGCTGGCTTTGCAGGAAGTGCTGCCTGTAAAACGGGCTCTGGTCCTGGGAAGTTGCACTGACTGTCACTCAGTATTCTTGCTGCAGTGTTTTGAAGGGCTCTGAGATCACATAAGGCCATGTCAGGGCTGAAGGGCATTTAGCAATGACTTCTGATGAAGGTCAAGCTTTTTAAAGCATGAATAAGGATGAAATTTTATATGGAACCCTACTATGCAGAGTGTAGTGGGACTGCTCTGATGGATGTGGGGGGTGGTTCCCCAAAGGGCACAGAAGCCCCAGGGCTCCCCTTAGGCAGGGAAATTGCAGGTGGGGAGCTGAGGACAGACACCCACAGTCCCCAGGCAGCGACCGTCTGGGCTTCCTGCCGCCCGTGGTGAAGGGGAGTGCGACACCTGCCTGGCAGCACCGGGAGACTGAGATCTGAGTGGGGATGCGGAGTGCACCTCCCACTGCTGGCTGCACTTGGAGAAAACAAAGGGCGGACATGCCGAGCCAGGCTGGTGACGTGTAGCATGAGCAGGTCCCAGAGGGGCACACGAGGCAGCCTGCACCTGCCCCACCATGGACCTGGAGGCCGCCTTGCTACAGGTGGAGGGGAGGGGCTGCAGAGGTGGGATGGGGCGTGCAGCTGAGGAGGGGGCGGGGCCAGGGCAGCAGAGGGCAGAGGCTGGAGCATGGGTGCCCAGGTGGGGGCTGGCGTCCGCCTTCTTTTCCAGAGGTGGCAGGAGCCACTGATGCTCTTGGGGCCTTACATCCTGATCTGTGTGAGTGTCAGAGAGTCTCCTGGCGGCTTGCTGCGTGGAGCGGGGCCTGGCATGGGTCCATGTGGGATACCATGAGGGTGTTCAACAGATGGGGCATTATGCGGGAGCTCCCGACCCCAGGCAGGGCGGGGAGTCTGGCCTCTGCAGGAGGGAGAGGTTCCAGCGCTTGGCAGTGGCTGTGGAAGCGAAGCCAAGGGGAGCTCCCCAATCCGCAGTCAGTGCTGGAAAGACAGGGGTTAAGTTTTACTGCTCTGTTTCCACAGGACCCAGCACGTCTGGCACCGACAGCTGAGCTGTTCACTGCACGAATAAGTGGCAGTAAGATTTTAGTTCAGCCTTGTCTACGTACAATCTGTTGCCGGCCTCGCCGCACTGTCTCGGAGCAGGGGGCAGTGACGTGGCGTGCCCTTATCCCAGTGAAGGGACAGTTACTGAGCCTTCGGCTCTGGATATGGTGGGAGGATGGGGCGGGGAGAGGGGCGCCTGTGCTGCTGGTCCTGGTCCAGAGCCGCGGGGAGCCCCGCTGGTCCTCCTTGAACAAGCGTCCTGTCACATGTGCTCATGCGAGTGACCCGGGTTCTGGGGATGCTGCTTTAGCGCAAGCTCGCTCCCCTGCGTTCAGGCTCACTCTTCTGTGATTGGCTGAGAGGCTGGAAGTGCCAGAGCAAGTGGAGGGCTCTGTGCACCGAAGGCATCTGGGAGCGCAGAGTGGGACAGCCAGAGAGCCAGTCATTTTGGCCACTGCCTGGGGTGGCCTGTGCCCTAAGGCTGCAGAGCTGAATTCACCAGGCCAACCGGTAACACACCCTGCGAATGAGGACCAGGAGTGGGCTTCATCTTGTGTCCAGGGAAAGGCACCTGCTGGGGGGACCCCAGGTAGGCGGGTCCCAGCTTCGGGAGCCTCTGCCCACATCTGTGCTGAGCGCTGGCTGCAGGGGTCTGTCTGTGCCCCTTCTGTCCTAAGTGACTCAGAAAGAGCCTGGGGTCCACATCTGACCCCTCCTGCTTGTGGGGGGGGGAGGCTTGGGGTCGATTTGATCAGGTTCCCTCCTGAGAAGCTGGGGCTGAAAGATTTATTTTAGGGGCTCATAATGAGGGTGGGAAAGGCCAGTGTGTGGGGTCTCCATGCCAAAGCAGGGCTAGGAATCCTAAAGGCCAATCTGCAGGGAAGCCGAACCCAACCCTAAGCCCAGGGCACCAGGGCTTCCAGCGTGTGGGCTGCAGGGTCAGGGCCCAGACCAGGGCCCATGCAGCTGCCAGCGGGCACAGAGGCCTGGCCACACCCGTCCGGGGTGTCTGGGATCCTGGGCCAGAGCTCCAGGACGCTGTCAGACCAGTGCGGGCACATCCAGATGGGAGGGCGCCAGGTTAGCACATGCCTGGCCCCAGAGCACCCTGCATACCTGCTATTAGAGAATCTTCACAGCGGGAGATGCCCACAGGGGCCAGAACTGTGGCTATCAGCTTCTTAGGCCTACACACAGCACAGGGGCGGGGCGCCCGTCAGTCCCCAGGACCGGAGATGTGGAGTGAACAAAACATAACAGCAAGTTCAGCTCAGTAGCGAGCTGGGGGGATTCCCAGCCAAGACTGGGTATCTCTTCCTTCAGAAACCATCCCTGGCCCTTCCAGGCGGAGGCAGCTTGCCTAGACCTGGTAAACATGACATCCTGCTAAGTCTCCACCACATACTAGCAAGTCCAGTCAAACCATCAGCCCCGCAGAGGCTTTCCGAGTGGGCGCTCTGCCACAGGCCCGGTAGGTTTGTGTAGAGGCTTCCTGTGGCCCCAGACACCAGCTGTACCTGGCCACAGAAGGGGCTGGGGCGGGCCTCTCCTGCTGTGGCTCTGTGGGTGCCATGGAGCACCCAGCTCAAGGAGGAACGTGGGGCAGCTGCAGGGCCATCATGTCACTCAGATTTAGAAAAGAAGAAGTCATAAATTGTGTGGACACATGCAGGCCAAAGGAGCAGGACCTGTTTTTCCGTGTGAACCACACTCCCGCCCTGGAGGTGAGTGGGCACCCTCGTGAGCACACGGAATGAAGCACATGACCTCAGTGAGAATTTGCCCCTGAGCTGGGCAGTGCCAGACCGTCACCTGCTACAGTCCACCCTGCTCTGTTGTCTCGTGCCAGGAGGGCTACTCACGTGAACATGCTGAAGGGGCTCTGGTGGTGTTCTGGGGGAGCGGCCTGGAGTGTGCGGGCATATCCACTGGTTTTATACTCCTGCACAATTCAACACCTGAGCCAAGAGCTGGACAATTTGGAATCTATGTAGGATCTCATTTTCAGGAATTCTTAGACACTGGATGAATCCTAGGTCTGATTCTGCCCCTGACTGACTCTGTGATGTTGGTCGACTCCCTTTCCCTCTGTGAAATGGGAAGGATGCGCTGTAAGCCTCTCTAAGGCTTCTTTCAGCCTTACGTTCTGTGTCGGGCCTTAATTTCCTGACCACATGCGTATAATTCAGACTAAGCTAAGACTTATCTAGATCCCACTGAAATGTGTTATAAGCACACTTTCATATACAGTATCTATCTGGTGGTCTCAAAACTCCAGAAAGGTAGGTGCTATTATCTCCATTTTGTAAATCACAAAGCAAAGGCTTGCAGACGTCTAGTGTCACCTGAGGTCACACAGGCAGGAGGGCGCAGAGCCGAGGTCCTGTCTCGGGCCTGCCTCTGGCTCTGGGGCGCTGAGAACGCGGTGAGGGCTCAGCAGCGACTCTGCTTGCTCTCCCCCCACCCTCACTGCTCGGCTCTTGGCTCTGTGTGGGGGCTGAGGGGCGCGGGGTGCAGGCCACTGGGAGGCGCAGCTGTCCTTCGCCCCGCAAGGGAGGCGATGTTCTGGAAGGCTGGTGAGGGCAGGTCACCCAGCGCAGAGAGCGGCTGGCCCAGCCTGGGTCTGGCTCCCCCAGGGAGCGCTCCAGGCCCCAGGTGCACTGCAAGCTTAAGGAGTAGGCTGCTCTCTGCTCCGCTCTGCCGTCTGGGAGCACCTCCCTGCCATGTGGCCTGTCATCCGCTGGGCCCCACCCTCACATACTCCTGTCCACATTCCCAGCCCGCAGACATCACCTCCCTGCTGGAAGGCAGAGACGTTGCTGCAGAGGCTGAGTTCAGATCTCTGTCCTGACCACTAGCAGGGCCACAGTCAAGCCAGGCTTTTATTTCACCCAATCCAGTCGCCACCAGTCTGCGGGCAGCAATGGCTTTTGAGAGCTTCTCGTCTTCTCGGAACCTTGAGGTGGCCTCAGCTGCTGGGCCGACCCCGGGCAAGCGAGGTCCTCTCCTGGCCTGGGGCCCTCACCTAGGCAGTGAGCAGCTGCTGAGCACATTCTAGGACCCACTGCCTTTGACTTCACCTTCCCAGGGGCAGGCGACAGGCCAGGTGCCTTTGCAGAGCTCAACGCGGTTAAAAATTGTTCTTTCGCTGCCCGGTTGCTCCTCCTCTGGCGGCCAGCGGCTGCAGGTGCCCGTCCCTCCCTCCACCCCGAAGGCGCAACGCCACGCACCCAGGTCCCAGGCCTACCCGGGCCTGCCCTTTGCCTCACAGCTCCGGAGACGCGAGCGCAGCGCCAGTGCCTCAACTGCGGCGGCGGCGAGGCACAGGGGGAGTGGAGGGGACGAGTGCCCATTGTCCCGCGGCCTCCGCACAGTTCCCCCACAAACCCCCCACGGGGGACCTCGCTCTGCTGCTCGGCCTGGGGCGGGCCGGGCGCCTATCGCCGGTCCACGGCACCGGACGGAGCGCCGCGATTCCGCAACCCCACGACCTGGCCGAGAGAGTGCGCGCTCCCCTTCGCTCCGACTTCGGTGAGACAGGGGCCGCGGCTCGGGCGCCTCAGCCTCCGGCTCCCCATGCCAAGCGCGAGGAATTACGCCGCCCAAGTCGGGGGCAGCCGATCGCGGCTCTAGGGGGCTGAGGGTGGGAGACGGGGGCACAATTTTTGGCTGGACGTGGGTGCACATCCCTAGTCTCTGGTCTGCGCGACCCCGTGTCCGCCCATCTCCGCGTCTCGCACCCTCTGTCCCCGCTCCCACAGAGCCCGCCGGGGGAGGGCACCCACACCCCACACCTACTCCCCGCGCGCAGTCCCTGCCCCTGCCCGCCGCCGCGCCACCCGCCCCAGGCGCCGAGAGCAGAGGGCCAACACTGGGGCCCCTCCGCCGGCGGGAGGCCCTGCGCGCCGAGAGCCGCGGCGGGGGCGCTGGGAGGTCAGACGCGGCGCTGCCTCACCTGTTTCTCCAGCGGCTCCTTGGCCGAGAGCGCGGGCTTGGGGGAGGGCGCGCGGTCGCAGACGCAGCCCTCCAGCAGGTAGAGCCCCGAGGGCCGCGAGCTCGAGTCGCTCTCGAAGTAAAAGAGCAGGTTCTGCAGCAGCGCAAACCACTTCGTTTGCCATTTTGTGTTGTCCGAACTCCGCTTGCTCAGGTAGCCCTTGCGCGTGCCGTCCTTGCGCGCCAGCAGCCCCAGGGACGCGACGTGCCCATCGTTCAGCCGGATCCCCTTCTGCATGGTGCTCGGAGGCCAGCGAGACCCCACGCGCTTACATCTTCCCCGCGCGGCCCCGGCGGCCCCTGTCCGTGCGCGCTGCGCGCTCCGCACTCCGGCGCTCGCTCCTGCTCGCTCTCCCCTCCCCCCAAATAGGCACACTCGGGGGTCTGGCGCGGAGCCGCGGCTTCTGGAATCCAGATGTACCACGCCTCCCGGAACCTCTCCTCCGCTCCGCACGGCCCCAGGGCCGGGAGACGCCGCCTGACCCTTTCCCAGCGCGGAGCGCAATGAGGGTCTGGCGAGCTGTGCGCTGGCTAGGGGCAGGCGGAGTCATGTGACGCGGATCCCTCGAAGAGCCCGTTCCAGCAGCGCGGACAGACACACGCACGCAGCCCGCCGAGGCGCAGAGCGGCGCGCAGCCCGCACCTTGGCGCCTCCCCCTCCCTGGACACACGCGCACGCACGGGCACCAATCCTGCCCTTCCTCCGCTGGTTTCCCCTTCTCCCTTCGGGTGTTAAAAAACAAATCAGATCAGTTTTCGTTTAACCCGATGGAACCCCCCGAGGCTCGGCATCCCGTGAGTGCGTCTTTGCGCCCCGCCGCAGCGCGCTGTAGACCTGGGTTAAGTCCCAGGTGTCATTTTCTCCTCCAAAGACTCCCTCCCGGTACTTTATTTTTCTCTCCCGAGGTGGATGTCAAAATGGATCTCAACGAGCTTTCAGTCCTATCTTTGGGTAATCGGCCGGGTCACATTCATTTCAGCATATCCAGCCCCCTACCGATGCGACCTGAGGACGGACACAGGGGTGCAGTGGGGGAGGTGAACGTTTATATCATTTTGAGCGTTGCCATAATTAACGGCGCCACCCCCTGCGACCTGAGGTCTGGCTGGCGAGCCGCTGCTGGGTTTTCGGCAAATACCCCCCAAAGCCTAAAGGCGGGCTTCCAGCGCAGGCGCCGGGGACCATGGGAGCCTTCAAATAGCTGCGCTGGCGCAATGATACCTTAATGATAGATTTTCCGTTCTTATTTTTAGCTCCCATTCGCCTACACAGTTACACGGCATTTATCCGAGAACGTCACAGCGCCCGCTTGCTGCACCCGGAGGCGCGCGGGCGCCGGGGAGCTGCCGGGCGCGGAGCGGGGAGCGCGCACCGCCGGTTGCTGCAGAGCGCAGCGGTCTGAGCCTGGCCGGGTGGGCAGCGGCCGCGCGGCCGGGGAGGCAGAGAGGGCACCACCTTTGGGTCCTAACCTTCGGACAGCCCTCCCCGGACACACGCACAAACACCCGAGGTGGGCGCAAGGGAAGGCGCCTGGGGGTCAGGCAGCCCAAGGTGGGAATCCACCAAGAGCCCCCTGCAGTGAGGGGTCGGGGCCCAGGGCTCAGGCCCGCGTCCGGTGAAGACCCTTCTGGGGCTCTGGCCGCGGAACCTCAGTCTTCCCTCTCATGCCCGGCTCGGGTGGACTCTCTAAGGATCCGGGGACGCTGATTTTTCATCACAAAAAATGAGAATAGGGGGAGATGCCCAGCCTCTTCATCTCGTCTTTATTTTCCAAGAAGGCCCTGCACCGAGATCCCTTTGCTTCTCGTCTGCCCTCTTTATGGGAGCGGAGATCCCAGGGGTGAGGGTGGTACCCAGACTGTCCATCTGATCTCTTGTTAGGAAAGCTGTGAAAGGACCAGGGGAGCTCCAGGCAGGGGCACTTTCTAGGTGCCCCCTTGACCTTAGGTCAACTGAGTTGACCCTTGAACAGCACAAGTGTTGAACATGGATTTTTCTTTCAGTAAATACATTGGAAAAAATTTTGGACTTTTGCAACAATTTGAAATGTCCAAAAGAAAACAATTTTCTATTCTCTAGCTTACTTTATTGTAAGAATATAGCATATAATATATATATAAAACATGTATTCATAGACTTTATGTTATGGATAAATCTCCCAGTCAAGTACAAGCTTTGGGGTAGTCAGAGTTATATGTGGATTTTCCCCTGGGAGGGTCAGCTCCCCTAGCCCCTGAGTTGTTCAGGGATCAACTGTAATTCAGTCTTTACACAACCCTAGGGAGTAGGTCATCTTCCCATTGTACAGACGGGGGAAACTGAGGCATGGAGTCCCTCAGCTAGGAAGCAGCAGAGGCGGGGTCTGAACTGGGGACTCTGTCCTCACTGTGTGTGTGGAGCTGAATGGGTGGCCCCTGGATTCACGAGGGTTCACTTTTATCCTAAAAGGGAGGCAGGATCTCTCAGGTGGTGCTTAGACCTGCCCAAGCAGTCCTTTTCCACACAGCCTCCGTCCGCAGGAGGAAAGCCATCTTCCCTGCGTCTGGGAAGAGGTTCTGATAAGAGGTGTAAGTCAGGAAAAGAACTGAATCTGCTCCAGTGGCCCCAACCCTGGTGCACTTCACAACCACTTGGATAGAGTTTTAGACTCTCTGTGCCCGGGCTGCCTCCCAGGCTTGTTAAATCACAGCCTCCAAGGTTGGGGGGCCTGTGGTCTGGGACTTTGGGAGCTCCCAGGTGATTCCAGAACCACTGGTCTAAAGCTTGGCCCAGAGCATCCCCTGTCAACCTTCTCCCCACTGCTGGCTCTGGTGAGGTTGAACAGCCCCTTTTGCTGGCCCTGGAGTTCCTGGTGGGTCAGGCCATGCTTGGAAGGTCAGGCTTGGCCCAAAGTAAGCATGGCAGAGAGAGGAGGTGGCAGGAGTCCTGGTATTTTGGTCGTTTTGGTCAAAGTCAGAGCCGTGTGCAGACTGCTCTCTCTCTATTCTCTGGGAACAGAAACTTGAGCAGAGCCTGTGAGTGGGCCTCTGGCCACTGCCCTGGGTCCAACCAGAGTTTAGGGTCTGGGAAGGCACTCAGCAGAGCTGGCTAAGGGGACATCATTTACCAGCGTGGCCCCAGCATGGGCTGGGGGGCATCAGGGGGTGGGTGGTGTGCCATGGCGTGGCCGGCAGAGGTGGGTGCGTGTAGCTGTCACGTGTACAGCCCACCAGGCCTAGGCCGACCCTCCCCTGGGTGCAGAGGACTCCCGAGGAGCATCTCCGGTGCATCTGGGCTTTGCCTTGTTTCATTCCATCTCCCCACAAGGCTTCTGGGTGAGGGTTAATAACCCCATTTCAGAGAGGGAGATGCTGAGGCCCAGAGGGGGGCCAACGTGCCCAGAGCCTTAAGGGAGGAGCTGACATGGGGTGTCCTGACTTCCCACCCGGTCTCAGCCCAGGTGACCCTGCTCTCTGCCTTTCCCTCCATCCAGCTTTCTGGGCTGAGGTCTTTGCAGATAAGAAAACAAAATTCAGGAGTATTTCGGTGCGTTTGATGTTCGCACTGAGAGATGGTCACCTCATGGTAGAGCCTTGTCTGTCCACATCCTGCTAAGCCTTCGTCAGGGGGCTCCTCCTGGCCTTCAGACTGGAGCTCAAGTGAGGTGTTTGTGGAGGGGTGTTCAGGTCCGGGATGTGTGTGTGTAAGACTTCTGGGGTGTGTGTGTGTAGGTTTCTGAGTGGTGTGGTGTGTACACCAGAGGTGTGTGTGTGGTGTGTGTTGGGTGGGGGAGGGGGAATTGGGGTAGAACATTTAGAGAAACTTTGCTTTCCTGGCAACTTATTCCAAAAAGGAAAATGTAGATGCCACATCACTCAAAAAAATGAAGAATTAGGTATGTAGGGTCAGAAGCATTTTAGGACATGGAGGCTTTGCTCATGGGAGTTTACTACCCCAAGTCTGGGCTCACAGCCGGCTTTGCCCCCACATGCGACACCGGAGGTGTGCCCCTTTCCTTTCTAGCTGATGAAAATAGCCATGTTATTCCATCTGATTATAAGTGTAAGGCAGGCTTTTTGTAAACATTAAGACAATATAGAAAATAGATAATACCTCCAGTGAGGTTTTTTTGTTTGTTTGTTTTTCTGTCTAAATTCTTGCCTTTTTTCTATGTTAATATATTTATAAGAATGGGCTTCTACAGCAGAGGCTATTTTATGATCTTCTCTCATTCTCTTCATTTAACAGGACATGGGACATTTTTTTCATATTACTACAAATTTAATTAGTAGTCTTTTTGATTGGGCATTTAGGTAGTTTCCAATTCATAGTTCTTGGGAAAACTATGTATATGTATAGACAATGATATTAATTTTTTTGTATGTATCTTTGTATATACATTTCCCTGCCCTAGCCTACATTCTTGAAAGTAGCATTTCTGGGGTCAAGGAATGTGCATTTGAAACACTGGCACATAGGGACAGATTTCCAGAAGAAGCTTTAATTCTTGTCATGGCTCTAGGCGGTGGAGATAGCCCGTTTCTCCGTCCACTTGTCAATTCCGAGTATTGACATTATCAATCTCTTAATATTGGCCCATTTTGAGAGGGCAAGAATGATCCTCCTTTCTTATATTAATTCCCATTTCTTTTATTGCTTATTGCTTATGAGGTTAGACATTTTTATATTTATAATATTTGCATTCCATCTTTTGTGAATTTCTTGTTAATATCTTTTTTCCAGATGTGTTTAAATTTTCTTATAGATTTATCCCAGTGCTTTTATATGGAGGGATATTTGCCCATCAACTACTATGCCAATAATTTCCAGTTTGTTGCTTGTCTTTAACCCTGTATGTCTGTGCTTATATACTGTGTATGTCTTTACATGGATCGTAAGAAAATTTTAGACTTGATTGCAGACAAGTCTATATTTATGGTTTCTGATTTTAGTCTCTCCCCCCTCTACCCCCCATCCTTGTGTGCTCCTTCAAGACTGAAGCATATTTGCCCATATTTTCTTCTCTGTTTTTATAGTTTAATTTTTTCATTCATAATTTTAAATCAGTTGGAGTTTATTTTTGAAAGTGAGACTGGAATCTGGATTATTATTAATTTTCCCCAAAAGTCCAGCAAGTTGTCCCAACATCACTTGTTTGAATAATCTAAGCCACTGATGTGAAGCATCACCTTTATCATATACCAGGTTCTTATCTGGACTTGGGACTATTTTCAGCTGCTTCTTGATACCCCATTGTTGTGTCTGTTCTTCCGTCAGAGACCCACGATTTTATTTCTTCTTGTTTTACCATCCACTTCCCGTACCGTCAGGGACACCTCACCACCTTTCCCTTTGAGGGTGTTCCTAAATTATTCTTTTGTATTTACTCTTCAAGACTTATTCATTACATGTCCACGTACCTCAGTAAAAAAAAGATTAATTCTTGACTCATTTTTCTAGTTCCGGAGAAGTCTCACTGAGAGTTTCCCTCAGTAATAATACTTATTAATTTAGGAAGACCTAACAACTCTCACAATGTTTTGTTTTCTTATTCAAGAAAAAAGTACATCACCCCAATTCTTTGTACTTAAAAACCTTCTGGTAGAATTTGATACATTTGTTTACATGTGATCCTGACATTTCTTGTTTAATTTGGTGTTCTCTATTCTGTGGTTGTTAATGGAAATTTGATCTTTATATCTATTTTTGAAAAACTGGACATTATTGGCATATAAGAAAGATATTGCTATTTACATATTTATTTTGTAAGCCACTACTATCCTGAATTTTTCTAAAAATATTTATCTATTTGAGTTTGCCAAAATAAGAATATATTTCCCACTATTTAGGCATTTTCAGATTTCTTAGATAAACCCCACTTAGCTGTGGTGGATTTTTACATTATCATTAATTTATTTACTTTATCTCTCCTCAAATCAATCCTGGTGATTTGTAATTTCCAATATGATTTATTTACCTTCCCTAATTTATTAGAAACATTCACTTACAATTTTTCTAATTTCCTCCATCTGTGTTATTCCTGTTTTGTGCTGATTTTGTGTTTTTATATTACCTATCTTTTCTTGCAAGGGTTTTATTATATCATTATGATTGTGACTTTAAATTTATTTGTTACTTCTACTATTTTTTTAAGTCATTAACGTACACCTATATCTTTGTTAAATTCTTTCTTCTGTTTTCTTTAGATCTGTTTTGTTGTTTTCCCCCAACTTCTTGAACACTAAATTTACTTATTTTTATTGTAAGTGTTTTTAGTTGCAATTTCTTCTGGATCCAATAGGACTGCTGCATAAACTTCTGCTTACCACTATATTAAAATATTGTGAAGTTAATTTACTTTTACGTGGATAGTTATCAAAGTTTAACTGAATACTTTCTGAATTTCTGTGTATATTTTTCACTCGCTTTGACTTATTCCTAGTTCCACTGCATTGTGCTTAGACTGTGGCCTGTGCTATCTCTACAGTTTGGAATTTACTGCTGTTTTTATTGTGCCCTGTATATGGTCAGTTTTGTGATTGTTCCAGAAGCCCTGGGAAAGACGGTGCACACACTGTTCACAGGGCATGGAGTTTCACAGATAAGTAGCAGCTCAGTTTATTAAGTTACATTTGTCATGAACGAATCTCTGACTCTGATCTCTGCTCAGAGTAGCTGGCAGCTGTGCACAGAAGCCACAGATGTTTGTACAGCTGTGAGCATCAGGGCCAGAGAAACCTGAGGCCCCCTTCTTCCGTGTCCCTGTGGCTCAGTGCTAAAATCCAGGGCTCAGTACAGAGCAGCAAGTCAACACAAAGGGCCCCTGAGCAGTCAAGAGGAAAACCAGGGTCCACATGCTCCCGGGCTCTGGTTTACCGGAATCGAGCCCCCCCAGTCCTGGAACCATCCACAGAAACACAAGACATTAGAGTTGAAAGGCACTTAGCAAGCCACGTAGCCTACGCACCCCACATCCCTTCATTCACAGCACCCTGTCAGCAGCAGGAAGACAGGTCACCCAGGAGGCACCACAGAGCCAAAGCCCAGGTTCCGGCCCCTTTCCTGGGAAGGCATCATGCCTCAGAAGCTGCCGGAGGGTCCTGCCCTGGTCCCACTGCAGGCCCCCCTCTAAGGAGCTCTGGTGGCCAAGACGTCGGGAGGGCCCGGGGTGTGTGTGCCTCCGTCCGATGCTGGGATGGGCAGCTTTCTTCGTAATGAGAAAGCAACTGCTCAGATCCTACCTGGTGTCAGAAACAACCCAATCCTTGTTGGCACATGTTGGAGGAAAGGAAGGCTGTTCCTGTCGTCTCTTGTGTATAAATGCCTGGCAGTGGTGGATTTTGAGATCCTTCGTTGAGCAGGGCGGGGGCAGGGACTCAGCCTGTGGTACGGGTTACATCTAGTTTCGGGTCATCTTTATCTACGATGGTCAGAAGACCTCAGTCCTGCTGACCACAGGCCCACTGGTTTCCCTGGTGGCCTTGGGAGAACTGCTCCACTTCCACAGGTCGTAGTAAAATGCTTCACCCATGGCCAGATGGCCACCAAGTCCCAGCCATCCAACCTCTTGAGTTTCTCCATTTCTCCTTTCCTCCCCATCCCTGGACTTGCGGTCCAAAACAGCCTCTTCACTGTCTCCCTCCTGGAAGTCTGCCTTGTCTCCAGCTGTGAGGACAACAGTCCCCTGTAAAGCCCTGAGTGGTTCCCGATCACTCCTAGAAGGAAATTAAAACTCGCCATTTAAAGATGTCATTCAAGGCTCCCTCATCACCCGGCTCTCCACTTTCACGTGACCCTGGCGAGTTGGTGGTGAGCCGTGTGAGCTGCCTGGCCCTCCCAGGTCATCCATACCCCGTGTCTGCGGGGGCTGTTCCCTCTGCCTGCAGCCTCTGCTCTCCTAGCAGCTGGTGTGAAGTCCGGATCTGCAGGGCAATCTGACTGCTGCCTCTCCTTCCCGGTGGCCGTCTCATGTAGGGTTAACACCTGAGTCAGATGCATCTAGTCTTACAGCCACAAGAGCAGGTTCCTTTCAGTTTTCATATTCTGGAAAAGCACAGGACTCTGTGCTGGTGAAGGCAGGGGGCCACATGGTGTGGGTCAGTATCAGATAGGGTATTGGCAGGAATCCGATAGCACACACTGGGTAACATTAATAAGAATAATATTTAGGACTTTGTGTCATGGTATAGGGAACCTCTGAAGGCAGGAAATTCTGGAAATTCTGCACTTTACCCCACAGGAGGTGCAGCGCTGAGAGCCAGGGTCACTCCAGTAGGCCTGGAGTTACGACGGCCTGAGGGGCAGGAGCTATGACCTTCAGTGGAGGGACACAGACAGCCCACGGGGACCTGAAAGGCTGAGAGCTGGAGGGACCAACACTCCAGCTTCTCCTTCCCTCTGCATCTCCTACGAGCGCTGCCCACTGGCCAAGCCCAATTGGAAGGCAGACAGGAGCCTGCTGATGGAGTCCAAAGACCAGCTCTTGGGCCTCAGAGCAGAGTGGAAGAAGGTGGCAGGTGAGACTGGAGGGAAAAATGCAGGAGCCAGACCCATGGGTCACCAGGCCCTGGAGGACCTTACAGCACAGCATGCTCAGGTTTGTGGTGGTTTGGGAGGAGGAGGAGGCCCCAGGGAACACCAGTCACGGTGGTGGTACCCCTCGGGCAGCTGGCAGTGTCAGGGCTTGGGGGCAAAGCTTTAGGACCCAGGCCCCCTGCCTTGCGGAGCTGCGGGAACTCACCTCTCTCCGTTGCTGCATTGTGTCCCCTTCATGGATCACCTTTCCGGCCTGCTCTGCAGCCAGCACGGTGGGTGTTCACTGGCTCCATGGGGCTTTTGCCTCCCTGAGGGCAGGGACTGCAGGACTCACAGCCCACCCACTCTTCCTCAGCCTCGCCATGGGATGGATGCTCCAGGGCAGGTGGCCAGTGGGATGGGCACGTGGTCTTGTTTTTCAGCCAGCTCACATTTTCGCCTCCGGCAACAGTACCTGGTTCTCCTCGGGCCCCTCTTACCCACCTTCCAGTCCATCTGGGATCATGTGAAGAGGGATCTGCCCCTGATCCAGGCCCGGCCCATCTGCACACTGCCTCCCTCTGTCCTCAGTGAATTGATGAGGGATGGTCATGTGACCCCAGCCAAGCTACTCAGGGTCAAAGAAACCACATCCCAAGGACATTCCACCAGGGAATATGTATTCCCTTTTCTGTGGGGGATGCTGAAGCCATCTGAAGTGTGCCGGGAGCAGCCAGTGGCCAGTCTTTCCGCCATCAGTGAGACTGAGCCCAGACAAGAGAGCAGAGTAGCAGATGGAAGGAAGAGACTTGGTCCAAAGGGCATTTAACCACCTGGACTCAGCTGTGTCTGGATCTGCCCTCCTGTGACATCAGCCAGTGAGTTCCACTTAATCGTCTAAAGCAGTTGAAGTTCTGGCATTTGCTTCCAAAAGAACCCTGTTGGTTCAACTGGAAGGGAAGTGGACAGAATAGCTTTGCTTTTCCAGGTCTGCCATGCATGGCTGGAGGCACCCAGCGTGGAAGTTGCAGGTCCTTGGGGGCCCCTCTCTCTGCCAACCCCTTTCCAAAGATAAGGAAGCGGAGGGTCAGCATGCAGGGGTGAGGGTGACTGGTTGGAATGGTCCATGTGCCTTGTGTACAGGGATAGCTCTGGGAAGAAGGTTATTCCTGGCCCGGGGAGAATCCCCTATGAAACTGGTGAAACTGAAATAAGTCAAGGGAAAAGATAGGTTGGGAGAAACTGTTTATTACTCACAGCTTGCTGGAATCCGCTAGCTAGGCCCAGCCCCATCCATCTCCTTCAGCCACCACTTACTCTCTGCTGTCCGGGCGGGCGTGCTCTCTACTTCCCACCTGCCACTTCCAGGAGGAACTCCAATGACGGGTCCTTGGTGACTGGCAGACACCAGACCAATTACGTACCAGGAACAGAGGAGAGGAGAGAATGGCTGTTATCTCTCCATCCCTTGCCCCAGATGGGAGGCTCTGCAGTGGTCAACGCCTATTGACACGTAAATGAATTAAGGCTAGGCTGGAGATTCTGGAAATTCTACAATTTACCCACAGCAGGTCATGTTCAAATGCAGCAAACTTCAGGGTGTCCACAGAGCTTCATGCGGTGTGACGGCTGCCCATCTTGTGGGTGTGTCACAGGGTGGAGAAAATGCCCTGGGTTCCTGAGGCAGTGGGACGCTTGTCTGCCCTGGGGTGGCAGACATGGCAGAGCTACGTGGGGAGTGGTGACATGCAGGAAGCCAAGGGCAGACACCAGAGTTGTCAAAATGAAGGCTGAGCTTTGGGCACATCTGTGTTTTTTCTAGGTCACTGGTTGCAGTTATCTGTCAGGGAAGCAGGTTGAATCTTCTAGCAAATGTTCAGTAACTATGGTGAGACTTGGGACCTCCCAGTCTTTGACCAGTTACTTAATCCATTATAGGTCTTTGCAGGAGGTAAGAGGCTTGCGCTTTGACTGTATAAACCCTTCAAGTACTATTGATGTTTCCTGGTGAGCATTCTGGTGCACGGCCTCTTAAGTAAAAGCATGGAAGTTCTCTCTTAGAGGCCTGGACCCCTATATTTCTGAGTGCTGAGTGAGGAAGGTGTGGGCAGAGGGGAACCTCGTGATCCCTCTAGAGACCAACACACTCCTGCCAGCTTTAAGGACCCCTGTGACTCAACTTCTTATGGGCACTGGGTTCTTACAATGTCTGGTTGTAAGGATCTCCCCACGCTGTATCTTTCCTGTAACCAGATGGTTTATCCTTCCCTCTCCCCCCACCCCTCCCTAGGGCCACCTGAGTGGGTCAGAGGATTCTGACGTCTCAAAACTGAGCTCTCCAGGTCTCTCTCTGGTCACTCTGCCTCAGGTTGCCAAGTGATGACCGCAAATCTGCATGGAGTGAGTCAGCGTCCAATACTCAGGCCATAAAATTGTATGTGCATTTCCCTAGAATTCCGCTTCATTTCTATCTTGAGCCTGATTCTGAAGGGAGACAGACAGTAAATCCAGTTGGTTTGGTTTTTCTATTTATTCATCTTCACTTCCCTTTTCTTTAGTACTATGTCTCGGTTCTGGTGGTGGTGGGCTATTGAAGACCAGGTGCCCGAGGGTGGGGGTCCCCAATATGTGGCCGTTGTCGCTGGCCTGCTGATCGTCCTGCACCCTCGGTCCTGTTGGGACCTTGGCCCACACGTGCTCATGGCTGTGCCTCGTCACTGCTGGCGGCAGGGCTTCTCCGTGCTGCTTACTCCCGGCAGCTGCTGGGGCACCTCCAGGCAAGAAGCGTTTGTTTCCCTCGCCCCTGCCCTGCTCTTCTCACTGGGGAGTGGAGAACTCCACAGTTCCTGGGACGGTTGCCTAGACACCCTACAAAGTCAGCTCTACTCTACCATCAGCCATGCTTGGCCAGGGGGATGTCCCCAGACCCCACCTGGAAGCGAGGCACAGGACTCCTGCAGTCATGCGTTGCTGGTGGGCATATGACCTGGAAATTACACTCCAGGGCATTAATGCCAGAGGAACGGAAACCTATGTCCACATGAAACTCTGTGTAGCAATGTTTGAAGCAGATCTATTACAATAGCCCCAAACAGGAAACAACAATAGGTAGACGACTGAACTCTGCTTCATTCATACTGTGGAATACTATGCAGCAATAAAACACAACAAGTCATCGATATACCGAACAACCTGGAACTTGGGAGGCGCTCTGCTGAATGAAAAAAGCCATTTTCAAAAGCCACATTCCGTATGATTCCAATATAGAAGGCTCTCAAAGTGACAGGGCTGTGGAAATGGAGAACTAGTTGGTGTTTGCCAGGGCGTCTGAATGGGAGGTAGCGTGAGAGGGCTTTGTAGATGTGAAATAGCTCTAAACCTTGATTAGAGTGGGGAACAGACAAATCTACAATGTGATGAAATGGCACAGAACTATGACTGTCCCAGGACTGATTTCCCAGTTTCAATATTGTATGACAGTCACCCAAGATATAACCACGGAGGGAAACTGGTGAAGAATACACCAGATCTCTCTATAATATTTTGCAAACTCCCATGAGTTTATCATTTCAAAATAAAAATATTTTAAGTTAAAAATATATGTGTAGTAGAAAAAACTGACTCTGACCCACCATAAATGTTTCCAAATCTATTGTTTTTGTCTTCGGGGCCTTGGCTTTAACAAATTGATTAAAATTTTATTTTATGAATTCAAATTCATTACATTTTCTTATTATGGATTACTGATTCAGAGAGATTATACTGCTGCTCTCCAGTGTGTTAAATTTTGTTGTGTAACATGTTAAAAAATTCATGTTACTTTTATATTTTACAGTTTTCAGTGCTGTTGTTCATGTTTAGTGATAAAATGAATGTATGTAATTAAAAAGTGGCATCCCACCTTGCCCCGTGTCCTTGATTCCATTCCCCAGAGAGAATCACCCCCAGCCATTCTGGCTTCTTGCCCTCCGTTCACCATGTCTCTAAGTAATATGTTCATATGGATAGTGCATCATTTATCAATTACAGATATTATTGGTTCATGTTCTGTTGTGGTAGAAGTGCACTTAACTCTCCCACACTTTTAACCCACGGCCGACAAATTCTATAACGATTTTGGTCAGTTGCTCAGACAGGGCGCACGTCATCACAAACAGGCACCTCTGTTCCCTGCTGAGCAATGAGGTCTCCATCCTGTTAGTCCTTCGTTTGCCCTGGAGTCGATTGTTGCCTTGGTTTTCATTTGCCTGCTTTTCTCCCCACCTATGGCCACAGGTTTTCCCATACACTCCACTTCCTGGTCCCTCTTCAGGCCAACTGTATACATTTTCCTGGGATTTCCCTTTATTGCTCTTCCGGGTTGGATATTCTGCTTCCTGGCTCCTGTGTCTTTTTCTTTCTTGTTTTACATTTGCTACCTAAAGAAAGGATGTGTAGGAGAATATAATATTTGTGTTTAGATATCTGGAAGTGTCTTTAATCTGCCACACTTCAATTGATAATCTGGCTGGGAATAGACTTTTGGGTTGAAAATGATTTTCTCACAGAATTTTGAAGGCATTGCCACACTGCTTTCTAGCAATTTGCTGTTGAAGACTCAGAAGCCATTCTGGTTCTTCCTCCTTCGTCTGTCATCGTCTTTTGCTCTTTGGAAAGCCTGTGGAGTCTTCCTTTGTCACAAATACCCTGAAATTCCACAGTAATGCAGCTTCCAGGCTTTTGAATTTCAAAGGCTTTCTCAAGATAATGTATTTGCAATGAGTTCCCAATGCCTATTTTGTAACTCAAAAGCCAAGAATGACTCTTTTGTTTTCTGCTTTTTTTTTTCATGCACTCATTCCCTGAGGTCATTAATGCCATTGACTGAGCGGATGAAAGGCTGGGAGACAGACTGATGTACCAACAGGGAAAAAGAGCTGTGATCTTGGGTCTAAGGACTCCACTGTGCTCTATTGTGAACTGCCAGTGAAAAGCTCCTGAGAGCAGGGGGGGGAGATCTATAGAGAATTAAAACTCAAGGAAACCTAGCTAAGCCCTGGAAGAGAACCAGTTTCAGAAGCGGTGTGCATTCATGCTCAGTGCATTTCTTGCGCTATTCCCTGGATAGAATTATATTTAGTTTCCAGCAATAGAGAATATACTCCAGTGTCTAGATACATAGGGTTTATTTTCTCATGTAAAGGAAGTCTGGAAGTAGGTGGGCCAGGGTGGTTATAGTGACTCATAGATGGGAGGTACCCAGTCTCTTTCCATCTTTCTTCTCCAACTTCATTAGCATGTTGCTTTTATCTTCATGGTCACAATATGGCTGCTGGTGCTCTAGCCATCACAGTCAAGTTCCAAGCAAGAAGACAAACAGGAAAGAGCAAAGGGGCGTTCCCTGACTGTCCCACCCCTTTTAAGAAGCCTGATCCTGGTCCTACACCTAAACAACCTCCTCTTATATTTTACTGGTCACGACGCAAGGGAGGCTGGAAATATGTTCTTTCAGCTGGAGATACTGTCATAAAAGCAGGTTTCCATTACCAAGGAAAAAGGCAAGAACAGATACTGGCAAGAGGGCCAGCAGTCTCTGTGACCACGTTCTTCCCTCTTAAACCTCTCCAGCTGCTAAGATACTCCTTAAGGCACAGGAGAGGGGCACCTCCATTTCCCTGACGTCCCAGCACCACAACTGCCAACCCCTCGATGTGCTTGCTCAAGGACCTTGTCAGTGTCCACATCTGTCTAATTTTTGCTGAAAAGTGCCCATCTCTGTCCTCCTCCCAGAACACTCCCACGTCTTCATATGTTCAAATTCAGCCTTAGAGGCTGACGGAAACATCCTCCAGAATCCTTCCCAACCAAAAGATTCCACCCCTCCTCCAAGTTCCAGGCACTTCTTACAGCCACAGGAGGACAAGGGGTCAGGGTGACCAGCTGGTCTTACTGGCCCGAGACCAAGGGGTCCACAGGACACAGGACTTTTGGTGCCAAGACTGGGAAAGTTTGGGTAGCCCCCAATGAGTCTGCCACCCTGTGGGACACAGAACACTGAGGCAGGAAGGAGAGTGCTGGTTCCATACTGAAGGACCATGGTCTTGGGCCTCTCTGACTCTTGGGGTCCAAATCTGTGATATGCGCCTGAAATCAGTCTGGTAAAGTTCTGGGAAGATGAGAAATCTTGTATGTGAAGTTCTTTGCAAATGTGGAAACACATGAATGCGTGACAGCCTTTTTTGCATATTCCTTCTGGTGGTCTGTGCCACACTCTTTGGGCACAATCTGATACTCACTCTGTTTTCCCTCCTAGACCGAGAGCCCCATAAATCTGAAGGCCCAAGCCATCTCTTTGTAGCCAGGAATCTGCTCCCCCAGGGTCACACGCAAGGACCATCCTGGTATTTTAATGTGTAAATCAAGTTACATATGGCTTTGAGTTCCCACCCATCATGGCCGAGTCGCTGCCCGGGAGCACCCCCTCCTTGGGGGCGGGGAGGGGGCAGGATGGTCACACAGTCCGGAAACTTCAGCAAAGCGTGTGTTCTTCAGTCCCAGCGGAGCTGGAGCCCCACGCTCAAGGCCAAGCCGTTAATTCCAAGGAAGCATGGCTCCTCTCCCTCCCTTCCAGGCCAGGCTCTGGGATCTTCTGCAACAGCTCGCAAGGTCTTAGAGCTTTGGTTTGAGTCCTTGGCACCCATGGCCACCCCATAAAAGGTCCTGACCCTCGTAGGTGCCTGGAGAACTTATGAGAACTGACTGTTTGCATCTCTCTTCCCAACTTCCCATTCAGTGACATAAAGCTGGTAGCCTGAAATGGGCCATGTGGAAGCAGTGGCACGCCCTACAAGTCGGGACCCATCCGCTGCCTTGGTGGCAGCTGGCCAGCTCTCTCCACCATGACATGCGCCTCCCACGACACCTTTGCTCCCTGTCTGGGAAACCTCGGTCTCAGGGGGTCGAGCCTCTTCCTACCTATCCAAGCCCTGTCCGTGCAAGACAAGCCAGCCTGCTCTTTGTGTGCAGAGCCTAGACTTTGGAAAATCAAAGCCTCTCATGGCTCCCCTGGGGCAGACCTCACGCAGAGCCCTGCTGGCTCTGAGGAGAACGGGAGATCCCTTGCAGCCTTCTCTCTGAGATGGATGTGCGGAGTCATAAGCCCGCTGGGAGGTCCTGCCTCGCTGAAAGTCCTCCCGTGGTGTCTGGCACAGTGCTCTGGTCTCAGCAGAGGAATTGGACTTTAGATGGAGGGAAGTCAGACATTCGTTACTCACGGTCAGCTGACCCACAGCCAATACCGCTGACCTTTCCCCGTGCACACGGCCCCTCGCTACGGCTCAGCCCCAACCTCTCGGCTTCTGTAGCTCTTTATGTAACCAACCACTAAATGTTCGTCTGGGAGGTTGTCTCCAAAGAATTTCTCATTTTCAGATATTCATGCCTTAAATTGAAGACCAAATACGGCCGGTTCCTGTCTGCTGTCTCCCCACAGCATCATCAGTGGTTCTCAGGAGCTGCGTCCTGTGAGCAAATCTGCCAGCTTGTCGCCGCTGAGTTCTGTCACCAGTGACACTTGAAGAAATGCCCAGAATAACCTCAGTCAGCCAGCAATGCATAAGCAGGGCGACCAGAGCTCAGACACACAAGCCGAGGGAGAGCAGGGGCCTCGTCCACACAGCCCTGGAGATGGCTTGTATCTTCCTCCAGGGAGATAAGGAAGGTAAGGTGCTCCCAGCCGCCTTCCCGGAGTGCCTCCGTGGAGGGTAAGGAGCAGAAGCCGGCACCTTCATGTCGCCGATGGGCACCCTCAGACGTAGGACTGTTGCCAAAACTTAAAGGAAGTTAAGTAGTGTGTGGGTAAGAGCCTTAGTTGAGTGAACGCAAAGAGAGAAGCAAAGCTGGGGAGAGCGGAATCATTCATTCATCCATTCACTCAAGCAACAGGCCTCAGTGGGCCCTGTGTGTCCAGCTGCTTGCCAGGATGGGGACAGATACAAAGATCAGTGAAACAGGGCTGCCCCCCTCACACAGCCTTAAGTCTGGCGGGAGAAGCAGACGCTTTAAGCAAATAGGTTCAGTGACACACACAGGGCCACCTGCTACAGTCTCAGTGTGACACATGCAGGGCCACCTGGTACAGCTGTTCAGGTGCTTCACTGCACAAAGGTGTTCTGCTGAAGGGGCAGGTGGGACATGAAATCTGGCCCTTGGTCAGCTTGCTAAGCCTTGCCCTGGGGGGTACCTTTATCTGGGGGTGACAACCTGAGTGGGTGAGCCCTGGTCTGTCCCCAGGACCGTGGCCCCACATTTGCACAGCACCACCTTCTGTAAACCATTACAGACACTAATCACACGTGGATCTCCCAGTATCAACAGTAGCACCTGACCTGGCTCTAGTCTTTGCTCTGTTCATGGGGCCCTGTGCTCCTTCCCCTCTCTGGGCCTCAGTCTCTCCTCTGAGGCAGGTGGGTAGCAAGGTAGGTACAAAGCCCCTTCTCGCAGCAGCAGCCTGGGTGAGATCAACTCCTTGCAGAGCACCTCATAGGCTCCTGCCTTTGCACCTGGCAGCTGGTTATACATCTGGCGGCTGGTTACAGGCAGAGAAACACTGGTAAAGGCAGCATATTCTAAAGGGGCATCTCAGGTACCCTGCATCCCTGAGTCCCTCGGAGGGCTGCCTGAGCACCATGCCTTAATGGTGGAGAAGGCCAAGCCCTGGTGCTGGAGACCATCCTGGTGGTGGGAGATGGGAGGAGCAGGGAGTTGGAAGTCTGAGGGCTGGTGATTGGCATGTAGAGATCAGCAGGTGGCCGGGCAGACCCAGTTGCGGGTTGCACTCTTTCTCAGAGAGGGCAAAGGCCAGACACAGAGGTGGGCAGCAAACAGAACCTGGGCCAGCCTGGACACAGGGACCCTGGGGACCCTCGACCTTGCCCTTCCTGGGTCTGCTTGACAGCAGTGGGTCTCCAAGGGGTCGGGTCTGAGCTGCGCTTCCCAGGACCGAGGAGGCTGAGGTGGAGGCAGTGCGGTGCGGTGGGGAGAGCTGGGGGGAAAGGGCAGGAGGCCAGCGCTCACCCCTCAGCCCCGGCGCTCTGTAACTGGGTGGCTTGGATGAATCATTAACCCTCTCTGAAATCTCTGTTTCCTCATCCATAAAATGGACACAGGGATCTTGCTTTGCAAAGTGGTCATGAGCATCTCTGGTGTTTGATGTGAATTTCTACCTGGGGGCCCGGCTTGGATGTTCTTAAAGGATGGCTTCTAGTAATCTGAACAGAGAGGCTGTGATACAGGCATGAACGGTGCACGGCTTTCTGCATGGTGGCAGGGACTTTGCACCCACCCCCAGTTTATTAAAATGCCTCCTTCTGGATGAAGGGGCTTGAAGAAGCCTGGCTTCTGTGACATCTTCCTTTACTAGAAAGAACTCTAAGCGAGCCCATCACCAAGTCTGTCTTCTGGAGACAGTGACAGGCTGTATCCAGGGTAGCTGGTGATGGGATTTCTATTTTGGTTGTCGACAGTGTCAAACAGATACTTGTAACATGCTGTCAGATCGGGATTGGATGGAGAGGACAGGAGATTGGAGCTTAGGCAGGAGTCTCATACCTCTGTGAGGGGCGCGTCAAGAAAAATGGGGTGCATCAGCGTCTCTACGGGGTGATCATACTGACAAGCTGGGGCTTCAGGAGGAGAGTCCCACTGACGACAAGAGGGGCATGCGGCTGCCGCAGTGATGGGAGCTGGTGGGAGGGATTCACCGCAGTCCCGAACGCCCACCCCCGTTTGGTTCTGCCCACAATCCTGTGGGGGAGCGTTTGCTTCCGTTCTACAGACAGAGAAGCTGGGGCTCAGAGAAGATAATACAGGGCAGTCCAGGGAGGGAGAGGCAACCCCAGGGCCAGAGCCCAGGAGGCTGCTGCTAATGGCTGGGCCACCACCTCCCAGACACACTGGGAAGCATGGGGTCTGCGGCTTGCAAATGCTAATGATGCGGAGCTGGGGTTTCCCCTCTTCTTGTTTCTATCTGTTGTATTTCCTGTTTACTGAGCCAGTGTGGGAACCTTAAGGCAGAGTGTGCGTCTCCCACTGAAGGCTGCCTGGAGGGGGGCGTCGCCGCCTGCTGTTCTCAGAGGCCCGCAAGCTGCCACCCGCAGAGGAGGTGGAATTCCTTAAGCCTTTGAGGGGTGATGAGTTTAATGCCTTCCTCACTGGACTTGAAGCCCCTGGAAGGCAGACCAGGCCTCTGATTCACGCCAGAGCTTAGAATGATGCCTGGCATGCAGTAGTCAGTAACCACATGATGGCACTTCCCCTGGGAGAGGGCGGGATTTGGTCCAGAGGAGAAGGGCAGCCACTGGGGATGGAGACACCAGCCTGGGTGGGAGGAGAGCCCAGCCTGACCCCGCCCTCTCCTCATAGTCTCAGCACAGAAAGCAGAGGGCCTGGCACACAGCGGGTGCCACGTGATGGCTGATTGGAAGGGACAGAGGGAGGAAAGCCACGGGAACTTCTGAACAGGGCTCTCTGCTCCAGTTTATCCATGTGGGCAAGTGGTGGCCTCAGTCCAGCCACATGGTTTGAAGAGCAGGGATGTACAGAGCTTATGGGGGTCCCTGCACCCCACATCTGTGCTATTTCTGACTGCTCCATTCACCCAGTGAGGGGAACTCCAGGGCTCTGGGCCTGTAATAAGGGATCCCAGGGGTCAAAGATAGGCTGGTGGGAATGCTTACCCTGTGTGCAGGGGCCCGGGGAGAGGCATAATGCATGGTCCCCCGAGGGCAGGAGCCTGAAAGTGTGGGCAGCCCAGGACGCTGACTCTGGCTGATGGTTGGGAGAATGGGGAGGCGGGTCAGTGCTGTGGAACAGACAGCTCAGAGCAAACGGGGGGCTGTGTCCACCCCAATCCTGCCACAGAACTGTCCCTGCTCTGCCCAGCTGGCCTCTCTTTCCGCTCCTTGGACGACCAGGTTCTTTCTGTCCTGTCGGCCTCAGCTTATGTGTGGCTTCTCAGACGAGCCTTCTCTGCCCACCTGCTATAAATGGGGCTCTCTGCACCCCTCATTCTCTTTCTCAGCCCCTTATCTGTGTTTTCATTACATGTGTCAGAATGCATAATCATTTTACCTGTCTGTTCACTTATATTTTAAAAAGTCTGTTGCCCCAGTAGAACGTAAGCTCCCCGAGGACAAGGTCATGTCTGCCCTGTCGCCGGGGTCTGCTCCCCACCACACGCGGTCCTGGCAGGATGATCAGGTGGCTGGGCTGATTTACCCTTGAGCTCTGGCTGCCAGGAAGCCACGAGGGGACAGGGGCTGTGGCCAGTCTGCCAACAACTTCTGTGCAGTTGAGAAAAGGAGTCCCTCACGGTGGACTCAGTGCTTGCAAAGGAGAAAGGTTTGGCAAGTCAGAGGCTGGCTGGAACTCAGGTCCCTCCTGCCATCTGACTGAATGTCTCCGTGCAGGAAATGACCCGCAGCCCCGCACGTGGCCCTGAGCGGGAAGGTCTCTAAGAGTTGGGCCCCTTTGTTTAGGGGCTGCCCAGCAGAAAGGACTCAACCCTTTGGGAAGCATGGCTGGGAGGGGACAAGGCCTAGGGAGAAAGCACATTCATCAGGTGTCCTGTATGCCAGCCACTGGGCGGGTGCTAGGCACATACAGGTGGGGACAGTCTGTCTTTCCTCATAGTCTGATGAAGACAGACAGGCAAATAAAGTGGAACAAATTCCCACAAGGAGGAAAGTGCAAAGATGTGGGGGCACCGAGGGGGCACATGACCATGAATGGCTGCTCAGAGGATGTGCTCCATGACCTGTGGCCCTGGGGAGTTTCCAGGCCAGCAAAGTAAGGGCAGGGCGTCCAGGGAGGGACAGTAGCACGTGCAAAGGACAGAACCCCGAGCTGTGGGCTGCGGGTGACCAGAGCCCTGAGTGGTGGGCGAGGGGTGGACAGAGCTCTGAGCCGTGGGTTGTAGGGGAGGTCAGGGCTCTGAGCAGCGAGCTGGAGGGGACAGAGCCCACCAACTCATCCATCCAAACAGGTCCCCTGTACCCTCTCCTGTGACACTTGCTTTTGCTTTTCCAAGTCCCTTCCCCACGGGTCTTGTGTGCCCACGTTCCTCTCTCTGCCGGAGCTGGAGACTTGACAGCACCGTGGCTGGGTCGCAAGGGGCAAGCGCCCAGGGGCAAGCCGGGCCCCAGGCTCTGTTTGCATCATGTTTCTAATGTCCCACTGGCTACAGCAAGTCATGGCCAGGCTCCACGGCAGTGCAGGAGGGGACCACACCGGGACCTGGATACTGGGGGACACCACCTCACACAGGGCCGGGCACACGTCAGGTGTTGGAGAAGGGTTTGCTAAGTGCATGAATGAAGTGTGTGCCTGAGGCAGAGGACGGCGGTGAGGCACGTTCACAGGCTGGAGAGGAGACCTGGCTCTTGTGGTGCCATGCAGGGTCCTGGAGCACCGGCCACAGGGTTTTGGGTTGGGGGTAACATCAGGGTCAAGGCCACACCTGTTCTGCAGTGGGTGCAGGGTGCTCAGTCTGGCAGGCAGACCCTGGCCAAGGGACACCCACGGGAGCTGAGCCCCTGGCCCCACACAGGTGTGTGAGTGCACAGGGCGGCGGGGTCCTGGGGAAGAGGCCGCAGGAGGTGGGAGACGCCCAGGGCTGCCTCCGTGAGGGTCTCTCCTATTAACAGCAAAGACACTTTAGGCACAGATAAGGTTTTCTCACCTGATGGAAGTCCAGAGGCAGAGGAGCTTTCTGGTTAACTGGGCCCCATAACCCAGTGATGCTTTCCAAGTTCCATCTAGCTCCCCGCCTCAGCTTCACCCTACACTGTCCACCCCATGACTGCAGGATGGCGGCCGGCGTCCAGGGATCACAGCTGTCTCACCAGGGCCCAGCAGTGCTCAGGGTGGGGTCCCGCGTGCAGGAGGCTGATGACTTAATGGTCTGGGCCTGGGCAGGCGGGGCTGAGGCCTGGTCTGTAGGAGGGAGGCCGGGAGGGCGCGGGAGACGCACAGTCTGTCCCGGGCTCTCAGCCCACACATCGCACACGTATCGCCCATATGGTGCACAGCCGTGCCCTTTACTGTTGCACACGCCTCACATGGCACCACTCAGTCTGCCCGAGCAGTGGAGGCTCTGCTTTTTCAGAGAGACACAGAGGGGTTGCCTGTATCTGCTGGGCTCTCCATGTCTCCTGGTCGTCGCAGAAGGCCCAGGCCCCAGGCTGGGCCGGTGGGCACGGCGGTGGCTGGCTCGGCCTGCTCCCCATGCTGGTGTCTCCCACACAGAGGCAGGGCTCTTTCCAGGGTGGTAGGCTTCCAAGAGGGTGACGAGCTTCTCAGGACCTGAGCTGTCCCCACCTCTGCCGACCCAGCAGCGTCTTCTGGCTGCAGAGCTGTAATCAGGCCTTGTGGGCTTTTGGTCGCTGCAGAGCCCCGTCCCCGGGTATCCAGGTCCCTGCAGAGCCCCGTCCCCGGGTATCCAGGTCCCTGCTGAGCCCCGTCCCCCGGTATCCAGGTTGCTGCAGAGCCCCGTCCCCCGGTATCCAGGTCCCTGCAGAGCCCCGTCCCCCAGTATCCATGTCCTGGTGTGGTCCCCTCTCGCACTGCCATGGAGCCTGGCTATGACTCGCTCTAGCCAGTGGGACATTAGAAACATAATGCAAACATTATGGGTCCTGGCTTGCCCCTGGGCGCTTGCCCCTTGCGACCCAGCCGCTGCGCCTTCAGGGAGCCCGGGCCACCCTGCTGGAGGGAACCATCGGACAGGTGAGGGGTGCCCTTGTGGGCCTTCCAACTGAGCCCCACCACTAACCTGATGTAGGGCAAGTACAGGAGCAGATGAGCCGCATGTCGTGCCCTGTTTGAATTCCTGGCCCTCGGAAATGGGAGCAAACGCTAAGTTTTGGGTAGTTACACAGTAACGGCTAACTGAGATCCAATACCAGGCCCTGCACACCCACTGGCCACAAGCATTTCTGCAGCCCCCGAAATTTGCTGACACTGCCCCCCTTTCCTCTGTAAGTCATGGGGCTGCTCACCCAAGGACCTCAGCACTCTGTCAGGGAGGCGGGGAGGTGGGGGAGTGAGAGCTGCTGCTCTGCTTCTGGGCGTGATCGGAGGGGCGGAGAGGTGAGAGCCTCTCCCTGGAAGGGCAGTCCCCTGCTGAAGGCCCCTCGTCTGACGGTGCTGCCCTGCAGGGCTGCCCACCAATGCCTCTGGACCCCTCAGCCAGCAGGCTGGGGAGTTCTGGCCTTGCGTGCAGCTCTGAATTCTCACCCAGGGCAAGGCTGGTGTACCCAGCCCCAGACGTGGCCTAGGAAGGCCGTCGGGAACCCGAGTACGGGCCGGCCGGCTGAGTCGGAGGACCCACCTCGTCGGGGGCTCCGCTGGCCCCAGGTGCTGGTGGCAATATTGTCCAGGTGTTAAGAATCAGCTCAGAAAAGACATGGCAGTGGCTGAAATCCCAGGGCCACTTGACAGCGGACGATCACCCTGCAGGGTTTCTCAGTGAGCTCCATTGCTATTTGTGTGCAAAAATCATTACCGTCTGAGAATGTCATGTCTGAGTGAAGGTTTTTGCATCTAGTGGTGAATGCACACCCCAACTACAGGGAAAAAATTTATTCCCATAAAATAAACAAAATAAGCAAAATCACTCATCAAAATTTCTCCCCATCCAAATTAAGATAACAACATAGATAAAAAAATCCCCAACCTGATGCACACACCCAGTTCAAATTGTACTAATAAAGCTAATTTGTTTTCCCAATTTTATGGATTGAATTCCGTAGCTATGTTATTTATTCCCACCACCTTTTCTTCTTGAATCACAAAATAAATGTCAATTTCAAAAGTTAGATGGTGAATATTCATCTCTCTCCCTAGACTGCTGTGGGCGGGAGGCTTTTTTCCTGATTTAGAAGGAAAAAACACAATTTAAACATGAGATATATACGAAAGAAAAGAAATGGAAAAAGAATTATAAAAGTCTTTCTTCTTTAATTTCCTATTTATCTGCATTCCCCACTCTCAGGACCCATTTCCCTGTTCCAGTTCCCCACATCTTAATATATTTAATGGGTATCGTTGTGTTTGCATGTCTTTGTGTAAATGTGCGATGTTGTTTGTGGGCATGCGTTTGTAACTGCCGTTACTGGTATCCTCTTATAAATCTCCTCGCTTTTTTTTCACTCAGCACTGCTTCCAAGGTCTAGCACTGCGGCTACGGAGCATCTGATCTATTAACTGCTGTCAGACATCCCGTGATGAGCATTCTCCACGTTTTGCCTGTTAATTCTGCAGGGGTGAGCACTGGCGGCCACTTTAATGACACTACACTAGGTGTCCCCATCCCTGGTGCCTCACAGACCTGAAGACATGATGCTCACAGATTTTATCCAAACATCACAGTGCATGTCCACAAGCCTTTAAATTTGGTGTCCCCTCCCAAAAATCCCGTGAACACACAGATTCCTAAAGATGAGTTTAGATTTCTTACATTCCCTCTTCATTTTCATAATGAACATGTTCAAAAAGTTAAGTTTACAATGTGACTTTGAAAACACACAGAATCATTTGAGAAACAAGTTATTTCCAATCAGTACATACTCTGAAAACAATTAGACCTGATACTTGTTTATAAGAGGCGCAGTAAACTCCCAGAGTTCGTGGGATGTGAGCGTTTCCCCGGCGCGCAGTACTACAGCTTGGGGGAGTCACTCAAACACCCCCCGCGGTCTGGCCTGGCTGGCAGGGTCCGCTCCCTTTCTGATTTTAACTCCTGTTGAAGGGGAGAAGGTCAGACCCTCTGTAGCTGACCAGGGACGCTCCCCGCCCGTTACCTGTCAGGATGGGCAGCGGGTTCAGAGAACACGTTTGCAGTGTGTTCCTGCCTCCATCCCCAGGTGCTGACCTTTGGGGTCTGCACTTCTGCTCCGACCTGGCAGCGCCTGCACTGGTCTCCTGCTTGCTTTTGAGGTGGTGGCTGTCCTGGGTCACCGGGTGAGGGGCAGGGGGCCTCTGCTCCGGGGTCTAATGCCAGCTCTCCCGGGGGATTCCAGTGGGGCAGGCTGAGGGCTGGCAAACCCCCCAGAACAGGACCGTTCCTGGTCCAGGAGGCAGCAAGTCCTGTGGCTGGGGTCACAGTTGTCCCGGCCTTAACCCTCCTGTCCTCCCCTTGACCAGGGGCCTGGACCCCGTCCTGTTTCCTCCATGCCCTGTGCTGACTGGGAGCTGAGCCGCCCCTGAGGTCGGGGATGCCCCAGGCCGGCAGCACGGGGAGGCAGTGGGACCCCGCAGGTGAACCACAGCCCTGCTCTGTGCCGTGTGCCCTGATCCCTCCGTCCGGCCCTCTCATCTCAGGGAGGCGCCTTTTCAGATGCTTCGTGGCTGCTTCCGCTCGCACAGCAGCCCTAAGCTGACGTCTGGCCTGTGTTTTCTCTTTTCATGGTGTCTGTGGTGTCAACAGCAGCTGCCGTGACCCTGAGAACTACCCCGTCTCCTTATTCTGCAGGCACAAAGCTGGTGCTTCAGCCCCACAGCCCCTAGTAGAGCTGGACGGGCCACAGCCGCAGGGCGGGGCTTCCCCACCACCTGGCACAGAACCTGGTCCTCGCTGCCCCTCCAGTGTGGGGCCCACTTCCAGGGCCCAGAGCGGGGCCACCCCACGGAGCTGCTTCCCATACCAGCATCCTGGCTTGAGGTCCCAGGAAGGCAGACTGAGACAGGACTCTGGGGGTGAATAGTTAGTATGGGAGTGCTCGCAGGGAAGTGAGGAAATGAGGCAGGGAAGGGAGGGGCCTGTGGGGTCACCACCGTGGCCCCCCGAACCGCCCCAGTCTCCTGGGGCCACAGAGTGGGGGTATGTATCTCCCCGTCCTGTTCACTGCAGGTCATTCCGCCCCAGGGAGCCGCTGCTCCGCCTCTCTGACCTGCACTGAGGGCGAGCTGAGCCTGTTTCCACAGTCGCCTGTGTGCCGGGGACAGTGATTGTCGGGGAATGGATGTGGGGCACGAGGTGCTGGGCCAGTCCAGTGGGGACAGGGAGGAGCGGGTCTGGAGCCCAGGGGCCTCCTGGAGTTTCACGGTGTCCCCATGCCTGGGGACAATGATGAGAGAGGCTTCACCACCCAGAATCCCATGAAGGGGACAGACCCCTCGGAGGGCTGAGCCCTGTTGTCCACAGAGGGAGCCAGCTGGATACCACATCCTTCCATCAGCTTTCCCTTCCTCCCTGCCCTTTGCTTCTGCTTTGTGGGGTTAATTCCCAGACAGACTGACTTCAGGCAAGCTTTGGGGGAATCCAGGTGAAGATAGTTAAGGTCCCATTGTTTATGGAATTAAGCTTCCATTATAAGCCATCAGAAGTCATTTCCCTGTCACTTCCTCTTATTTTATTTTTTTAATTAAGGCACAAGGGTGCATCTTGGGGGCATTATGCTAAGTGGAATAAATCAGAGAAAGACAAATACCATGTGATTTCATTTATATGTAGAATGTGAAAATCAAAACAAACAAAACCAGAACAGACTCACAGACACAGAACAGAAGGGGCGGGGGCGGGGGTGGTGAAGTGGGCAAGGGGCGGCAAAGATCCGAGGCACATACACTGAGTGCCCGGGTGGCACATACACTGAGTGCCCGGGTCTTCATGCGCAGCTTGACCGCGTTCTGACACGTACGCGCTCCTGCAGCCATCCTCACATCAAGACGCCCACAATTCTCACTAGTTTCCGTCTTCCCCCGTCCCTCAGCCCCCATGGCAACAACTCCTTTGTGTGTCCTGTGCTTTCACTCTGCAGGAAGCTGC
The DNA here is from genome assembly GCA_029783875.1 of Phataginus tricuspis. NCBI lineage: Eukaryota > Metazoa > Chordata > Mammalia > Pholidota > Manidae > Phataginus > Phataginus tricuspis. The sequence continues at coordinate 24,133,093 of JAQQAC010017683.1, read as the reverse complement.
GCTGCGAACTGTTGTGACCTCAACTCACATCTCCCGACTCGGCCCCACCTCCGCCGGGGCTGCTGTCTGCTTTAAGCTCTATCATCCCCTTCGGCACATGACGCTTTCCACGTCACTGGGGCTCCTCCGGCGGGGGAAATAGTGCCACTTAACTGTTGGGAGACATTCCCTGGGACGCTGACGTTTCTGCCTGTCTCACCAGCAGAGGCTTCATTCCCACCTGGTCACCCATGATGCCTACGTGGTGACCGTCCTAGACGGTTCGTGCCCTGCTCTGCAGCAAAGGGCATGCTCACCACCAATTTAAAAGGTCAGGTTCCCTCCCTGACTTCAGGGTTTCCCTCCTGAAATGCCCGGACCACCTGGCACTCCCTGTCACCTAGACCTCTCTCTGTCACCCTGTGGGACAGATGAAAAATGTGATACTCTGGCTGTGAGTCAGAGTCGTTCATCCCTGGCCCTGCAGGCTTGTGTCGTCTGCTGGCATCGTGAAACAGTGGTGGGCACACTTAGTAGCTTATAAGTAGGATGGACTCATTCATCACAGCTCTTGATGTGCGCCATCGTAGTCCTACCGGGACCCCAAGTCCACTTGGGAAGACTCAGTCTTATGCTGTTGCAAGAATTCACAATCATTCCACAACTTTCTATGGAAGACCCTCTGGGAACCTGGCCCTGTTCCGAGGCCTAGAGACACAGCTGCAAACAAAGCAGCTTCTCCTGTGCCTCTGTCCCAGAGAAGCATCCCACGGCACCCTCTGCGGTCTCCCTCCAGAAGGTGAGCCTGCCGAGGACACTAACTATCCGCTCCTCTAGCTCGGAGGCCAGCCGCTCCCTGCGACACACTCGTCTGATTGTCTTCCTCTCCTGTGGGTGACAAGTCCTCCCACTTTGAGGCTGACAGCCCAGACTCTGCTCCGGACACTGCCACCAACCCTATGGCCTCGGGCATGTCACTTTTACTTTGGGAGGTCTCCATGGTGCCCTGCTGAGCTGCTGGCCGTCGGCGAGATGGCATGTAAAATCCCTAAGCTTCTGGGCCGCATGCGGAGACTGTGTTCCCATCCCGGCCTCAGGAGGATCAGGCAGAAATGAGGGACCCCAGCGCGCCTAATGTCCTGCATCTCTGATTTCTGGCTCATGGTTGCTCAGACCTGGGGTGTGTGCCCTGCTTCTGCACCCGATCTCCACGCGGCCCCCTCAGCCTGTTCCTGCCCCCAAGGTGCTGCAAAGCCTGATGCCTCCACATGCTGAGCACGGTGCCCTCACCCAGCAGCCCCAGATGATTCGCCGCCAAGTGGATTAGAATCACTCTGCGGCCATAGCGACTGCCGCACTTGCACAATGGTGACTTCTGGAGCTACTTAAAAATGTGCAAAGCCATTTTGCATAAAGGGGCCTTACTTCCCCAAGAGTAGTAGCTTCCACTCAAGGCTCTTCTCTAAGGAACAAAGGGACGTGACTGTTTCCCCCTTAGGAGCATTTCTTACTTTATCGTGTGAGAGAGCCATTTGAAAACAAGGTTTCACCAGTAGCGGCTTCATGCCCACGTGTGGGCAAATAGAAATTAAAAATGAGAGGCAACACAAGACGTACCCCTTCCCCTTTCTAAGAGCGTTTATTTTAGATGATTTGAAACTGTAAATCGTCTTTCTCTTTGAAATGTACGCAAACCCTTTTTAAAAGCTAAATGAGCCTCTTGCCAGTTTTAAGATCCAGCAATATCTTTCTCAAGGACCCAGGAGCGTCTCTTAATATCACCACGAGGGCAGATGGCGTCTCTCATTTTCTGTGGGAGGGTGGACGCCACCGAGCGGCGCAGCTGCAAACACGTGGGAGGCCCTTTTCCTGGGGGTAAAGCCAGTAGCTGATGCTGGTGGTCGCCCCAACTACCAGGGGAATGTAAGATGACGCACGTGCGACAGGCTTTTCACCGGGGGCTGTGTGACGGCTCACCTGGAGAGCGTGTGTGTCGGTTGGGCTGGCGGGTCTGTGAGGGTGAGGCTGCCTCTGTGGTCGGTCTTTCAGCAAATCGGCCCAGACGCACATCACATTCTGGCTTGGTGCTCATTCGATAATAAAGTTGTTTTCTTTCTCTTCTACTGGTGCTGAGAGGTCTTCTGGGTTGGGAGGAGATTTGTTTTTAATCTATGTCCTCAGGGCTCACCAGAACCAAGCGTTTTAAAACAGCATCTGTGGGGGATCTCATTGTGGGGTTTTGTTAAAAGCTCTGGAGGAGCACCCTTGTATTTATCCAGCTCTATTTACAATAACCCAGAAATGGAAACAACCTAAGTGTCCATCAGTGGATGAATGGATTAAGAAGAGGTGGTACATATACACAATGGAATATTATTCAGCCATAAGAAGAAAACAAATCCTACCATTTGCAACAACATGGACGGAGCTAGAGGGTATTATGTTCAGTGAAATAAGCCAGGTGGAGAAAGACAAGTATCAGATGATTTCACTCATCTGTAAAATAACAAAGAAAAAACTGAAGGAACAAAACAGCAGCAGACCCACAGAACCCAAGGATGGACTAAGTTACCAAAGGGAAAGGGACTGGGGAAGATGGGTGGGAAGGGAGGGATAAGTGGGGAAAAGGGTCATTATGATTAGCACACGTAATGCAGTGGCGGGGGACACGGGAAAGGCAGTATTTACAGAGAAGACAAGTGGTGACTCTACAGCATCTCACTACGCTGATGGACAGTGACTGTAATGGGGTATGTGGGGGGGACTTGATGATGGGGGGAATCTAGTAACCACAATGTTGCTCATGTGATTTTATATTAATGATACCAAAATAAATAAATAAATAAATAAAGCTCTGGAGGAAGGCGCTGGGACCCCGGAGAAGGAAAGTGTCCGGCTGTCCCTTCACTTGTCCTGCAGCACAAAGTGCGGCTTCCCCTCCTCGGCCTCCCGGGTCCAGACAAGGCTGCAGCGTCCTCCTCTTTGCCTTTGCGGAAAAACAGAAGACTCCCTGGTCCGTCAGCTTCCACCTACACCGGAAACACGAATTTGACGGCACGTCGCAATCCCTAATCTTGGGCGCCTGGAGGGGTCTGTCACAACCCCAGGGGCGCCGTCCACATCGCCGCCAGTGTGGACCACACCCCAGAGCCGCCTCTCCGCCATCGTGCCTAAGGTCTGCGCCCCTTAAAGAGTTTCCTCAGAAGACCTGTGTTCCATTTACCTGTAACACCTACCGCGGCTGCTCGACAAGACGGGGGCACAAGTCCAGCCAGGAAACTGGAATATCCGGGCGGTTGCCTCCCTGCTGTGTCCACTGCAGGCAAGGAGCTGCTCAGCGGGCAGAGGAAGCACAGGGTCCATTGGGTCTTTACTAGCTGGGTGACCACAGATCCATCGTTTCAAGGCCGCGGCGTCTTGTCTCTTCGTCTGGAACGCGGTGACAGCACGCACGCCATGGGCCCCCTGCCCCTGCCGGAGCATGTCTGGAAGCTGTGGATTTGGCATGACTGTCCCCTTGTTTTTGGAAGTGCCCTCTCATAGAGGCCTTGCCTGACCGTGCAGGATGGAGGCTCCCCAGCGGCTGGGGTCCCATCACCGCGGGGGCTTATTTTATTTCATCACAAGGCTTTTATCACCAGCAGACATTTTTTCCCTTCGTTCCTCCCTTGCCTCTTTCCTTAATCTCTCCTATCAGGATACAAGGTTCCTAAGAGCAGCGACCTTGTCTACCTGGTTCCCTGCTGACCCTGGTCTGGTGCAGTGCCTGGTGCACAGTGGGCCCTCAACAAGAGGTGGGCACCCCTCTCCACCTGGGTCCTTGGCTGACACTGGCGTGATCTTCTCAAAGCCTTGGAAGGGTCTCTTGTATCCCCAACCCAGCTCCCAGCCTGGCCTCCAAGCCCCTCAGGTATTTCAGATGGAGCCTTTTCACACTGAACTGCTGGCCCGTTCTGGATTTTATAAACACTGAATAGGGTTCTCTTAAATCTTTGGGAAAAAAACTCTAATAGAGTCTCATGTTCCAGGTTTCCCAAGTTTCCCATTTTTCAAATGTCTCCTGGGGGGAACATCTTTTTTCCTTTTGGGAAACATGAAAAGCTGTAGCATTAGGGGGTTTCCCAGAACTCCAGGAAGGAACCAGGAACTCAAGCCAATGACACCTTCATCCCTGGGGCTGTTATGAGCCCAGCCACCCCTGCTCCCAGCATTCAGACAAAAGGCAGAGAAGGGCTGCAGGGAGACTCCAGGAGCAGGGTTCTAATCTACTCTGCTGGAATCTAAGTGTGACTGTGAGGGTACAGATCACAGGGCACATGAAACAGCGGCTCCAGCCAGGCCCCAGGCCTCAGGGAGCTCCTCAGTGCAGCACATTTATCTGTAGCAATAAGCCCCTGGGCTGATGTCACGGCCTGCGGGGTTGCAGGCCTGCCTGAGGACCAAGAGGGGGCTGAGATGTTCTGAGTGCAAAGGACCACATTCCAAACTCACCCCAAGCAGAAGTAAGTTGCCAGAAGCTCACATTAGAAAGCAAAAGCTGTAATACTGCAGGGGGGTTTTAAATATTCACATTTGCTAAACTAGTTTTCCTTCTGAGAAATGCCTTGTCTTTCCAAACCATATGTCAGAAGCATACCCGATGTGTGATGAAGTCCTTGGTTTGGGTAATTATGAGGCTGTTGCAATGCTAAAGGACGCCACCTGATGGATCACAAACATGAACGCCACAGTCCGCAGTAGCCGGAGTTCATTATTTTTAATGGTCTCTGAAGGCCCAAGAAAGCACCAAGTGGATGCCAGCAGGCGCTCCTGGCCAGCTTAAGGCTTGGAGGAGGGAGCAGGGATGAGGAGGAGGGTGGGGAGGAGGAACAGGATAAAGGGAAGAGAATGATGCAGAGGGGCAGGAGATGGCATCTATTTTCTCTTTTGATAAAAGTCATTATACTGTCAACAGAAGCTACTTAAAGCAGAGACTGGGTTTTTAATGGAGCAGAGGGTCCATGTGAAGAGATGACCATCTGTCAGAGAGCCATCTCCTGTGTGACCTCCCTCTGGAGCTGGAGGGGAGGGGCATGACACAGAGGAGCTAGGCTTTGGGGGGCAAACCTCTTTATTTCCTGGAACTCACCTTCCATGTTCTGGCCTCTGGACTGCACACACATCCGGGAGTCTGTCCGTGAGCAGAAAAGAACTACACTAGAGGCTCTCTCCAAAGAAACTGAGTGGTCCTGAGCCAGGAACACCCCATCTGTTACGTAGGAGTCCCCTCACCGATCACCAACTGGTCCCCACTTGTCACCCTCAGCCAACAAGGCCACCTGCACGCACAGAACTCTCAGCTTTCCTATTATTTCCTTTTTACATATGAAGGGGAATAAAAGATCTCCACACATTTGGAGAAATCCTCCAGCATCAGAGAGACCAAACAGGCAGACACAGTGACCCTGAAAAAATAGAGCAATTTTGGGGAATGAAAGGGGATATAAGAAACAACACACCACCACCAGTACCCAGAGATTCTAGAAGACATGTTCATTAGCCAAGAACAGGAAGCCAGAAAAAGTAATGACTGGGGAAAGGGAAGCCCTTAGAATTGAAGGAGATTTGAAAAAACACTTTAGGAGGTTAAGTAAGATGAGTAGAAGGGAAAAATGAGACAATCAATGGAGGAGGGTCAATAACTGCTGAATAACTGGAATTCCAAAAGCCTGAAACAAGGGCAACAGAGAAAGAAATGATTAAAAAGAGAGAGAGAGAGAGAGAGAATTGTTTTCATGAGCAGGGGGCACGAATCTTCTGGTCAGCCGGGCTCACTGGACACCAAGGTCAAGAGCTTAAGTGACGGGAGAGACAACACAGATCACTTCAAGGGGAGCGAGACTTAGGTAAGTGATGGTCTTGCCCTCTGCACCGTGGCATTCAATAGAGCAGTGCCTTCTAAGTTTAGACGGAAAGCTATTATTTAAAAATATATGAATCCATTTAAAAATAGTAAGCCTACACTGTGTCATCACAGATGACATTTTAATGAAAAATAACATTTTGAGGGAATCTTTTCAATGTCTGGCTTAGTTGAAGACCACTGGAGTCTCCTATCTGCTTCTGTGTTCAGGCTGCTGTGATTTCCTATTTTGGTTGAGGGACAAAAATTTAACCTAGAATTCTATACCCAGCCAACTGAAACTGGAAGGGAGGAGGGAGACACTTCCTGGCAAGCAGGGGCTCCTACGGAGGGAACATGTTTTCAGGAAGCCGTTTGAGAACAGCTGCAAAGTGAAGGGGGTAAACCAAGGACAGCGAAGATTCAGGAAACCGAGGCCTCAACCCAGAAAGCCATCCGCCATGATGTGCAGAGGCCTGTGGACAAGGTCCTGGGGACAAAAGGGACTCGATGGCGTAGGTGGTACTATGGAGCGTGCAAGTAAACGTGGGAATACTGATAACAGAAAATAGAGCATAATTATAAATGTCAGCATGAGGAAATAGCAGAGGAAGAAATAGTGAATAGAAATCTACCTGACTCTGGTGAGCGTCCTGCTCAGAACCACAGGAACTCGCACGCCGCTTACTGAATTTCAGCATCTAGTCACACCCTACAGAAAAGCAAAGGCGGCTCAGCTGCTGCTGTGGACAGAATGCCCATGCTGTCAGCGTTAGAGTGCAAAGGTAAACACACAGAGGGAGGAAATAGAAATCTGGAAGAAAGAGGAAACAGTCGGAGGGAAGCAGGGGGTCCTGCGCACCTCATCTTGGAGAGCGGAAAGTATTTGTTGGAACAGGAAATGCAGCACTAGTTCATTGCCCATGTTTACAAAAGCAACCGAAAGAGGAGCTCTGACTAGCGCTGAGATTTTCATCAGGATGCTGGACAAGCGTGGAGGGAACAGAGAGATTTGAGGCAGCCACGTCCTCTTCTAACCCAGCAGAGACTCAGCTGAGCAGTAAACTCAAACCAAGAAATAGTGGCGGAAGCCTATTATTCTGGGATACAGAGGTAAATGCCAGGTGAGCTAAAAACACAGAGGGGCAAAGAGGAAAAGCAGGAGATGGCTGCTTTTATTAACTATGTGTTTAAAAATTAATTTAGGGACAGAGAAAAAATAGGTTTGTGTGGTCCAGGCCACCAATATACATGATCAAATTGACTTAGTTCATCCGACTGTCTTGTGTCTGTGATACTGAGGTAGGGAGAGGTGGTACTCAGAGTCCGGTCTGTTCTCTTCCAACCTACTTATCAAATTTGGATCAGAATCCTCCAGAAGAGCCTTCAAGGATCATGGTATGCAAATGAAGACCCACTCTTTCTCAAATAGCACCCTATGAAATTCAGATTTCATATTCAATCCTATCTCTGTAGGAGGATTGACAAATGTTCCCAATTATCAACCACAACTCAACATATACTTCCAGTGGAGGGCTGGGGAGGTGCCGGTAGTCAGGGGTGGAATGGGATAGAAGACAATGTTCCCTTTTACGGCAGCTTCATAGTGACCGTGACAGCCAATGAGAGACACTAGAAAAGTCTTCGTCTGTCATCTGCCGCCATCTTGGTGAAGGTATTGGAAGATCAGTCCAGATGACAGAGAAAAACCAGTTCATCAAATGAGCTCAAGAATCAAAACTGAGATTTTGCTGCAGCCCCTGATATTCAGAAGGGGAAAAAGGTACAAAGAAAGCAGCCCCAAGAGACCCTGTCTAGCCAGAAGTGGCAGGCCCTGGGTCAGGTAACCAGCCACAGGACAGCCATCCTGGTGAGCCACACGGGAACAGGGGGCCAGAGGCCAAGAAAAGGCTCCTTTCTCTGCCTGCAGGAGGCATCTCATGTTCACCTCGAGAGAGCAGAGGGTCGTGAAGTTCTCTCCACAATGTTTATTTGAAGACAACCTAATAAAATTTGGGAGAAGAAGGTGAACAGATTTCTTGGCCCCGTCTTGTTTCTCCATGAGATAGTCTGTAGGCTTCTGGGAGTTGATCTCCATAACTCCTAAAAATATGGAATTTGGGGAGTAATCTAATTTAAATTTCCAGGTGTGGATTTCTTGGCTGAAACATGTAGTTGGAAGATTGTAGGCATCGACCACATTTTATGGATGCCGAGAAACTTTTGAACCATGTTGCTACACTTAGAGCATGTCCCGCCTTACAAGTCCCACTGTCTTCCCGTCGGAGAACCTTGGAACGTCCCAGCTTGCTTGGTATCTTGGATGCAGGCACGTGACCTCATCTCTCCAAGCCAGACTCACCTGCTTGAGGCTTTAATTTGAAGGAGAGCGAAGGCGAGGGAAAGGCTCCGTACTGATGTGGGTGCTGCTGAGGCACCGGACTTTTGGGGCGGAGTGACCACGGGGTGGGTGGCAGTGAAGGACCTTCATCCACGGGGCAGCTCTGTGTGTGGTTTGGCTGTCGATCTAGGAATCTTAGACTCAGGTCTCCGATTTCCCAACCGTCCAGGGAGCAAAGCACTACCCCTTCATGAACCCTTTGCTGCCTGATCGGCTGGTCTCTGTTGCTTGCAGCCAGGAACCCTGACTGATACAGGAGCTGGGGCTGATCAAAAGAACTGGATAACTAACTGTCAGGCTGCTCTGTCCAGTGAGAGTATCTCCAGTCAATAGGAGCGTGGTTAATTTAAGTATAAGAACTTCCTTGTTCTATACAGGTGCCATACATGATGAAGGGCAGGTGGGGGAAACTGGTCTCTTCTAGGTAGGAATTAAGTTTCAACTCCAGCTTTAGAGACAGCACCCTAAAGGTTTGATATGTTGACATTTTATTTGGCTTTTGAACAGAATGCTGGCTAAGTTTAGCTCTGAACGGCTGACAAATGATCATGATTCTGCCTCTCAGTTGTCTTATAATGTACAAGGTGTGGGACCCTGTCCCTCATCAGACTGCTTGAGAATGGGTGGGTTTTCCGCTTGCTTGTGATTAGGAAGGAGCTGAAGTTTGAATATCTTAGGAAATGTTTTCATTGTGCTATTTTCAAGTGCACTTAGATCAGATCAAGTTGTTCTTTCAAAATTTCAGAAGAAATTTAGATTTCAACATGAGAATGCACCAAGTCTACTTGCCAAAAGTCAGTTGAGTCTAAATTTTCTGGAAGGATTATTTTTATATTATTTTTTTAATTAAGGTATTATTGATATATACTCTTATGAAGGTTTCACATGAAAAAACATTGTGGTTACTATATTTAACCATATTATCAAGTCCCCCCCACACCCCATTGCAGTCACTGTCCTTCAGTGTAGTAAGATGCCACAGAGTCACTATTTGCCTTCTCTGTGCTGCACTGTCTTCCCCGCGACCCCCCACACCATGTGCACCAATCATGATACCCCACAGTCCCCTTCTCCCACCCTCCGCACCCGCCCTCCCACACCCCTCCCCTTTGGTAACCACTAGTTCCTTCTTGGAGTCTGTGAGTCTGCTGCTATTTTGTTCCTTCAGTTTTGCTTCATTGCTACACTCCACAAATGAGGGAAATCATTTGGCACTTTCTTTCTCCACCTGGCTTATTTCACTGAGCATAATATCCTCCAGCTCCATCCATGTTGTTGCAAATGGTAGGATTTGTTTCTTTCTTGTGGCTGAATGGTATTCCATTGTGTATATGTACCACCTCTTCTTTACGGAAGGATTATTTTTAAGTGATGGAAATGACAATAGAGGGGTTCAGAGTCAAAGACTATACTTGGCAGGATTTCTATTGTGGGATTTCTAGCTCAGAGGAGACACCAGGAAACAATTTTTTCTTGGAAAACTATCCCTGCCTCAAACTCTGTTGTTTTGTTGGGGTTGTTCATCATGCTGAGTCATGTTACTTTGGTCACAGAATTGGGGCCCATGACCCTGGCCTGTAACCATGCTCCACCACAGTGATTATTTTAAAGATGTGCCTTTGACCTTACTTGGGCTCCCAGTGTCCTAGCTGAGATTTTCAGCTAATGGAGAAGCCTGTCTCTCTTCTATTAGGCTTGGATGACGTGAGGCTGCAGCTGCCTATGGCCGAATAGCCCGTGTCATGGACAGAGATGCCCCACCGTGGAGCAGCCGTGTTTGTGGGGCGCTTGCTAAGCGTCGTGGAAAGAGATGCCCCACCGTGGAGCAGCCGTGTTTGTGGGGCGCTTGCTAAGCGTCGTGGACAGAGATGCCCCACCGTGGAGCAGCCGTGTTTGTGGGGCTCTTGCTAAGCGTCGTGGGCAGAGATGCCCCACCGTGGAGGAGCCGTGTTTGTGGGGCGCTTGCTGAGTGCCGGGCACTGTTCTGAGTGCTCTACACACTGCATCTCACTTAATCTCTACAACAAGTCTATGAGCCAGGCTTCATTATATCCTCATTTCAGAAATGAGTAGATTGAGACAATCAGAAGTTAAGTAACAGATCATTTACATTTGTGGTGGAACAAGGATTCATACTCAGGAAGTCTGGTTTTGTAGCTAGAGGTTTTAACTGCTACGCAACGTTGCTAAGCTGAGCGGAGAAAAGCCGAATAGAGAGAAGGAGAGGTGCGGGGGTGAGGGGTGGAGAGCCTGGTGAAATGGTTTGAGGAAGCCAAGACAAACAGAACCGAGAGATGGAGATGCCGAGGTCCCCGTCCTGCTCTACCAAAGTCAGGGGCTCCAGGGCTGCGGAGTTTCTGAACTGTTTTCTTTCCCTTTGGGGACTTAACCGAGTTTGTCACTTGTAACTGAAGGAGCATGAACCGGTATGACTATATGTTACCTTCTACAGCATTGGTGCTTAAGAGAAGGAAATGTTCCATGTCTGCGATGTCCAATATGTAGCCACTAGCCGCATGTGGCTTTTGAATCATTAAAATGTGCCTAGTGCTGAGGGACCGAAGTTTTAGTTTTTTCTCATTAATTAAAATTAAAATTCAAATAGCTAGCAGAGATTTGGAGGATAAAGCCAAAGGTGCTCTCTGAGATTTACACTACTGAACATGAAGGGGTGAAAGTTAAGTATTACAAGAAATTGGAAAATGAATAAAGAAGTAAATGGAAGGAGAAGGAATGGAAGGATTTATAAAAATGAAAACTAAAATTCCTGGCTCAGAAAATAGGACACAGAACATAAATCCAGGAGCCAGATGAATGGGAACAAAGATATACTTGTAATGGACCAGCTAAATCACCAGCTGACATGCACGAGACAAAGAGGGGAGACCACGAATACACAAAATCAGAAACGAGTGGAAAATTAATCATAGATACAGAGGAAATTTAATTAAGTTTTAAGAAGATGCTTTAATTGTCTGTGAAAATAAATATGAAAAAACTGGATTACTTTCTAGGAAAATGTAAATTTCCAAAACTGATAATATTACAGACAGAAAACTTCAATCAACTTGATGGATTATCCTGGAACAAAGTGAGGGGCTTGCCAAAGAGCTCCCCAGCTTAGACAGTTAACGGGCCCACAGCGCTCCCTTTGAGATATTTTAATCACTCCCTATTGCTGGGCATTGATGACTCTGCCAGTCTTTTTCAAGGTTTGACATCTGTAAAACTTGAAAGAAAAAAGAGTCCCCAGATTCCTTAAATTGTATTAGAGGACGACCAAAAAAATTACACATTTTGCTTTAAAGCAGCACGAATGGGTTTTAAATCAGCGCAGAGAAAGAACAAAAGAGATGAACTTCACTGAAGATCAATATAAAATCCTAATAAGATAATAGCAAGTGGAAACTATTAAAAGAAAGACATTTCCTTTAACAGCACATTGAAAGAAAGAGACACAACCAAGTGGGGCTCATTTCAGGAACTAAAGATGGTGGTTCAGTATTAGGTTATATTTTCTCATACTTCGTTTATTACCATTCTTGATTTTAAAGAGTTTAATGAAACAGAAATTGAGGAAACTCTTAACAATACAGGTATTTCATTAGTGAAACAAAAATACATCTCAAGCCAAAAGCCACCATTACTCTTTTTTTTTTTTGATTGGTCATTGTTTTTTTTTTTTTTAATAATTTATTTTATTTTAGTATCATTAACCTACAATTACATGGGCAATACCGTGATGATTGAACTCCCCCCATCACCAGGTCCCCCCCACCAACCCCACCACAGTCACTGTCCATCAGCGTAGTGAGATGAGAATCGCTACTTGTCTTCTCTGAGCTGTACAGTACCCCCCGTGCCCCCCCACCCTATGTCTGCCAATCGTAATGCCCCTTTTACCCTCTTATCCCTCCCTTCCCATCCATCTCCCCAGTCCCTTTCCCTTTGGTAACTGTTAGTCCATTCGTGGGTTCTGCCACCATTACTCTTAATGATGGAAACCTAGTATCGTGATAGAAGTGAGGAACGTCAGGATGCCCACCCTCACCATGGTTACCGGATAGTTTCTCTAGAGTATTAGCCAATAAGAAAAGAAATAGGGGTATAAACACTGTAAAGGAAGAGACTAAATTATTATTATTTCCAAATATATGTGACTGGAAAACCCCAGGAATCAACTGAAAACAGCCACTAGAAACAGAGTTCAGTGAGGCTGCCGGCTCCCAAACAGATGCACACAGTCGCCGACTCACCTCGATAAATAGCACTTTAGTAGTGACGCAATGGTACAGAAACATAAAAAGATGCACGGTCTCATTCATATTTGAGATCAAACGAGAATAACCACTCTTTCTCACTTATCAGATTGATAAAGTTAAAAAATGGAGAGTATTTAAAAGCGCAGGGAAGTAGACATTCTTATAAAACGTTGATGAGAGTAAAGTTGATGAAACTTCTTTGGTGGGCATTAAACATGATCTAGAATCATAAAAAATATACACACCCTTTGACCAGATGTTCCACATCTAGAAATGTATTCAATAGATAACTTTCAGGTGCACAAACACATATATGCAGGGATGTTGACTGCAGAAAAAGTCTTGTAAAGTCAGAAATGCCCAGCAAAGTGGGAATGATTATGTATATTTGGAATAGAATCCTGTGTTGCTCTTTGAAGGAATGGAGCAGATCTACATGTTCAGATAATTGGAGCGACCTCCAATATATATACATTAACTCCAATATCTGTATCTATATACAGCTATATCGCATATATATATACACACACGCATTTTTATATGCTGAGAGAAAAACCACAAGACGGTGAGAAATACCCACAGGATGCTCCCATTTGTGCCAAAAGGTATATGCTAACAATAACTTCTGGAAGGATAAAATAAAGTAAAAACCTGTTAACGGGGGGCCAGACGCCCCCCGAGGAGGGAGGCTCGCTCCTGCCCCACGTCGTGAAGTTTTCCCACGGGCCGTGGTATCCGCAGTCGAGGTGACCGGCATGAGCAGCGAACGGATCCAGCGCCCACCTGTGCGTCCGTCTGCTCGCCACGCGCGCAGGAGGCCCGGGCGGCGTCCCGGGCAGGTGGACCTGCTGGGCGCGCGGGCGGTGCGCCAGGGCCGCGGTCGCCGGGCGGGCTGGCCCTCACCCCGGACCGGCCCGGAGCCGCGGCGCCTTCACCACGCCTGACGATTCGCACACGGCTCGGGGCGCCGCCCTCTGGCCGTTCGGTCCCGGCTTCCGGGCGGCGGGCATCACGGGCACCTGGCCTCCCGGGTGGGCGGCGAACAGCTCCGCCGTGCTGTTCTGCGGCCACGGGGTCCCGCCGCTCCGCTGCTTTCCCCCCGGCGCGCCTCCCAGTCCCCGCCCAGCCCGCGTCCGCGGACGGCCGAGCCCGGGGCGTGGTGGCTTGGGGGCGGGCGGGGCCGCTGCCCGGAGCTGCAGTAATTTAGGGACACGGAGGGTCCTGCTCGGCTGGTCCTGAATTCAGAGCACAGCCGCCCCTCCTCCCAGGGAGAAAAACAGCGGCTTTGACATTTTTCATTTAAAATTTTCGGTAGTATTTGTTTTCCCGCATATAATACAAAATTCGAAAATGCAGATGAGTGAGAAAACACACCGTCTCTCCAAGTTCACAGGTGAATCTCATTTTTGGCGAGCAGCCGGTGTTCCGTTTCTGGGAAAATGAGGTGGTGCACGAGAAGGTCCCGGGGCTCAGCTCCTCCGCAATCATGGGCATTTGGTTCCCTCTTCCAGGCGGCAGGGAGGCCGTCTCGCGCCCGCCCTGCAGTTCTGGGTCTCCGGTCGCCCGTGGGCACCGCAGTCTTTCTGAAGAGCCTTCGGAAGCTCATGGTGCGGAAACTCACAGGACAGTGCCCCGGGATTCTGCATTATACCGCAGTTCTTAGCAGGCCTTCTTGTAGCTGCCTCTTTTTTCTGGTTTGCTTTAAAACAAAAATCTAGACAGTTTGGGGGCAAGTGGGTCATGTGGACCAGTTCCCTGATCTCTGACAGGGCTTAACCCATTTTATGGACGTGGTCCCAAGAAGTTCCACGAGGCCATACGCCACACTGAAGGCAGGGAGGGCATTAGATGCCTTTTCTGGTTCTTCCATCACATAAAAAAATGTCGGGTGAGTGAAGTGTGTCTATCTGATGTCGCAGCTCAATGAAGCTTCGCTTGTGGGCACACCTACAGCCTGACCCACAGCACTGCCGGCAGGCTCCCTTGGGCTCCCTCCCAACCAGCAGCACCACCAAAGGGACCCCGCCCCTAGATTAGGGTGCCTACAGCGTGTGGTCTGAGCACCAGAGGAGCACCACCATTTGACACGTGAGAAATCTGTGACCCTGTTGAGTGACACCTAATAGTGTGGGCCCTGTGCATATGTGCCCTCATCGAGTGCCACACACTGCGGGTAGGGGCTGTTTTTCCCCAGCTGTTTCTATTGGTATCTCTCTCTTTACATTTGTTTATCTATCTATCTATCTATCTATCTATCTATCTATCTATCTATCTATCTATCTATCTATCTATCTACCTATCTATCTATCATCTATCTCTATCTATCATCTATCATCTATCTCTATCTATCTATCTATCATCTATCTATCTATCTATCATCTATCATCTCTATCTCTATCTATCATCTATCTATCTATCTATCTATCTATCTATCTATCTATCTATCTATCTATCATCTATCTATCTATCTATCTATCATCTACCTACCTATCATCTACCAACCTACCTACCTACTACCTATGCATCCATCCATCCATCCAGTCTACCCACCCAGGGAAGGGGGTGAGTTTGCTTCAAGCTCATGCCTCATTCTGCGTGTTTTTTTCCATAATTCATTTAAAAAAATCTCCCCTCTAGATTATTAGAGTGGCCTCCAGCCAACAGCCAGCAGAAAGCCAGGGCCCTCAGTCCTACAGCTGCAAGAGCTCTGCCAGCCACTGGAGTGAACCTGGAATTGGACTCTCCCCAGTCAAGCCTCCCGATGAGGATACAGCCCAGCCAACGCTGTGACTGCAGTCTTGCGAGACGGGGACAAAGGACTCAGCTAGTGCCTGACTCCTGACCCGTGGGAACTTTGGGGAAAAACGTGCTTTTTAAGGGGCTAGGTTTGTGTTCATTTGTTAAGCATCACAGAAAACTGACAGAGTGTCTGTTCCTAACACTAAACCTGTACATGCTGACTGAAGCTCCCAGCCTTTCAGCACACCTTTTCATTCCAAGTTTGTTTTATATTCAACTTATTAATAGGTAAGAAATGTATGTGGTAAATTTTAGACTGCAGAAGAATTTATCATAAAGTAAAAAGAGAACCACCCCGTTCCCAATCACCTAGCTACCCCCCGGGACAACCATTACTAGTGTCTTATTAATCCTCCCAGGGAAGTTCTACACATCTGTGTGCAAACGCCACTACATATGCATTTTTACTGCATTAACGACACTTCTATATATACTATTTCATATCTCGTTTGTCAGTTAATAGATCTTGGAGGTTATTCTATATCTGTACAAAGTTCTTCCCTTTTTAGATGGATGTATTATCATTTCATAACTATTCTCCAGTTGGCAGACTTCTAGGCAGTGTTCTATCGTTTGTTTTTACAAACAATATTGTAACATGACCGCATACATTTTTAATTTGGCACAGGTGTAAATACTCATGCAGGAGAAATTTCCAGAAGTGGAATTTTAGGGTGAAAGGATATGTTCTTTATAGTATGATAGATAATATAGTATGATAGATAGTTTAGTAGGTAACGTCTATCATATATTACCTCCCTTCCAGAGGATTCACATATGTGTTCTTTGGCCAACCATATAGGAGAGTCCTTGTGTCTCACCCTCTCCAATATAATATCAATCTTTTTCACTTCTTGGCAAACTGTCTGGCAAAAACTGGTTTATCACATGCATTTAACTTGAGGTTGAGTGTGTTTCATAGGTTCGAGAAACATGTGTATTTGATTTTCTGAGATCTATCTATTCTATCCTTATGTGTTCATTGGACTTTACAGATCGATTTGTAGAGCTCTTTCTCTACTAGGATAAGTAGCCCTGTGATATGAATTGCAAATACATATTGCAAAAATGTTTTCTGGATTGTAGTTTGATTTTGTTTATGGTGTTTTTTGCAACGTTTCCTTCTACAGAGTCCGGTTTACTAGTCTTGCCCCCCCCCCTTCCTTCTTCGCAGCTCCTGGGTTTGTCATACTTGGAAAGTCCTTCCCTGCTCTGAGATAATAAACATTTCCCACTACTCTGCTCCAAAAACATCAGGCACGGTGAAGTTGGTTTCTTTGAAATTGGCCAATACAAGGATCTCTGATATGAACCCCAGAGAAAAAAGACACTTCAATTTTTGAAGCCAGAAAATAGAGGCGGGAGCAGCCTGGGCCAAGGCCGAATGCAGCCGTCAGGGCTCCCAGCCCTGCCCAGCCTGAAGCCCCAGTTCAGGCGCCCAGAGCGTGTCCCAGTGCCAGGCTCTGTCACCCTGAGGACCCGGCCCATGATTACATGTGCCAGGGCCTCATCCGTGACATGGGAATGCCCTCACCTGCCTTGCTGGGCTGCTGTGAGGAGCATGGAGTGGCCTTGGGAAGAGTGGAGCCTGTGTGTAAGCACGTAGCCCTCCCCCGTTACCCAGAATAGAGGCGTCCATCCCAACCAACACCAGTGGTTCCGCGGAACCCTCAGACCCTGGCTGGAGGACTCCATGTCCTCTTCCATCCCTTTCCCAATCCTCCCGATACAAGGAGCTGCTGAGAGTCCCTGATCTCAGGGCTGGAGCTTCTCCTGCACGGGTCTTCTCTTTTCTGCTTTTCTCTGGGTTCACTGTTTCTTGGTCCAGACATCGCAGTAATGTCTTCTGTGTCCTCTTGCCACTGGTCTCCCAATCCCAGACCCAGGCCTGGCCTGGGCCGTCCCACCAGCCCAGGGCTCCACTCCTCACCTCAGTCATTCCATGCTGTGCCCCTTCCCAGGATGGGGGCAGGAGTGGGCGGGCATGCAATTCTGGCCATGGGATGTGGTGGGGCCGTCCAGGCCACCAGAAGAGGGCAGGGGCGAGGGCCCCCAGCAGGAGGTCCGTGGATCTGCAGCCTGGACTGGCTTCCTAACCGCCACCTGGAATTCCCTGAGGCTGCAAAGACTTCCCCACTCAGACGCTGTGTGCAGTGCGATGGGAAGCTGGCCTGGGGGTTGGTGACAGGTGGACACCTGCCTCTGGGTTCTGTTGCCATAGTAACGAGGTAGTGAAGGCAGCCCCAGGGCTCAGGGGCTGATTAGGCCACAGGGCCAGCTGCTCCCTTGGCTCCATGCCTTCCCGGACACTGTGGGGTGGGAGTGTCCGGGGTGAGACAGGAATAACCCAGAGGAGGGAGAAGAGAGGTAAGACCAAAGGAGAGCATCGCCCTGCCGCAGGAGCCTCCCGCTACCAGCCGCAGGTGTGCATGTCGCGTCTCCTTGCCAACGAGCACTGCTTCCTGTCGACACAGAGTGAGGAAAATAAAATGTTTATTGGCAGCATTACTCAGAGAGGTCTGACTGAACACCGGACTTGGGATGTCTTAGCACCGGCCGCCGTAACGAAACAGCACAGACAGGGTGGCTTCAACAACAACGCACATTTACTTCTTGCGAAGCCCAGGATCAGGGGCGGCGGTTCGGTTTCTAGTGAGGGCTGTGTTCTGGGCTTGCAGATGGTGCTGTGGGCTCACACGGCCTGTCCTCTGTGCGACCGAATGAGACCCCACCCTTGTGACCCCATCTACCCCATCACCTCCCAAAGGCTTGCCTCCAAATACCCCCACACTTGGGGGTGGGGCTTCAGGGTCTGAGTTTTGCAGGACACAAGCATTCGGTCTGTAACCCACAGCTCACACACATCTAAAGTGGCCCTTCAGTACCTACCAGGAAATGTTCATTACTTCATTCACCCCACAAAGTTTTGAGGGACAGACACTGACCAGTGCCCAGGACACAGCAGGGAACAGAGAGAAGTTCTCGAGCTGAGAGGCTTACCTGTGCTGAGAGGCTTACCTGTGCCATGCAGACACATGAGGAGTGGTCAGGCCCGAGCAGACACTGAGTGCAGGTCTCCGGGTGCCTGTGAGAATCTGTGGATTTCCGATTCAGAGAGCAAAACTGAGAGGGTCCACAGCCGCTGTGCTCTGCATCCGTTGCTGCTTTTCTGTGAAGGTTACATCTCACTACTAATGACCCACCTGTCTGGGAGACTGGGACCCCTGTCGGCAAATGCTGGCTCAGGGATTTTGCCAAAGTGTCCTCAGTGACCAGAACTCTGGGACTTTCCACCCACCTTCTCTTCCCTCCTGCCCTTGGGGTCAGACTTGCGGCACCAGTGGGGTGCAGCCCCTGCCTGCCCCTGGCCCGCCTTATTCTCGTTCATAAAGACACTCCCTTAATAAAAGCGCTGTGATTAATCCTGTCTTGGCATCTGCTTCTTAAAGGACAGGAGTGACACAGATGGGAAGCACGTTGGAGCGTGGGTGGCCGAGGGAGCAGAGGCTGTGGAGGTCCGGTGGCAAGAGCATGCCTCATTTGTGTCCGGTGGGGATGGTGGGGGTGTGGTTTTGCCCATTCACGTGCCTGTGGTTTAGCCTGTTGCTGTTCTGTGGAAGCTGGCAGAGGACATGAGCCTCCTGGGTCTGAGATGAGGGACATTAGCACTGGTGTCCCCACAGCAGGCTCTGTGGGTCAGACTGTCAGGAGGACAGTCCAGATTCCAGCGGAGTGGAGGCAGACCCCTCCTCATGGTGAGAGGAGCTGCAAAGTCACTTGCAAGGAGGCCTGGACACAGGGAGGAGGAGGAAGCAGCCAGTTTTGCAAACAGCCACCCAGCGAGGACAGAGCTTGAGGACCCAGAAAGTTCCCCGAGCGCTCAACCAAGCCTCATGGGAGCCTTACGTATTTGGCCTTACCTAATTCTTACCCAGACCTGACCGCCTGCCCTTCCGAGCGCCCGCTGCTGCCACCCCGCGGGTCCCGTGGACACAGCCACACCTCCTCCTGGCCTGGAAGGCCACGTGCACCTTCCACTCCTTGGTCTGGGTGATGGAGGGGCCGTGGGGACAGCGCCTGAACAGCACGTATGCCCGCCCTCGTCCCCGTCTGGAGCACTCTTCCTCCACTACCAACACTTGCCCTGTCATGGGGGCCAGCTTGCCGCCACATACGGAAAGCAGTTTGTTCACGCAGCACGAACCACGTCGGGAGTGTCTCTCTCTCCATCAGCTAGTCTGCTGCGCTTTGCCAAAGCCCTTGTTATCTGTAACCACGGTAACAATGTGAAGAGCTGTACCTCCACTTATTTTGGACTCTAGAGGGCCAAGCGTGCTCTATTTCTGTCTCTTGGCTTCAGAGAGGCGGGGTGGGTCCCAAGGCACCAGCTGGAGTTGGGGGAATTGCCCTCAATCCTACATCTGTCATTTTGTGACTTTGAGCCTGGGACTTCTTCTCTGGGGCCTCAGTTTCCCCAGCTGTGAGGTGTGGGGTTGGGGTCAGTGCTCTCTGAGGAGTGCCCCTGTGAGCGGAGTGGAGGAGCGCGTGCATTCAGGGTCTGATGCTCCGTGGCCCCGGGGAGGCTGGACTGGCTGCGGACGTGGGGCGGGGCACCGTGCTGTGCAGATGCTGCAGCGCATGGTCCCCTCATTCTGCTGATCTGGTGTCCTCGCTGTATATTTATACCATGAAATTCCCTGACTGAAGACACTCTTTTAAAAATATCCTCCCCTGAGTCCCACCATTCGGCGCCTGGGTTCGTGAATGGGGAGAGTGGGCTAGCAGCTTTCTGAGAGAGGAGGCGTGTGGCCCAGCCCGCCCCGTCTGAATCCCCTCCGAACCACTCTGTGCTGGGGTGGGAGGATGGGGTCCTGACCGGGCCTCGGTTCTCTCACGGTCAGGTAGGGGAAAAGCACCTCCGTGGCAGGGTGATGTGAGAGGACAGCACGTGGTGCCTCCTGGCCACAAGGAGGGGAGAGAAGGTGGGTTTCCGTCTGTTCACGGGATCTCTGCTGGAGCCTGCACTGCTCCCTGCCTCAGTTTCCCTGTCTCACAGTGGGTCAGTAACAGTCCCCATGGGGAGCAGCATGGGCTGGAGTTAAGGCCCCAAGTCCCTGATGGTGAGTTGGATGCAGGAGCTGGTGTTCACTGCGATGGCCAGCAAGCTAGGGTGTCCGTCACGCCCTGCAGGGCCCTGTGGGCCTGGGTGTGTCCTCCTGCCGTGTGCCGCTTGCCCATCCCAGAGTGGGTGACCAGCAGACCTGTCAGCCTGATTCCAGGCTCTTCCTGGGGCCCCCACGGGAAGGTGCCCACGCTGCATCCATGAGCCACCCACGCGCTCCTGGCATTTCCTGCCCACCTTCCCGGCCCGCCTGGGTCAGCCACCAGACCGCGTCACAGCCACTCCAGGCCGTCCCCGGCACTGGGCCCGAGGTCGCTGTGCACAGCCAGGCTGCCGATATGGTGCTCTTCTTTCGTATTTTCGAAGTTCATGATTTATTTCTAATTTCACGTGCTCATTTTTGTTATTCTAACAAAGAAGACACCTTGAATGCTTTGAGCCCTACTGAGCAACTGCACCTGTCAGCCTGTGTTTATGTGAGCCCAGAAGAAGGCCCGGAAGGGCGCCACCAGGAGTTTAACAGCTGTGACCTCAGAAACACCGGCTGGGGGTGGGGCTGAGGCATTCACCTCTTTGGAGACCAGGTAAAGTGGTGGGGCCAGCAAAGATGTTTATTTTTGGCTTGAATGAATGCTATTCTGTATGTTTTATGTTTAAAAATTTGAACTAAACAGGATGGCTGCTTTGGAACTGGAAATAAAGTTTCAAAATTTAACAAGACAAATGTTGAAAACACCTCACAGTGTCTCCTTGGCTGTCTGGATGGGGCTGACGTCAGACTCCCCGGGGGTGAATGGTGCTCACCCATTGCTGAGAGGTGGTGCCGCCCCAGTCCTGGGCCCTGTGTACTCATCACCTAGCTCGTACCTGCTTCGTTTCCGCAAGGTGGGCCTTTTGTTTGCTCTCACATGGAAGGGAAGTGAGACGTGTATGTAGTGTGACACTCTCTGCATACCTGTCTCCTGCCCAGGGCCAGGCTGAACACAGGCTTTGTGCAGCCTTAGGTACCTGCCCCGTATGTAGCCTTTTTGGGAAATTTGCTCTACAGTGTGGACCCCTGGGCTGGCCACCCCCATTCCTAATCCAGAGAAAATTCGAGGAATGGTCTGGTGGGAGGTGGTGCTTCCTATCTGGGGGACCGTCTCACCGAGAGCCTGAGGGAGGTCTAGCCATGTTGATTCACTGCAGGGGGACCTCCAGAGCAGAGGGGCCACGGCTCTCCCCATTCCAGACTGTCAGAACTCCCTGGGGTGAGCGTTGGGGCATTTGCCCTTTAACACTATTAGCCATTTTTAAAAGTGGAGATGGAAAGCCTGCATTCTGGTTGTCTACGCTGCCAGGACAGGACTAGAGGACAGACAGTCACTGGCTCTGGCCCGGGGGAGAATGTGTGTGGCTATGGGCTTGTCTTGGCAGGCTTTCAGCAAAGGGTTTAAATCCCAGCTCTGCCTCTGGTTAGCTGTGTGACCTTGAGTAAGTTGACTTACAGAATTGAAAAAGGACTCCATCCCTTGAGATGGTGCATGTGGGGTCCCACAGGCAACGACTATTAATAGTGAGGACCAGAAGACAAACCGTGAGCAATATGACAGGGAAAGGTTCTGTGCAAAGCAGTCAGGTAAACGTGGGGAGTTATAAATGCTGCATTTCTGAGCCAACCCAGCACGAGAGCGCTCGGCCTGCACCCCGGCTTGAAGCTGCCCCAGGCTTGAGTCTCTCCTGGGATCAGGCTGGCCTGAGAGCCCCGGGCCCCAAGCTTGAGGTCAGGGTTCCGGATCCCCCACTTCAGCTCGGGTCCATCACTCTGTCTGGCTCTCCTGGGACTGACTGCACATGCTCTGGAGCGCCGAGCACCACACCTCCTTCTGCCAACCAACTGCAGGTGGGCTCCCTGGGGGCCCACGCACTCTCTTCTGGAGTCAGGCTGTGCGTCCCGACACATGCCAGGCTGGCACGTTCCCCTTTCCTGGGGCCGCCTTGAAGTGGGTCAGCTGCAACCTCTCCAAAGATCAAAAGGCCGCGGCTGCCCCCACCTCCCTCCTTGGCCCCCAGCCCGAGGGCTCCACAGGGTGGCCGTGGACACACGACACATCGGAGCCCCTTGCCCAGCAGCTGCCTTTGGGTTTTCCTTCACTCTGGGCCAGCTGAGGCCACACACAGCACTGTCCCATCAACACCCCTCCCGTTAGCTCCTGAGGTCTGGCCCCGGGATGTCCACCCCTGCCTAACAGATGGTCAAGGAGGGGCTGAGTGAGCTGGACTGGGCTCTCAATTTTCTGGAGCAGCTGGGACCTGGGCAGACAGCAAGGATCCTATCTGGAGCTCAGGGGAGGGGAACAGAGAGGGGACAAGCACTGGGAGTCTCCCTCCCATGGCTGCCTGAGAACCCTGGGGAGGGCGCTGAGAATCGGGCTCAGGGCAGAGCAGTAGGGGGCAGCCACGCTCCAGGGCCAGGTGTTGGGGGGACAACCGAGACCGTATCTCCTGCCCTCAAAGCGCTGATATGGGTAGACTGACCTCTCCGCTGGTGATCTGGTCATCTGGGAGCCCTCAGTTACTCAGTTCCGATGGTGTGGGTACCAGGTGAGCCGAGCCAGCAGAGAAACAACAGCTGATTACCGGCCACTGAAGATGCTGTGAAGCTCAAAGTGTCTCAGGGACTCAGGCTGCCTCTGAATTCCCAGTGGGGAGTCCAGCTTGCCAAACAGACACGCGGCTGCATGTGCCATCTGTCTGCCCTGCCCTCTCACCTGCTCGGCCTTGGAAGGAGGCCTGAGTACAAGGCTGGAGCCCCAGGGCCATCCCTTAGCCTGCCCTTGGGCTGGCCCAGCACCCCGGAAAGCAATATCTTAAGCTCGGGGGATGTCCGAGGGGGTCCTGGTAGGGGAGCATCATCGTACCGTCCCCGGGCCTCAGATGACCTCACATACACGGGCCGATTGGTCTGCTTGCAGACCATGTGCAGGCTTCATCCACTTTGAGGCTGAGGACTTACTGTGTGGCCGCAGAGGTTCCCAGTAGGTGAGGTAGGTCCTCTGGGGTTGGCGGACAATTAGAGGTCAGGATATCTCTGCAGATCAGTGTTGAGCAGTGTTCTCAAATGACCCTGTAGCTGGGAGGTCAAGGGCTGGTGGGCGGGGAAGGAGAGCAGGCCTCGGTCCTGTGGGTGTCGGTCACTGTCCAGGGCCTGGCAGCTCAGATCTCCTCTGACACGACCCCACACGGTGGGCTAGGACAGTGGAAAGGCCGTCTGACGGCACTGGGCCAGGCTGTTCTCAGCCCGGAGGACGGCTCACGGCAGCCGGGCCTTGTTAACCCGCTTATGCTGAGTCATCGGAGCCCCTGCGGGCCTCGTACTTCTAACCGTCAAATCAGAAAACAGCACCTGCACCTACCACGCAGGAGGTGAGGTTCAGGTCACTGCAAGCCGGGGGCGAGCCCTGAGGGCCACCTCAGGAACAGGGCACTGCCCTCCGCTGCCCGGTTGCTGGACCACTGCCCTTGGGAGCAGAAATGCCCACCTGGAGCTGCTCTTAGCACCCAAAGGGAGGGAGAGTTGGAGCCTTGTCTGCACACTTCTAAAATTCTGCCATAAAGAGCATTAACTAGACACCCCACCTGGGATATTCACTGGAACCTTAAAAAACGTTTTTAGTTACAAAGGAAAAAAAAGACAAGAAAAGCCCCAGGAATGGAGGGGAAGTGTCCATTACATGGGGCCGCCATGCTGGCCTCCTGACCTGCATGGTCCGACCTCCTCGGGCGGGAGCAGGGGCCTTCCATGATCTGGCCTAGGTCTTGCCCACCAGCTCCTGCCTCCTGGAGCGCCAGGCGTGTTACTGGTCGCCTAGTATCAGATGCTCGGCCTGAGCACATGTGGCGGGAGTCCTCGGGGCTTGGAGCGTGGCACCATGACACGGCCCCCAGCAGCGCCGCCCGCGACCCTCACAGCACTGGTCCCCCTGTCTTTCCAGGAATGTGCAGACACTTCCCGCTCCATCCTTGCTCTCTGGAGAGCACTGGCGACCACCCACTCTGGGATTCACAAGTCTGGTGAGGGCGCAGCGTGTGCCCTCGGGGCTCTCGCTTCACCGTGGGCGTCCTCAGCCCCAAGCACGACACCCTCAGAGGTGGACTCGCGGGCACCGTGAGCCAGGGGCTTTCTTCCAATCTAGGCCTCGGTTGTTGGGGTCCCCGTCTGTTGCAGGCCGACTGGCGTGGAGAAGAGCCAGGCTTCGGGTGACCAGGGAGGCCGCGGCGGGAGGGGTGGAGCCCGGAGCCTGTGTAGAGTGATGGAGGATGTCCCCACGGGCAGGGGCGGTGGGTGGGCCATGGGTCCAGGCCTGGGGGCATTTGGCCAACTTGCCGTCCCCTCACGTGTCTAGAGCTCCCCCAGAGAGTCCGAGCGCCCACAGCGACTCCCTCCGGGACACTAGCCCATTTTTCTCTCTTAGACCATCTGAGCTTCGGTTTCCTCTTCTGTGAAATGGGGAGACAGTCCTTACACGGGAATCAGCGTTGGAGAAGCAGAGGAATGCTGGAAGTGACCGCTGAGCAGGCCCAGGGGGCCTCGGCGCCTCTGCCGGTGGTGGGGCCCCAGCCCGAGTCGGGGCCGCCCGGGGTCTCTCTCGGGTGTCAGAGGGCTGCATGCCTTTGCCGGTTTGGAAGTTTCCCCGTGTCTGAAGCCACGTAGGTCCTTGGGCCAGAGCCATGGAATTCCTGGGCCACGTGTGCCCTCAGAGCCCACCCAGGCCAAACCATTGCAGACCGAGTTCAGCTACAGAGCCCTCTGTCCGAGTGGGCAGTGTGTGGAGGCCGCTTTGTAAAGCAGGAGAAGTGGGGCCGGGCTGGGGCAGCACAAGCTGGAGGCTCAGAGGCCCGCGCCCTGGCCCCGTGGTCTGGACGCCTGGAGGTCTGGACGTGGCCCTCCCTGGAACCCCGGGTCCCGCTGCGGAAGGTGACGCCAGCTCAGTGCCTTTTGGGATGGGAAGGGGACACTGGATATGGCAGAGGAGGAAGATAATGCCCAAGGGGGCTCGAGGGTCCTTCGCTTTCCCCAGGCCCGGGTTTCCCCATCTGTAATCAGGAGCGGTGGGTGGTGGGGTCACCCCTCATCTTCGAGGGTGTTTTAGTCTGAACTCATTAATACATGGCGCAGGCGCCACCTGGTGGTGGAAAGGGCGGTGACCGCTGGGGAGAAGCGCGCTGTTTGCCCAGGCGGAGGCAAAGGCGAGGCTGTAGGCACGTGACCGCGCCTCAGGCCCCGTGACTCCTGTCTGGATCTGGTGTCAAGAGGCACGGCGACAAGTGCTCCCGCTGGGCCTGAGCCCCCATATGCAGCCTGGCATGCAGGGTTCTTAAGGTGGGGCCTGTGGATCTGCCAGGGGATTTTGTGACATCCCTTAATTTTAAGAAAATGTGTGTGAGCAGTTTTGGGCGGTGAGGGTGTGTCCTGAAGAGGCCTGTCAGGGCCCCTGGCCTGGGTGGACCCCCAGGGTACGCAGGGCCCAGGAATCTGACCCTCCCCTTTGGAGCGAGCCCACATTCAAACAACTCCGGTGGGTCCCGTTCGGCAAGTGCATCCAGTCTGCCGGTGACGTGGGGAAACACCAGGGGAGGCAGAGGACGCGAAAACCCCTCAGGTGAGCGCAGTGCCCAGGGACACGCTCCGTCCCAGAGGCCGGGGCTGCTGGCTGGATGTCAGCCCACAAACGGCCAGGAGTGAGGCCTCGGTCTGGGCTTTCTGCCCCAAGTTGCTCCGCGGTCCCCAGCACCTTCGAAGAGGCCTGGCAGAGCTCTAGGGCTCCAGTCCGCATGGTTTGGCCCATCCCCTTCTGGGCCATGGAGACAGGCTTTGTCCCAGGTTCGCTCCTCTCCCCCCAGAACCCAGTTCAGAGCTGCCCCCGCTGAGGGCCCACCAGGCCCCTTATGCAAAGTACCGAGTGGGGATGAATGAGGCAAAGGCGGCGGCCAGCCGTTGGGTCCCGGCTCTAGGGTGTGCACTGGGCTGTCGTACTATGGTCAGTTTGTCTGGTCCCCACATCGGCTTCGGAAGCAGGCTACTCCCGTTACATAATTGTAGGCTTTGAGGTGCAGAAATGTTAAGTGACTTGCTCCAAATGGTAAAACTAGAAGATGGCTTGGCTGGGGTCTGAATCACGTCTTGCAGCCAGCAGCCCAGACCGCTGGGGGGCAGCGTGCCCAAAGGCGGCTCACAGCTCACTTACATCTGGGCTGGCACCGTGGCGCCCCTGGGATGTTGGCTCCAGCCCCTGGGCTGGCCTTCTTGCCGACTCATCAGCCTAAAATCGCCCGCTGACTTGCTATTTGGATTTCTCATTTCCTGGGGTGGTGATGGTGACCGAGGACCTGACCTGGACACGCCCCAGACCACACCCTGCTCAGCTCTGCTGCTGGGTTTGGGAGTCCACCATGCAGAAGTCCACACCTCTTCTCTGCTCCCTCCAGGGTCTTTAGACTGCGTCCCTCCCTGTGGCAGTTGGCCACACCTGCCTGAGAGAGAGCAGGCATTGGCCCACACCAGACACCTGCTGTATCTGTGCTTCCAGCCCACTGCACTGCGTGCTATTTGGGAAACCGTCAGACTTTCAGCCATAGTGTTTCCTTTTGTAATGAGGCCTGAGGGACGTGGAGTCACGTGGACGACCTGTGCTGCCCCAGAACAGCCCACGGGCTGTGGTTTGCCCCTTCCACAGAAGCTGTGCAGGCGAGATGCTTCTCCCTACCCCCTTCTCCTCTCCTTCTCTACTGATTTAATGAGTAGCACACTCATTTGAGTGATGGTTGGAGCCAAGCATTTGCCAACGATAACTGGCTAGTAACGGTGGAGCTGGGGTTTGGTGACATGCAGACTCGGTTCAGCCTATGCACTTCATCCCATGACTATGTGGCTTCCAGGGTCATATGGGTCCTGACTTTATCCCCAACCTGCTCACCACTGTTCTTGATTTCATGGCATTTGCAGACTGGACAAAACTGCCTTTCACATCTTCATCCAAGTGACAATTGCAGTCTGGTTAGTGGCTCTGACCTCCTAAGTGACAATCTCCTTTAGACTTGTTTTTTATTAATTTAGTTTATTTTTAAGAGATTTTTTTAATTGAAGTATAGTTGATAAACAATCTTATACTGGTTTCAAGTACACAACACAGTGGTTCATAGGTTACCCACATTATTAAGTCCTCACCCCTCTAGTTCAGTTACTATCTGTCCACATAGGAAGATGTCACAGAATCATTGGCTGTGTTCTCCGTGCTGCACTGTCATCCCCATGACCAACTTATATTGTGATTTTCAACTTCTGTGCCCGTGTACCCCCCTCCCCCTCTTTTTCATGGCTGAGTAATATTCCATTGTGTGTATGTGCCCCTTGCATGTGTTGAGTCTTGCATGTGCAGAGTCACACACCCCCTTGTGCTCATGAGGTTGTCCTATTATCTTCCCCCTGAAATCTGGGTGAAAAGCAGCTCCAGCAGATGACTGGGACCCCTAGACTTATCAAGCCTATCAAATAAAGGAAAGAGACTGAATCTGTAATGGTCTCTTTTCAATAAGATCTTTTTCTCTCTTCTCTTTCCTGGACTTTTCTCTTGGCCACCAGTTCACCTCCTTTGCTCACACCCTCGGGAGCCACTCTCTCGCTGACAGTTTTCACATCTTGGTCTGCTCTTGTCTAACCATATTACCGCGGGTGAGGTGTGGTGAGGCCAGAACCAGAGTAAGAGAAACTGTTTGCAAAAAGGTTTACAGTTCCATGACGCTCGCGGCCCCTGGGAGCCCAGGCAGGGCCATCGAGGAGGGCGGAGGGAGAGGGGCCCATGGACAAGGGCCTCTGCTGTGGGTTCCTTGGGGAGGGATGGCAGGCCAGCCAGGCAAGCTTAGGATCTCTCAGCCTCTGGAAGGAGCGCCCCCAGGAAATTTGCGTTCGTGTGTGGTGAGCCGGGGTTTACTTGGAACGGCGAGGCCATTTAGTAGATGTTACATAGCAACCTACAGAAGGTACAGGTGTGGGTGACACGCCGCTGTACCTCTGCTGAGACAGCCCACGTTCCGTGGTCTCGCTGGCCGTCATGTGGGGTCTGGCTCTAGCTGTTCGCACACAATGATCAGGGGAAGGAACGGCCTTCTGCTGGGATGGAGAATTCAGACAAATCCCTGTGGGGCTGGGGTGGGGCGGAGCCCCCTTCATCCCTCTGGATGGTCCCAGGGAGGGCGTATTGGGCCGGTTTGGCCTCAGCTTCTGCTGCTCCCGCCGGCCTGTGTCCCTCGCTACGGGCTCTGCGTCCACCGACCTCCTGCAGGCCTGGGGTGCAGAGCAGGAGAGGAGATGTATTTATGATAACAAGGACCCCTGGTTCCCCAAAGAGGGTGGAATCCAGTCTGAACCTTCCGATGACGTTATGAAACATTTGGGATAAAGTTACACCTGCAGAGAGTCGTGGTTTCATGCAGTGGTCTCCCTGCCAGCTCCCAGCCTGTCCTGCGCGGTGCAGTCCCCCGGGTGAGCATGGTGAGCCTGTCTGTACTCCCCAGAGTCCAGGTCCCTTCCGGCCCGGCCCCGGGGCCACATGGACCCATGGAGCCACACACAGCAGCTGCACGTCCATACACTTTGCACACTTGTGATGAAAAATTGCCATGCTGGGAAAAATCACTTAGGAACCAATGAGGGTTCTGCAATAGACTGAGAACCTTCTGCCAACCAGTTACTATGAGCGCTTGTGCTGAGCACAGACCATATTCTGTCACCGACTCCATCCTGACCACCCGGCTGGCATTCTGCTCAGCTTCTCCATGTATCGGTATGTGACCTCGAGTAAGACCCAGAGCCTCTTTGGACCTCTGCACTGAGGCAGCGACTGCCTTCAAAGCCGGGCCGCTCACTCTGGGCCTCAGGGCACTGGGGCCGGGGCACCTCTGAGGACTCCTTCACTGCACGGCCGTCTCTGGGCTGGGAGAATTCACCACTGAGCTGGACCCCGGGGTAGCCACGGCCACCCACCGGCTTCAAGGGGCCCCCTTGTGATGGGGCAAATGCAGACAGCTGTGGACGTGTTTTAAAACCACAACGCTCTCCAGTCAATTTGGCCGATAACACCACTTCTCATAGGGTGCATGCACCACAGTTCATTTACCTGAACTTTCCCTAGTGGTCATTCTGGTTATTTTGGATTTTTGGCCATTATACACAACGCTGAAGGGAATATTTTGGTGCAAATTTTTCCTTTCCTATTTTCTGCTACTTCCCTGGGAGTGGATACCGAGACACGGACAGCAGGAACAAAGGGGACACAAATTTTAATCTGCTTTTCAGAGTTTCTCTGTTGTCATTTTAAAGTATGTATATATATTATATATATGTGTGTGTGTGTGTATGTGACCATTTTCATTAGAAAATATGTATTATAGAAATAATATAATAAAAATTAAAGTATATTGTCTTTAACATAGTTGAAGACATCCTGAGAAGGTAGCAAGTAAAACAAAAATATATTGTTTCGATAACATACGTTGTTTAAAATACATTTGACGCCACGCTGAGGAGAGCCCGGGCAGGATCCCGCCTCCCACACCTCGCGCGTGTGTCCAGGGCCGTGTATCCACATGGCTTGCTTGCCTTCTGCCTTCATGACACGCAATCAAAACGCTTTTGCTGAAATACAGATGGATTCACAGCTCTGAAAACAGTTTTGTGCTCTGCAGGAGGAGGTCACCCTTTTGGGAAATTCTGAGGTGTCCTCACCCCTTGGGGCCGGGACACAGCAGGACACGCGGGGACTTCAGAGAATAGCCGAGTGACAGGCCCACACCCACGCCTGTCGTGTCCTCAGCCTTTCAGAGACACAAGCCTGCCCCGTCCTGGGCTTCTACCCTCGGTCTTCAGGACGTCACAGCGGCCACACCATGTGTGTGGCCGATCGTGGAAGATACAGAGGCATTTGAATAAGACTGTTCTGAGCTCTGTCTTTCCCTTCCTGAGTGAGAGTCTCTGTTCTCTGATGAATAAGCCCTTCCCAACTGAGCCGAGCAGAGGCCTGGGGATGGGGGGCTGTGACTATCATTAGAGCCAACCTCCCCAGGCCTCAGTTGTGTAGATACTTACTTCTAGAATGGACTTCTCTTTGTTATAAACACACCGGCTTTGAAAGGGTGAGGCATTTGCTGGTTTAACTGCTTGCAGGTCCATGGGACAGACTTGGAGTGCCGGAACTTGCTTTTCTTCGGCTGTGAACTTAGCCAGGGGCCTTAGGAGGGACCTGCCGCTTGGCTGAACCCTTCACGGCCACATGGCATAGAGGGTCCCCTGCCCTGACGCCCTTGGGTGCTCTGCCTGAGAAGTGCGGCCAGCTCCTGCAGACCTCACAGCCCTAGGACTTGCTGATGGGTGGCGGCTAGCCCCGAGGGTCTCTCTCTGAGACCCCTTGTTTTGGAATTGCTTCCACCTCCTCCTCCTGGGCAGGGAGGGGAGGCACACTATGGTTTTGGCGATGGGGTTTAGTGGCTGGGGGATGGTCTCGGGCTGGGGTCTCCCAGAGGCACCCCCTCAGACACGGGCTTGAGCACGAGTAGGTTAATTGGGAGGCTGAGTGAGGAGGAGTGTATGAGCAGGTTTCTCCTGGGCACCATCCCGCTGGAGCCGTGTGGGGAGCTGTCTCAGATGGTCCAGTGGGGACCACATAGCCGGGACACTCCCTCCCCAGGGGGTAGCTAGCTTGCACCCCACACGAGCCAGGGAAGTCCCTTGAGCGCAGAGTGGCAGGTTCACAGCAGCAGGCACAGACGGGAACGGCCGTTGAGAACACATGGCAGATGAACTCACGGCCTGTGGGACGAGCTTGCGCATGGAACCATGGCTCAAGGCCTAGGAGGCAGAAGTCCAGCGTGGAAGGGAGGAGGGACTCAGACGTCTGCTCCTAAGGTGCTCCCAGGCAGTCTGATGAGCCTGCTGGGAAATTCAACTTTCCTCCCTTGTCCTGCCCATGCGGGATGTGGGCCTGGGGGAAGGGAATCCCAGAGGTGCAAGAGAGAGGGGCTCCACCACTCACTCGGGCATCTGTCCCCCTCGCCCCCCGACAGCGGCTGCCCTGGTCCCCAGCTTCTGCCCCATGTTCTCAGGGAACGTTCCAATGTCGGTTTTTCTCTTGCCCTGAGAATACTCAGGCCCTGAGTTCAGACAAAATCATAACCAGATCCCAGTTTGGTTTGGGACTCAGGGCCCCATTTCCGTGCCCCCGTTCTGTCCCTTCAGTGGGACGCTTCATGCACCCGCTTCCCCCGTGGCCGGGGAGCTTCAGTCCAGCTCTGGGTCCCCGGCCCCAGCCCAGAGCCCAGCACATGGCTGGTGCTCACGCAGCGCTTCCCGCATAAGCTCCAGGGGGAGCAGGTGCTGTTTGTGACCCTGGGAAGCCACCGGCTCTCGAGCTCTGAGGCAGGCGGGCAGCCCGGCCTGAACCCCCTGCGTGGACAGGAGGCTGTGCTGGTGCCCAGAGGGGGTCTGTGGCATCCCTGTAAGCCAGCCCGGGGGTGCTGACCGTGCCTCCCCCGGTGCCCAGTGAAGACTCTCAGCCCTGCCTGTTGCCACCAATGTTCTCTGAGACTGACCAGAGCAGTTGTGCAGGCAGGGAGCCCAGCATGGGGCAGTTTAGCTCAAAGAGACCAAAGCTGGGCGTCTTCTCTAGGCAGCACATTCCTAAACTCATTGAACTGGGAGAAGTGAGCCCAGCCCATCTGGGTGGAGACGGGAGGAGACCGAGGTTGTAGGCCGAACACAGCTGCAGGGCAGGGTGGCTCTGGGAGGGCTGGGGGCTGTTCCCCTTTCTCCCCGTCTGCTCCAGCCCAGCCCCTAGCCCAGCCCTCACCGGCTGGCCAGGTCTGCAGATCCATGCTGGGGGAACAGGGCTGCCCACAGGAACCTACTAGCCGGAGGGCACACAGGCTGTGGTGGAACCAGTCAGTCGGCAGGAAAGGATTACATGAGACGCCAAGCTGATGTGACAGGTCGCCCAGCTGGGCCACGGGACGGGTGGGGTTCTCATGGCCCCCAAGAGGCAGTGGCTGGAGGAGCTGCAGAAAACACGGGGGCCTCGGGAGCTTTGGGGACTGGGTGCTGAGAGCTGGGCAGGGTCTAGGCCGGCTTCTCAGCGACGGCTCTGCTCACCTTCAAGCCTGCCCCCTCGACCATCATCCTTCCGCCTCCGGGCCAATGAACAAGTTGTCTTGAAGGCACGCCTGACTGGGAACCTCTGCGGAGGTGCAGAAGGCTATGCCCGCCCACCTGTTGGCGCACGCACGTAGAGAGGGAAGTGATGTAGAACTTGGACAGAGGCAGAAATCCCTGGGGCCTAAAACTGAGGAGCTGTGCAGCCTTAGGCAAGTTGCTTAACTTCTCTGAATCTTTTTTTTTTATTCCATAAAGAGAGGATAGCGAAACTTTGAGTAGAACTGGTCTCTCAGAAGATTTACTGTATTGAAAGTGGGAAAACTCAAGTCAAATAATACATACACAGAATTCCATTTCAGAGGCTGTGTATTCAGAGTTTTAATGATACGTATCTTAGTTTTAGAACGTTTTGGCAAAAAGTCATGAAAACATAACAAAAAGAAGAGAAGCTGGTCAATGTGTCAAATCTGGGGCCCCAGAGCGAGTGGGCCAAGAGGGCCTCCTGCGTGGGACTGCGTGGGGGCAGAGCGTCCTGCTGGGCTGGGACCGAGCAGCCGCTCCAGACGCCGGGGCGAGCTGACCCTCTCCTCCTGCTGACCGCGTCTGAGTAACAAAAGTTGTGAGCCCGGGAAGCGGGACTGTCTCATGACATGGTGGGAAGAGGCACCGGGGTGAGTTCTGGAGCGCGGGGGGCACTCAGACAACACCCACTTTCTGGTCTGCGTCATAAACGCCAAAGACAAGAGAGCCGCATCCTTGGGATTTCGGCTGAGTTTCGGTCTGACTCCAGTTCCCACGTGTAGAACGAGGGGGTAGGAGCACATGGGAACATGTGTGTGTCATTGCTCGGCCAGCTTCCCCAGGAGGCTGCCCCTGGGGCCTCTGAGCGCCAGGTTGGGGTCTTCCTCCCACACCCCTGGACTCCCTGACCATCAGCGTGCCCCCTCCTTGAGTTCTGGGACTGGCATGGTTGGTCCACTGGCCAAAGTCCCTGATTTCATTGTTTTTTCCGAGCGCTGGTCCTTCACCATCAGGGTCAGAGGCTGGAGCTGTGTAATCCCTTGGTCCCAAATGTGGAGCTGGTTTCCCAGCCCAGGGGCAGTGGTGCCTCTCTAAGGGGGTGGGTGGAGGCAGCGCACGTCCAGGACTGGACCTGCCTGGCCTGGGGAACCATCCCCGCAGCCCACGCAGGGGACATCAGCTCAAACAGCTGCCGCCTGGTGGGCGTCTGGGGCGGTCGCTGAGCCTGGGTTGCCTGGATAATGGTATCGGTGGCCTGTCAGCTGAATTCTCCGAGCTCACCTGGCCACCTTGCTCACAATGCCATCAGGCAGGTTTGTCAGGACGAGTGAGGCGCCGGGAGGCACAGTGACGTGCAGGCCAGCAGGTGACAACGTCAGGAGAGAAAGCCAGGCCGCAGCTATAGGGCCGTGCGCTCCCCTCATACTGTGTATCTGCCTGAATCCTCCGGACAGCCTGTCCCGACCCAGACCGTGTGGAGGAAGCTAAGCTTCAGACAGTTCACGGGACCTGCCGAGAGCTGCGTGGCCAGGAAGCGACTTGGGTGGGACTTGACCCTGTGCCTGAGCGTAGGCACTTCCCGCCCCTCTTCTCCTCCAGTTTGCAGCCGTCCTGTGAGTGAGGCTGAGCTGCCCTTGTTCTGGGTGCGAGGCTCAGAGATGCAGCAGTTTGCTCAGGATCACACGACCAGGAGGGGACGGCAGGCAGGCGGGACCCAGAGTGGAAATTCTCGCAGAAACCCGACCTGAACTCCGGGCGTCATTCTTTGGTTTCACGATGTGGAGAATCGCGTTAAGGTCTCCATGGCTGAAGCCACATCAACCGTGTTTGCTTTCCAAAGACTCCGTGCCTGGGTCAGTGAGGAAGGCCAACAGCGAAGGGGAAGATGGGACATGCCCGGGCAGTGAGTCCGGAGGCCAGAGAACTGGCTCACGGGAGAACCCAGACTCCACCCTGCTAATCCCCTCAAGGCCGCACAGCCCGGGGCACGTCCAGCTCCAGCAGGTTTGCAGCCGGGCGCGGGGCAGGGGCCCGTGGAGGACCAATCCCGGCAGGAGGAGGAGCCTCAGAGTGGGGACTTTATGAATGGCCTACGGGCGTGGGCTTCCCAGCAGAGCTGGAGGAGCAGAAGGAGCCTGGCCCCCTGCCTCAGACCTGCAGGAGCTGTTGGGTAAACACTGTGGCTAGTTATTTATTAATTTTAGATTTAAGTCAATTTAATTTTCATTGATTTCTTAAAAATTGCAAAGAATGCACTATTTTCCATAGTTTCATGTTGCAATTTCTGTGTGGGAAACTAAGAGGTCTCACCAAGGTCAAAGGGAGAGGCGGGCGCAAAGCAGAAGGGACCAGGGTTGGGGGCAGGAGTGGCAAAGAAGGCCAGGGGTCGTCTCAGCCGCAGCATCAAACTTCAGTTTTCATCTCGTCCTGCAGAGCTCCGTCAGAACCCCATCGCCAGCCAGTCTCACCCCCTTATCACTTTTCCAGCCAGCTTTATGATCCAGTGTTGGACGGAGAACTGATAAGGGTATGTGATTGGCACCCACAGCCGGGAAACCTGGGATCTCCGCGCTCCTGCTCTGGATGCCCAAGGACAGGAGGGGGCGGAAGAGGAGGCCCCGCGGGCGCTGGGCCCTGGTCTGCCCTCCCTGCCGGGGCTGCTGGGCGGCCTTTGGGTTTCCCTTTGCTGATTCAAATGGGCTCCAGAGACTGGGTTTAGAGTTTCCCCATGAGAATAGCAGCTGGGGGAGTTTACTGGTCTTCCTCATAACATCTGGGACGTGAGTGAAGAGGCTAACAGGCTTTGGAATTTTAAGCAATCTTAGCAGGGATTTCCATCTGATTCAGAGCCAATTTCCAGTCCCAGACATTTTCTCCAGCAAAGACAGATGCTCACTGAACTCGGTTTTGGGGACTGACACTTGGTGCCGCTAAGTAAACTTTTATTCTGTTTGTTAAGAGGTTATCGTCTTGTTGAATCAGAATGCTCCTTTAAGCTCAGAATTGCCTAAAGCGAACTCATACATTTCTGTTGAATCAGCAAAGGGCAGTAAATGGATCGACTTTTACAAAAGTGAATCTAACGTGCCTCAGCGTACAGACAAAACCAGAGGCCGATATTCCCCCAGCTACAGACACTTCTGCTTCCTGGAATTTGAACACGGACTAACCTGCGTGGACTCCATCCCCGCTGAACAGGCTTTTTCTTTCTTTTTCTAGCTTCAATTAAGTATTACAGTTTTGCTTAAAGAATGAATGGAGTTTTAAAGGTCAACGAAAATGCCCCAGGAAAACTGGCTCTCAACTTGGCTGTGAGTTGGAGTCACCTGGGAGTTGTGGGTGGCCCTGTTGGGCAGCAGTCACCTCCGATGCTCTGGTACTCGGCTGGGGCACGGTAGGTCGGGAACAGTGCGAAAAAACCATGAACCCAGGCCGCCAGCATTCACACGGGGTCTCCCGCTCTGATGTGGGTGTATAGCCCCGCCTCCCGGTAAGGATGCCTGAGGCCAGTCCACAGAGAGTCTGATTTAATTGGTCCAGGTGTGGCACTGTGGCTGTGCCCGGTGACCCCAGTGTACAGCCGTGATGCCAGGTGACAGATCTGGGAGTCTGGCTGCCTGGCTTCTATCCGTGTTACAACTCAAGATAAGCCTTTAATTTTATTATGCCTCAGGTCCCTTTATGTTAAATGGGACCTGCAGGCAGTGGGTGAGTGGATGTCCCCTGAGCCCTTCCTGCTCTAAGCAGTGGCTGAGGTCACAGTTACTGAAGGTGGCTCAGTGCCTGCAGGTCTCTGCCCGGGGCCGACAGGCAGAGGCTGTGTTGGCAGGAGTGGAGTCCCAGCACAGAGACCCAGCAGCCCCTTGTCGGCAGCAAGAGGCCAGTTGGGACTGGTTGGGCAGCGAAGGGGTCTGGGGCAAAGGGGGCTGAGAGCTCCCCATCTGCTGGTGTGGCGCGCAGTGCCCGAAGCCCCTGCCTGGTCACCTCAGAGAGACGACAAGGCAGAGCACGGACACCCGCAGTCCACTCTCCCGGCCTCTGGCTTGTCTCCTGGCCCTGACAGCTCCGTCCCCATGTGCTGTGGTGTGTTCTCAATTAAAAAATTATTTTGGATTGGTCCAAAGTCTGACATGTGGAAAGATAAAAAATACCTGGCATTATTATTTTTTGATTATAAGAATATTAACGAGAAAAAGTTCACATTCATTTAGGGCTCACTGGGAACCACTCTGTGCAAAGCCCTTAATTTTTACATTTTAACGCCTTTTAAGTTTACTCCTGAATTCCATTTCTCAGTCATCACACGCACAGTCTGAGCTGGGCACCACTACAGTCATTGACAGTTTACAGTGGGAACACTGGGGCCCAACGAGTTTAAGTAACATGCCCAGGTCACATAGCAGGTAGCAGAGTCAGAACGTGAACCCCAGACTGTCGGACCCTGACGGCGATGTGCTTGTCCACTGCACGGACTCCCCGGAGCAGGCCTTGGGTACACTGCAGGCCTCAGTCCGTAGATGTGATGGCAGGCCCGGAGAGGGTGGGCCTCTTCACCTGCTGGACTTCAACTGGTCCCCATCGTGGTCCTGGGGGAAGGTTTCAGGCCATCACAGGACACTGCAGCCGGGATGGGTCATCTCTCCAGGACATGCAGCTAGAAAGTGGAAGGTGGGAACTGGGGTGACATTTTCCAGATCCAAGGCCCACGTTTCTTGCACCTGTGCTGAGCCAGCCGGCCTCAGAGGCCTGGCACAGGGCGAGCTCACAGAAATGTCTGCTGAGTGAAACTCTCAGGTCTGACTTGCATGGACACAGCGCTGGCCCACGGGGTCCCCACCCTCCAGCTAACCCAGCCTTTAGTGCTTCCAGCTTGTGAGGAGCAGAGGGACTTTTGTGGACGTGTCCCATGCTTTGGACCTGCTCTGAGTGTGTCTGCCTTCCGCCCCCAGGCTCTGAGTCAGGGAACACACAGCGATGTCCCAGTGCAGGATCAAGGCAGCCTTGGCGACACGTCAGCGAGGTGATCCAGGAGATGTGGGCTCTCCTGAGCGCATCTGGGGCTGCTCCCAGGCTCGGTTTCCCCATGTGCGCAGGAGAGACACAGATGCTCTTTCTGTTGCTGCACAGCTGCTCCCTGGCCTGGGTGCCTCCCCCGGGGCTCAGTGCCCGGGATCAGGGAGCGGGGGCCTCGTGCTCCACTGTCTAGAGACCCAGCAGGGCGTGCAGGGGCCCCTCTCTGCGGGCTGCCTGATTGCCCATGAACAGAAGGTTCTCTTCTGGCTGGAAAGCCCTGAGGCAGCAGGTTTCAGTACGTGTGAGCAACTCCAGGGGCACTCAGTGGAATGCAGGCTTGTCTGGGGCGCACAAAGCCGCCCGGGTCAGATTCGGAGGGAGGAGGAAGCCGGGGTTTTCTCAGGGGCCAGGCACGCAGCCCTGAAATTAAATCTGCCAAAGAATGTCTCATCTTTATGGATGCCGGAAGAGCCCACGGCTTCACGAAATGAACGGCGACAGCAAAGCCCGTTTCCGGAAATTCCCCTCATCCCGGATGGAGATCTAAACAGCTCAGATCCCAGCCCGCCTGCCTCCCACCCCGCATCCCATGACCTCCAGGTGAACTCGCTTAGTTTGCATTTGGGGGAAGGCCCGTCCCATTTCTGCAAAGCACTGATGCCTGAGGCTGGTGGAGAGCATAGTAGGGAACCCGCCGTTTCTGCTGCTCATAGACTGCACACAGTGTGTGCTTGTTCAGCCTTAACCACTTTGCAGCCAAGGAAACAGCTCTCAGAAGTCTCGATCCTGGCCAGACCACGGCCCGTGAGAGGCACCCTGTGCGGGGCAGCCTGCCCTGACCCTGTGGCCTGGCTGCCTCTGTGCTGGGGACACGCCTGCTGTAGCATGTGCCTCCTCCCAGCGCAGGTCAGGCGCACAGGTGGGGAGCACATGAACTTCCGGAGGCTCGGGGCGCCCACTGAGCTTTCAGCCCGAGGCCACAGCAGGTTGACAGCAAACCACAGAAAGGGCCTGTGCTCTTCCCTCGGGCCCACAGGCCAGGGATCCCGGTGACCAGAAAAATTCCCCAGAGCCACCAGCACCTGCGTCTCGCTTCTCGGTGGCTTGTAGGCGCTGCAGGCAGTCGGCTCCTGTGATGACCCGGGGTCCCCACTGCGAGGTCCCTAAGGTGAGGCAGGGGACCGGAGCCCGGGTAGGCCACAGGGGCTCCAGGCACCTTGGCAGAGAAGGGGAAACAGAACCTGCCGCCTGGCTCCTCCAGGTCTCAACCCTCCCAGAACCTGTAATTCCTTATTCTACCTAATCAACAAACTCATCTCCTACTACGTGCCAGGCAGTGTTCCGAGCTGAGCTGCAAATATTCATGGGCTTAATCCTTACAACGACATGCGGAGGAATGCCTTCCTGGCATCATCTCCATTTTCCTTCTGAGGAAACCCAGGCAGAGAGCTGCTGTGGAACTCAGCTTGGGCCCCACAGCTGGTCAGCGGCAGAGCTGGCATTCTTCAGGAAGCCCATGTTCTCCCCACTTGGCTACATGGCCTTTCCTTGAAAGTGAACGTGGATCAGCTCTGCGTGTGCCAGGCGCTGGGCCGCACCTCGGCCACTGCTCGGGGCAGCCGCTGAAGCAGGTCTGAGCATCCTTAGCAGGGACTCGAGGGATGTGGCTGCGGAGGCGGAGCTGAGCGGGGCCCAGGCCTGCAGACTCCAGAGCTGTCCTTCCTGCCGTCCTGGGCTGCCCTCGAGCTGGTTTAGCAGGCCAGGCCCTGAGCTGTGCTGGGGGCTGGGGTCTCTGAGAAGCTGAAATGCCTAATTAGTAGAATTAAAGTGGAGCCCGATCTGGGGGCGCAGTTATCTGGGTCTTTGGGAGAAGCTGGAGGCGGAGCCCCATGACACTCGGGTCTGGTGCCAGCAGGCCCAGGCACCTCCATGAGAGTGGGGAGGGGCCTGAGCAGCAGGGCTGGGTCCACGGCCCCAGGCTCAGGAGGGCCCCATGGTTGCATAAACTCTGCTGTCACCACCTTGAAATTCTTAACTTTTCACGGGGGTCCCTGCATCTTCCTTCTCACTGGGCCCCATAGAGGTAACCAGTCCTCCCTCCCAGGGCCTCTCACCTGAAGCAGGTGAGAGCTCCTGGGTGCCAGCCACACTCACTGCCCCAGGCCGCGGTCACTGGGACTGCCTGGGCTTAGCCAGGGAGGAGGCTCTGAGCTCTGCAAGAACAGGTGGTGGCGAGGCGCCACGGCATCTCTGTGTCCCTGCAGCTGGGCCCGGGAACCGGGAGCTCAGGAGCCTCACAGCAGGTGTGCAGGACAAGCCGCAGGCCCGCGGGCCCCACGGGCAGTGACATCCTCCAGCCCGCAAGGTGGCCGCACCCCAAGCGCACCTCACTGCCACCGCCATATCCCTTATCTTCAGCCTTCCACCTCCAGCTGCTTCCTTACCCTTCCTAGGACTCAGTTTTCCCATCTTTAACTAGGGGGAGAGCGCTGGCACTAAAGACCTCGTTGGAAATGCGAGAGCGTGGCCCTGTCCTAGAAGCGCCTAAGGATGAGATCTGGGCACAGTCCACGAAGGAAGGAAAAATCAGGTTGACCACACAGGCATTATACAACGGAAAACTTAGAAACAGACTCACACGGGCGAGGGAATGGATTCTTTAACAGACTGTACTGCTTCACATCTGGAAGAAAATAGCCTGAGACATCCAACCTCACCATGTGCAAAAGGAGGTTCTTTATGAGTTGAAGATCTAAGATCTAAATGAGAAAAAGTGTAAAAATGTTAGAAACAAAAGTGGAAGTTTTTTTTAAAAAAGAGGAAATTCCTAGAAGAGGAAATATAAATGGAAAACAGACATTTGCTCAAGTTCACTACTCATTGGGAAAGGTGAATAAAATAAACGAAATATCAACATTTGTCCATCCCATAGGCAAAATCTAAGAAATCAGAAACAGAGTGCAGCCAATGGTGTGGAAACGGGAAATCATATGTGATTGATAAGGGTGTAAATTGCTATAGGTTTTGTGGAAAATTACCTGTTCAATTGAAATTGTGCACAACTTTTGACACAGACACCTGACTTCTAGGAATGCATCTTATAAGAATAAAAGCAACATACCTAAAAAATAAAAGCTGTCTAAAGAAATACATCACCCTTGTAAGAGCCTCAGACTGGAAACAACCTTAAAAGTCATCAGCAAGGGACCTGGGGGAAGGGACTGTTCTTTCCTTCTTTGAAACAACCCCCAGGTGTTTCTGGTGACCAGGTTTGGGACCAGCGGAGTTAGATGTGCCGTAATGGAGCCACCCAATTCTCTATTGCACGTCTAGGTTGTTTTTAGCTTTTTGCTGTTTTGAAGAACATTTTTGTAGTGATATCTTACATCACATCTTTAATTTGTTCCTTAGGATTAAATTTCCAAAATTGGAATGGTTGGATTTAAAAGCACATACATTCTTGAAAGCTTTTGTAAGTGTTGCTGATTTATCCTCTTCTGACTACTGTAACTGATCGTTTTGCTTCTTTTTTTTTGACAGTTTTCGACTGTTTCTTTGTCATCGATGTGAAGTTTGGTGGCTTAAATGACAACAATCATTTTTGTTCAGAAAGCTGTCACTGAGGCCAGGCTGGGTGGTCATGGCTTGTCTCTGCTCTGTGCAGCAGCAGCTGGGGAGGCTCTACCTGGAGCCAAAGGATACATCCACCTTGCAGGTGCCCCACTTCTCTGGTGGGCAAGGGGTGCTGGTGTCTGCTGGGCTCAGGGGGACACATGCCCATGGCCTCCGTGTGCTTCCTCACAGCATGTGTCTGCGATCCGAGAACCGGTGTATCAAGAGGGCCAGGACGAGCGTATCGCTTTCGACATCTTTAGAAGTGGCTCTGCATGGCCTCCACTGTGGTCACAAGCCCAGATTTAAGAGGGGGAAACCCAGAACCCATATCACGGTGGAGGAGTGTCAAGGTCCTAGTGTAAAGAGATCACACGAGCAGGAGACCATCCTTGGAAAACAGAATCTGCTACATGTTAATCTTGGCAGCCGACTTCTACAGATTTTCTAGAGCCTGACTGCTGACATTATTTTTCCAGTTAAAAGAGATTTGAGTTAGTAAAATCTAAGCCCATGCCAGAATTTCATAATTTTAACAAGGATTTTAAGAATGTTAGCACTTCCGAGTTGGAGTAGGCACCCCTCCTCCCAGGCCTTCCACGACCATTCTGGAAAGATAGATAATAACATTTGCCTTGCATGTCAGGGGCGGGGGTGGGGGGAGCTTTGGGGGCATTTATGGAACTAGGTGAAAAAATTCATTACATTTTCTTTATAGTGTATAATTAGGAAGAGCAAAATAACATAAAACTATTAAAGAAAGCACGAAACACTCTAATTGTATAAAACCTAAATAAAATATTTTCATGTTTCCTAATGAGAAAGGGGTTTGTGTCTATTTTTTAAAATTAATTGGGTTTTATACCTGAAATGGGTATATGATATTTCTGGTCAAGAGTTTTAAGCTCAGTATGTGGTCTAGGAATTTGTCCACCCCAGTAAATGATAAAAAAATTAAGGAGAACAATTTTCACTGAAGTACAGTTTAGACTCAAATAGCCCTTTCCTTTTTCTTGATGCTTATAATGTTGAAATGGTTTTAGTTAACGTGAGTGGGTTTTGAATCCGGTCAAACTTTTCTTCATCACGTTTTTGAAAATAGCCAGTGAGGCCCCGCTTTGTGGACGGGCCACGTTACTAGAACCGTCCCAAGCAAAGGTCACAATGGCTGCGCGTGAGCGGAGACTTGGGAAGGCTGCCCACTGCTACCGTCCAGCCATACCTGGTCTACACAGCAGCTGGACGCTGGAGGGTGGGCGCTCGGGGCTTTGTTTAGTCCCGGCTCTGGAGGGCAGTTTGCTTTGCCAGGCCCGTCTCCTGTCCTGGTCTTGTCACCCCAGAGGTCACAGATGCATCATAGCAGAGACGTCTCCTGTCGCCTGAGGCCTCTGTCTGGAGCCCGGCGCCCCTGTACGGCCGGAACAAGAGAGGGAGAGATGATACTCATTTCCACTGGGTCCATACACGCACCCGTCTATCCATCCAGACGGTCTGTCAGTCTGTCCACCACTCATCTGGCCATTAATTTCAAGAAACACTCACTGCTCACCGGCCGTGGGCTGGGTCCCCGCTGGGGGATGGGCAGAGAAGTGAGAGAACCCTCCCTGTCATGGAGACTCTCGGTCTGGGTAGAGAGGTGTGTCCTGAGCAGCCGGTGACCACTACCTTGGGCGAGAGAAGCCTTGGACCCGTGAGCTCAGAGGAGGGCCCAGGCCAGCAGGTGGTTTCCCCACGCGCAAGCGGTCAGGAAGCCCACACCCTGCAGGCACCCTGCTCTTCGCCACCACCGCCAGGCCCCAGCCCGCACTCCTGTCCCTTCCCAGTGCGGCCTGTGCGGGCCTGAGCAGGGGGAGGCCTCTCCTGGCCCTCTCCCTGGTCACCCCTGTGCCCCTGAGCATGCGCTTCACCCTGTGGCCTGCAGGGGTCAGCAAGCTTCCGAGCCCACTGGTTTCAGCACAGCTGGTGCTCTGAGCTGCGGCAGCTCACCAGGCAGGGACCAGAGTGGACTTCTGTTTTCCTGGTAACAGCCCTGGCTATGCTGCGGTGAAGGCGTGAAGGGCTCCCTCTGGGGAGCAGCTCCCCAGCGAGGCTCAACCTACTTGCAGGAAGTCCAGTCGCTTGCATTAGGAAGAACTCAGCTCTGTTCATTTTATGAGGCTGATCTCACATCTATTTAAAGCTCTCCCTTCTTTCCCTCCCCAGCAGGTGCGACCCAGGGTGCTAAGGGCCTGGGGTGGGGGCGGGCCGGGGTGTGGGGAGGCACAGTCGGCTCTCAGCGCCCCAGCCCTCGCCACCTGGCACGTGCCCACAAGGGGCTGGGGGAGGAGGGGTCAGGGCTTCTTCAACCTGCGTGCTGTCGCTTGGGCCGGGCTGGCACTGCCAAGCTGCCGGCTGCAGCAGGTGGGTCTGCCTTGGGGAATGGCCCGGACTCCCGCCTCCCTGGCTGTGACCCCCTCCAGAATCTCTCCCCTTCTCTGAGACCAGCTCTGTGGCTGCCCCACCGTGGCAGGGGGCTGGAACACGGTGCGCAGGCAGGGCTGGGTGGGGCTGTGT
Source organism: Phataginus tricuspis (assembly GCA_029783875.1). Lineage (NCBI taxonomy): Eukaryota > Metazoa > Chordata > Mammalia > Pholidota > Manidae > Phataginus > Phataginus tricuspis. The sequence goes on along the minus strand of JAQQAC010017683.1, from coordinate 24,089,269 downwards.
GTGTCACTGACAGTAATCATTTGGGGCCCTTGAAAACACTAGCCTTAAGACAATTTGATACAAGTTATTGAGAGGTGGGCTGGGGTTCTAATAGGGTCCTTGCTGAGACGGGGGCGGCAGCCTCAGCCCTGTTTTGCCCCAGGCCTCACACCTGCTCCTGCCAGTGAAGGGCAGCCCTGCAGCCACACACCCCTGTCCTCGGAGGGCGAGCCGTTGCTCTTTGGACGCTCCAGGGCCCCCAGGGGACTGGGCGAAACCCTGCTGCTCCCCACGAGATGGCGGTGTGCCCGCATGAGGGCCCTGTGGGCCTTCTGAAGGCTCTGTCCCCCTGAGACCTCGGCCTTCGGATCTGTTCAAGTGCTGGCAGGGTCTCAGGGCCTCTGTGTCCCCATCCAAAGACTGTGTTGAGTGGCTGGGTGATTTCTCAAATCCCTCAGCCTGAGCCCAGAGGCTTGGCCCCCTGCCCTCAACTCCGGCCCCTGGGCTGCGCCCTGGACCTGCCCCAGCCCTGGGTCCCCTCCCCCATCACGGACGCAATCAGCTGTGCCCAGGGTGCATGTGGCCTGAACTCGCCCCCACACGCCACCAGGCTTAGGGGACCCGCCACTTCCTTCTCTGTGCAGGCTCCATGTTCAAGCCCAACTCACTGTGACCCCAGGACCGGCAGCCGACTCCAGGCGAGTCTCCCTGCTCCCAACCTCCAACCCCACAGGCAGGTCTGCTTGTGGCTGAGGCTCGCAGTAGGGCAGGGCGCTCCCAGAAGTGGGTGAGCCGCACGGGTGCCCTGCTCAGGGCTGTTTTGGGCCCATTAACAGCCTGGCCTGTGCTCCTCTGTCCCTCTGTGTCACGGGATGTCACACGGCTCACTCCCCATGGCGTCTGTCAGCACCTCGCCGTGGGGTGCTCTGGGCCCCTTTGTGGTGAGACACATATTCTGCAGGCTCCCTGTCTGGCTGCAGAACGCGGGGTTCACCTCGCTGTAGACACACTCACTGGTCTGCCAGGGCCCCTCGTGTCTTGTTCAGGGCCCTGGCATCTGATTACCCAGGAACTGGGGGCTCGGCAGCTCTCCTGGTCCCCCAGGAGATCCCAGAGGACAAATCTTTCTGACCAGGAGCGAATCACCTTTGCAGGCTCTGTTTGCTTATCCTTCCGGACTGAGTCCGGCTGATTATTATGCGACGTGGGCGGTTATGGTGGTGGGAAAGGCCCCGACCTAGAGAGGCGTGCTGAGTAGCGCTGAAATGCCTCAGAAAAGCTCTTGCCCCTGACCCGGGTTCAAAGTCTCACTTTGTCTCTGCTCCTGATGCTGGCGGCTGTCTTGAGGTCGAGAGTCTTAAGGGCTGGGGAGCCAGGCTGGCCTCTGATGCCCTTGCGTTCACCTGGGGGCTCCCTGGTGCCCCTCACCTGGCCCCCTGCCCATCGCGCCTTTGCCCCTCCCTCAGCCCCCTCTGGGCAGCTGGACACTTAACGCCTTCCAGTTCCCTGTGTCCCGTTCTGGGTGTTCCGCAGTGTCAGACTTGGGGGCCCTCCTGTGTCCTGGGCTGGTCTGTCTGCCCCCACCCACCTCGCCTGTGATTCCCCACCCCCGGGACCCGCAGGAGCCCAGCCATCCCTGAGTGCTTCCCTTTAAGGACCTGCAGGATTGCCATGGCAACGAGCCATCCTTGTGACCCTTAAGGCGGTGTCCTCATTAGGCTTGTCTCCTGGACTGCCTGAGCTGGCATCTGCATCTCAGGCAGGTCCTCTAATATCAAAGTGTCTCTGGTGACACTCCGGAGCATTTGAGGAAACCTGTCCGAACAGAGGGCCTGGCCTGTTTGCCTTTGGGGAATGGGGATTTGGGAACGTTTCTGAGCTCCCAGCAGCTTCTCGAGGCTCATGGCTCTGCATAGAGCAGGTGCTGTGTTGATGCTGGCTGACCTGAGCAGGCCTACTGATTTCCTTACGTGGCAGCAGTGCCCGTCCTGCACCAGAGAGGTCCCCACCCCGGGTGCTGGCAGCTATGGGGGCCGCGATGACGCAAGCAGGTATCCATCCTCCAGGGACCAGGGTGGTGGGAGGAAGAGGGCACATACGCTTGATGGCCCGCCCCTAAGGCCAGGTACTGTGAGAAGGTTCCAGAGAAAGCAGGGCTCCTGCTGGGACCCTCCCCTCCTCAGAATGTTCCAGCAACCTCCTCCGATCACAGGAGACAGTCTGAGCTCCTCGGCTTGCAATCAAGTCTCTCCAAGCACTGGGTTGTTATTTTTCCTTTAATTTCCATTTTTTTAACTATGAAAAGACTTATCTCGAAGTTAAGATGGTTAGAGAAGAACTAGACATTTTTTTTGCATTAAAAAGATAATTTTACCTTAATAAAATATAAAAATAAATTAAATAAATGAAAAAAATAAAATAAAAAATTAAATTAAAATTAAAACATTTTTTAATTAAAAAAACATAAATAATTTTAGTGTTCCATTTTTTTTCCTTTTATGGTTTGTCATTTTTTTTTGTCCTATTGAAGAAATAGCGTATACTACAAAGTTGCAAGGAGTGTCTCATATTTCCTTCTGGAAGCTTTATAGTGCCTTTTTAATTGAAATATATTTGAAATATATATAGTATCCTGTGAGTTTTAGGGGTGCACATGTTGGTTTAACACATCTGTATTTTGCAACATGATTTCCACTGTGGCCTTAGCTAACACGTCTATGGCCCCACAGAATTATCACTTCTGTGGTGAGAATAATGAAGACCTAGTTTTAAAACTGAAGTATAGCATTTGCACACACATTACAGTATTCAAGTGCACTCATCTTAAGTACACAGCTTAATGAACCTAAATTCTCCCACGTCTAGATGTGCATGGAGCTACCCACCCAGGTCGGGATAGAGCATGAGGGGCAGAGTGAGATGGGGTCTGGATCGCATGTGCCCCCCCCTGCCTCTTGCTGTCTAAGTAGGTCTAAAAAGGATGTGGTTATGAATAAGTGATGCGCACAGCCAGTTCTGGATTAGTTTTGCATGTGTACTTTTGTCTTTTATTAGTTGTGGTAAAAAACACACATCATGAGCTCTGCCCTCACCCGTCGTCGGTGCAGACTTGCTGACGGTGGGCCCGTGTGTGCAGCAGGGCCCACAGCGCCATCTGAAACGGGCCCGGTGAGCATCCCCTCCCCGTGCACCCGCCCGGGCAGCCCCTTCTGCTTTCTGCTTCTGTGAGTTCAGCTGCTGTGGGGGCCTCGTCTCCGCGGGGCCTCCGCTCATTTCATTCAGCATGATGTCCTCAAGTCTCATCCACACGGCAGCCTGTGACAGGATTTCCTCCTTTTAAAAGGCTGGTACTGATAGCAGAACACCATATGAGATATGGCATTTTCTTGGTCCGTGCATTCCGCATAGACATTTCAGTGTCTCTGCCTGTTGGTTACTGTGAATAATGGTGCCACGAACATGGGCATGCAGGTATCTCTTTGAAAGCCAAAAATTCAATTCTTTCGGATAAAATACCCAGTAGTGGATTGCTGGATCCTATTGTTTTTCTATTTCTAAGCCTTGGAGGAAACTCCATGTGGCTTTTACCATAGCAGCTGCACCATTTTGCATTTTTTCCAGCAGTGCAGAGGGTGCCAATCCTTCCACGTCCTCTCCAACACCTATTTGCTGTTTCTTGTGACTGTGGCGCCCTAACAGGTGTGAGGTGAGAGCTCGTGGCTGTGATTTGCATCCCCTGCTGATGAGTCACTCTGAGCATCTTTATATGCACCTGTTGGCCACTTGGATGTCTTCTTGGGAGAAACAGCTATTTGAGTCCTTTCCCATTTTCTCATCCGGTCACTTGTTTTTGCTGTTGAGTTGTAGGGGCTCTTTGGACTCGCGTTTACACCTTATTGCTGCCTCCCTGAGGGCAGCACCCTTTCAGCCCCTGAGGGAGTGGAGAGGTGTGGCTTAGCCCCCCCAATGCCCACCCCCCGTAGCAGGACAGGGCCCCACCTGGTGGAAGTCCAGGGCAGTGAGTAGACCCGTCTTCCTGGTGGGCAAGCTGAGGAGCTCGGGGGCCAGTCACAGGGTGAGGCGGGTGGGGCTGCTCTGGTCCTGGAGCTCCGGCTGATGTTGCTGTGCCTGTGACCAGAGGTGGTGGGTTTTGCATTCCAGGGGCAGGTGCATCTGGCTGGTGGGGACGTGCTGGACGCTTCGCGGGAGGTGGGCAGGGACGACAGAGGAACTGCGATGACACCTTCGATTCCTTGAAAATAAATGGCTATGTAAGAGGCATGGGTGAAATTCTCGGAGGAGTATATGGCTGGAGGTTGGGCAGCGGAGCTGGGGGCGCAGGGCTGAAACTGGAGCACACAGCCTTTGATGCAGGGACGTCAGGGAGGCTCTCTCATGCCCACTGGAAAAGGCAGCTGTCCATCCAGCCTGGGGCACCTAACACCTGAAATGCCACCACCCAGTGAGTCTTCGGCCATAAGCTAACATCTCAGAAGGGGTGAAATCAGAGTACCAGTAAGGACCTCGTTTGTGTCATGGACTTGATTGAACTTTTCTGATGGAAGTTTCTGGGGGAAGGAGCAGAGGAGAGAGAGCATCGGAAGGGGGCCGGCAGGGAGCAGAGCATCTCATCCAGGGTAAAATGACTATTATGCAGACATTGTTTTCCCTATAGCACATATTTCTGATTATAAAAGTAAATGGATTCCTTGTAGACATATTAGAAAAGATTAAAAAATATATGTAAAAAAGAAAATAAAAATAACCCATACAGGACATCCCAGGGATGACTGCTGTGGACATGTTGATGTGTGTGGGCTCTGAAATCAGATAAACCCTTCTCAGAGCCCAGTTCTAATAATACTATCCTCTTCCCTCCAGAACTTCCTGTTAGGACCTCAGAGCCCCGTTCCCATGGTGCTCTGTCTCCAGGTGTTCCTGGGACCCCCCCCCCCCCCCCCCCAGGAGGCTGCACTTCCTGCCTCCCTTGCAGTCAAGCAGGTCCTTGAGTTTAGTTTTGGTCAATGAGTTGTGAATGAAGTGACACGCACGTCTCCAGGCTGGAGCTGTAAATTGCCAAAGCAAGGCTCTCTGGACTTTTCTTTCCCCTCTTTATGACGGCAGGCAATGCAAAAGAGAGCTGCTTCTCTCTCACTCAGAACCTGGGCTTCCGAAGCAGACCCCCCTGCTGACCCGGGGAAGCCATGTCACGTGAGAAAAAGTAACAACAACTGTGCTCTTAAAGATCTGAGCCTGTCGGGAGTGTCTGTCACCGCAGCATGACTTGGTTTGTGCTGACTGGGAAACCAGCCCTAATTTGCATCCACCTCTCTAAACCTGGTTCGGCCGGAACACCCAGATGTGGTCCCACTGCCGTCCCTGGGCCGTCAGCAGCTTCCACTCGCTTGCCAGGGACACCGTCTCCTGGAAGTCCTATGGGCCTTCCAAATACCGTAGCTCACCTCACACTAAACCCATCACCCACCCATTCACCTGTAGCCCACGTGAGCATCATCTCCCCCAGGCTTTCCCATCTCAGCAAATGGTACCCGACCACATCAGCGCACAGCCCCCACTCTCTTTGTCCACCTCTTCTTAACCACAACAGCCCCCAATCACCATGCTGCTCATTCTCTTGAACTATTCGGTTCTCCCAGTGCCCATGGCTACTGCTTCTGGGCTAGGCCTGCTCCATCTTTACCTAAAGAGATCACAACCTCCCTGCAGGCTCCTGCTTCCAGCGATGTTCTCCCCCGGTTCCTACAAAGTTTTACTTTTAGACACAGAGCTCCGTGACCCTGACTCGCCTGCCCCGGGACAAAGGCCAGATTACTTCACATGCCACTCAAGGACCTCCGTGGTCTCACCTGTCCCAGTGGCCTCACTGCTGCTGTGCGCTCTGACGGGGATTCTGGTTCACAGCCGCGGGGACGCCTGCCCAGCGGCGTTTTGCTAAGCCTCCCCAGGTGACTGTAATGTGCAGCCAGTGCGCTCCGGACAAACCAAACCATTTTCCGTCGCTGATGATGTCACACACCTGTTCACACCCCAGCTTTTGAACCTAACAACTGCTGTGCTTGAAACGCTCATCTCTCCTTTTACCCCAAACCCAAACACCCCTGACCGCATGGGCATCCTGAGCGCCACCCACAGCCCCTTGGCAGCTCCTGCTCCCGTGCCCTCCAGGGCACCTGTGGGGTCCCGCAGCAGCCCCCTTGCTCTCGGGCACCACAACGCCTTTCCCTCCTCACCCTCCCCATCTGTCCCTGGGGGCAGAGGCTGCGCCTTGTCCAGCATTTTAAAGCTTTGCCAGCACAAGGTCTGACACATACAGGGACTTAACATATATTTGCGGGGGGCAGGGAGAGACGCAGGAAGGAGCAGGCCGCCCCAGACTGGCAGGTGGCTGATTGAATGTGCATGTACATACGCATGTGAAGCAATTTTGCTCACCCACGAGCCTTGTCCTGGCCGCTGCAAGACAGGGAGCTCTCTGCCCTCCAGGATCTTAAAAACTTACACAGAGGCCTTAACTGGGTTCAGACATGTATATTGTCCGATGGTCTTGAAGCCTTTCTCTCGCAAGTCTGTGTCCTTGGAAACAGCTTCCACTGTGGGGGCAGTGGGCAAAATGTATGTTCCAAGGGCAGGGGAGGGGGCGAGGAGCCTCTGATTACCGGGGTCAATGGGCGGGCGTCCTCCCAATGAACATTACCTGTCAGGATCACGATTGTAATTATTGGCATTGCTGCCGGCCCTTCAGTGATCTCACTGCAAAGCTTTTCGATTCCCTTCAATAGCTACTGAACCTGTTCTCTGAGTCAGGGACTGTGATAGGCAGGGTGCAGAGGGGCACAGGACACTGTGTGCCCCATGGGACTGCAGCCTATGGCATACATGTAAGTACCTCGGATTCCAGCCGGATGCTGGTGGATGCCCTGGGCTGGAGGGACGAGCAGACGTCAAGGCTGCGGGCAGAACCCCTGGCCCCACTCTGGGAGGGGCTGAAACAGTCTCCCTGCCCACTGTCTTCTTGGTACTTCTTGTCTCTGCTGTCTGGGCCAACCTAGGGCCAGGCTGCAGCTCACCAGTTTGGGTATTTTGGGGGTGGTTCTGTAATAGTTTCACCTCGAGAGTGCAGGGAAAGCTTAACAAATGTCTTTCCCAACCTATTGAATGCATCGTGACGGACGCAGACACTAATTGTATGCCAAGTACTTGGTTTCCTGCTGAAGGAAGTGTCAGGTTCTAATAATATTCCATTATTAGGCCCACATAATTTCCTGCCTGGACAATTCCGACAGCCTCCTCGCTGGTCTCCCTGCTCAGAATGCTTCCCTTTGGGGCCATCCTCAACGCTGCTAATTGGACTGGCCATTTCTTTACTCAAAAGCCTTCAGTGGTTCCCTTGATATGTATCTGGGACCTAAGGGATGGAGGATGCATGGCCCTGCGAACGTGACCCGCTGGGGACTGTCTGCCTCCTGTCCCCACAGCTTCGGGCTCTGGGGTTTAGGAGTCTTGGCTTAGGATCCCACCAAGGGCTGTGGGAAGAGTCCCGTTAAATTTCAAATCATGCGGCTACCTGGTCCGTCTGGGCTGTGCTAGCGGGGAAGATTATGCAGGGCACCAAAGCGATCCGCTGGGCCCTTCTGAGGACTCTGCTGCCAGTTTTGATGGTAGATGGCCAAGTGTTGCAACCTGAGAAGCATACGACGGGCAGGGGCTCGTCTGGATCAGAAGAGGTGCTCGTGCAGGTAGAGGGGAGGGCTCTCAAAAGACAGCAGAGGAAGAGGCAATGAGTCAGCTGCCATGGCAGGGCTGTGTTCCCCCATTACCTCCTTTTTGTGAGTTTCCCCCAGGAGAAAAGGCCCACCAGCATCTTGAAGGAGCTGCTCTCAGAACCTGTGCGAAGCAAGTAGATCTGAGCAGCATGGGGACCCCGTCCTGCGCCATCAGGTCCCCTCACCCTCAGGACTGAGGCACTTACCGAGCCACAGGGAGTGGTGAGCGCTACAGCTTTCTAGACCAGCGACGCCAAGCGGGGAGATTCTGCCCTCCAGCAGATGTCTGGCATGTGTGGAGATGGTCCTGGCAGTCACACCGGAGGTGGGGACTGGGGGACCACTTGCATCTGGTGGGCAGAGGCCAGGGATACTGCCAAACGTCCTATGACACACAGCAGGCCGCCAGCAGAGAACCGCCCAGCCCGAGAACCGCTAGCACCGAGGCTCAGTGGAGCTGGAGATCCCTTGTCCCCTGACCTCCTCCCACAGGTAACTTGTACTCAGGGGTGGAGGGACGGTTTGTTTTTCTCTGACCATACTCTGCGTTTAGCTGGTTATTTGAACAGTATATAGAAGCTCAGTGAAAACCCATCTATGTGGTGTTTACAAAAACGCCCACATCTGTGTTGTGGAGGCGGGTCAACTGAATCCACCATAAACTAAGTTAACATATCCTCTTATTATTTTGTTTCTACTTACCCTCCACCCCTTTTCTTCAGCTTTTAAAAAATTTGTGTTGATGTTATTTTCGTTAGCATTTAAGGATTTAGAAGAGCTATATATTCCCTGGAAATGGTAAATTTTATTTTTATAGAGTTCCCCCTTTTGTCTTTCCTTTTTTTTTGCCTTAAATTAACTTTTATTGATATTAATATACAACTTCTGCTTCTGTCTGCAGTTTCCAGATAGGAATGTACTGGCCTTTTGTATGGTAAGGGGTCCTCAGGACAGGGCCTTTTCTGGGCCGAAGCTGTGAAGCCCCTGGGGAATCACAGTTTGGAGGCCACAGACCCCGGCAGGCGTGAGCACCACCGTCTCAGCCGGCATCTGAGGTTGGCCATGAAGGGGACACTGTCCTCCCTCTGGCGACGTGTACGCCCCCACAACCGGTGGACCCATGCCCCCTCCTCTCCTGGGTCACGAAGGAATCAGATTAAGGGCAGGAACCTTCCTCCACATCTGCTGCTCTAAAGGGAGTGACAAAAATATCAGAGCAGGAGGGGGGCCCTTGGAGAACGCTGCTGCAGCCGGCTCCATCCTCACCCTCAGCACCGGTGGGGACAGCCCAGAGGAGCGTCAGGGTGGAGGGCCTCTAAAGGGCCTTCTGCTCAGGCCCCGCCCCGGTCCAAGCCCACACCGCCTCCCGGGGGTCTGAGGACGAGAGCTGCATCTCCACACACAGGCCTGCCCAGTGCCCCAAGGTCCTAGAGGTGTGCACATCTTCACTGTCCTCTGGGAGATGAGGTTTTGGGACAAAACACACAGGGCTCTCAGGACCCAAAAGCACCAGCTCACAGCTTCTAAGTAGGTCAGCTAAGCAAGGACGCTCCTCGGAGGGAGCTGCTAGCCGGACTCTATTTCAGGCATTTCAGAGGGACACTGCTGGTCATGACTTACACTGGATCGAGTGGCTATTTAGGGACATTTATTTTTGCTGAAATAATTGCTGAGTATTTTTACAAAGTGCTTCAAATCTGAAAAGATAAAAACACTCTCCTCAGGAGCCTTTAGGAGGGGGTGGGAAAGGAGACAGGGATCATGACACCGTGGCATTTATGTTGATTCTCATACAGTCTCTTCAGAGGAAACCGATGAAGGGCCAGAGCACAACCAGCAGAATAGATCTGGCCCCAAATGAACCACACGAGCTTGCTGCCTCTGTTGGTTCCCACAGTTTTCATTTCCCCGGAAGGACAGGGTGACAGTAAAGAAGCTGCAAGGGGGGAATACCTTTCTGCTTGGAGGAAACGGGTGTTTGGGGGCTGGAGGTGCATCAGGACGCGGCTTCCAGAGGGCCTGCTGGGGGTGGGCTCCGGCCGCCCCGACCGTCGTCCCTGGGCCATCTCCAGGTGCACACGCTTCACCCCTGCTTCTCAGAGAGAGCTGGTCTCGGCAGCTCTGGTGCCCATTCAGGTGAGGGTGACTTGGGCCTGGTTCCACATTGAACTCACCTGGATCTGTCCTCACTGGCCGTGCCAGGGCTCCTCCGTTCAATCAAACGACTTCTGAGGGTGGGACCCAGGCAAGGGCACCTTTGTCTTTGAATTCGCCGCTGATTCTAATGAGCAACCTGTCTGAGAACCACCACGTAGTTCAGAGCCCTTCAAACATTCATGTGCATATGAGTCGCCTAGATTTTATTTTCCTGATTTCGCAGGTCTAGGAGGGACTGGGAATCCACCCGTCTAACAGGTGCGCTGGACCAGCTGCTGGGGACCCGGGCTGCCTTGAGCGGTCAACACCTGCAGTGTTCGGTGAGCCTAAGGTGGTGGCTTCCTCATCTGCAGGAAAGGTGAGCTGGGCCAGGCTGTTGGCAGGCCTCCAGCTCACTAGAACTGATTGCTAAATTTCCTGGATTGTTGCAAGCTTCTTGTCAAACACAGCCATTATTAAAAATTAAGTTATATAAACTTACAGTTAAATAAATTCTGTTAAAAACCAAGGAAATACTCAAAATTTGTCCCTTCCTAATTATTCAGGTTTTCTGCCAACTATGCTCTTGAGGTGACTTAGTTCCATCGTATGTGAGTGGTGGGAACACTACGAAATGGTTTGCATTTCTTCCCGGCGCTGCGTTCCGCGACACCCGCTGGTAGTGTGAGGTCAGCCGTGGTGGGAGAGCCTGTGTCACAGAATCTGCAAGCGCAGGAAGTCAGAGCTTGATTGGGTGTTTGTTTGTTGTCTACACTTTAGAAAGTACATATTGGAGAGAAATAATAATGCAGATTAAGCCTGATGCTGAAACTGGTGCAGCTTCAGTTTAATGAGTATAATTTGTATGAGGATGAGAAAAACTTTAACAGTTGACTACATATCTGACATGGTAACAGTAAACTTACTGGGAAAAGAGTGGATTGAGATGCAACTCCATTTGTCAAATTATGGTTGAATTTCATTCATAGGTTGACCAGGAAGATAACAGTTTGTTGAAAATCAATGTGCAGAAGATGTACCTTTCAGTTATTTCCAATTTTTCACCAGTATGAACAACAACTATATCTTAGCGTATTTGTCCAACTATCTATCCTCTTAGGGTAAATATCTGCAAAAGAAATTGCTTCATGAATATGGGGGAAATATTTAACATTTTAATAAATATTTCCAAATAAAAATTTGGAAAAAATTCCAAAAATGTACACTACCACCAGCAAAGAATGAGACTAACCATTTTCTTACACCCTCATGGTTTCTAGGTATTATCAATCTTTTTAATTCCTAATAATCTGATAAGCAAAATAATCTTACTTTTACATGTTTTTCAGTTACTAATGATGTTCATCAACTTTTTATGTTTATCGGTTGTTCGTATTATGTATCTACATGTGCGTGTGTGAATTTACTGTTCATATTCATTTCCCATTTTTCTGTTTGGCTTGTCTTATAAACTTTGAAAGATTTTTCCACATTGTATTTATATTCTTAATCTGTCATACATATTACAAATATTTTCCAATGTTTTATTTGTATTTAAGTTTTATTATGTTTTGTCATAAATAAGGTTTTCATTTTAAGTTGTCCAAATCTATCTATATTTCTTTAAAACATTTGCCTTTTAGATATCATGCTTAGAAATCTTCTGACCTTAAGCTTATGAAAAAAAAATCCCAGTCTTCTTTTGACACTCTTATGGGTTGATGTCTTACAGTGAGGTTTCTGCTCCTTCTGGTATTTCGTGGGCACAGTTAACCAGATGTGCAATGATTGCTTTCCCAGTGACAAACTAATTACCCCAGTGAAGTTTTTAAAAAATGCATCCTTTCCCCCTTTTGAATGTTAACTGAACCATATACTAAACTGCCATAAAAAGTTGAACTTTTTTGTGAGTTTCCCATTCTACTTTGTTGGTCAGTGGCCTCTTACAAACTCCAAGGAAAGTCCACAAACATCAACTGTTGGCCCTGAAAGTTTTGAGCCTCTGTCCCACCATTGTCAGCTGCCCACCTCAGACACCTTGTATGGAAGAATACAAGCCCCTCTTTAAAATGGGGTTTTCTATTGCTTACAGCAAAAAAGCAGCTCTGATTTAAATGTGCAATAAAAACATTGGAAACTTTTTTTTTAATTAAAAAAGTGGGATAAAAGGATAGGGAGAATAAATCTCTTATCTTTGTTTTCTAGGATATATGCCTGTAACACATTTGTGATAACAATCCAGTAGAAGTTATTTAAAAATTGATAATAGACTGGAACAGATTCAATTCTACAATGCTGTTCTCAGGACCCCTGCAGCCCTGGTATTGGTTTTCTCTGTGAGCTTGGGAAAGCACCTCATTGTTCTAAAATTGAGTGTCCCAATCTGTGCGAAGACAATGAATCAAGTGACTGTTACTGCTTCCTGTTAACAGCTGTAGCTGAGGAGCTGAGTCCTCACTTCAGGGTCTGTCTTTCCCTTTCCTGTGGCTAATGACTGATGGAACATTCTGTGCGGGGAGATGGCTCAAGAGTGGGGGATAAACACCCCACTTTCCCGGGCTTGGAACAGAGTGTGTGCTCATGATACAGAGAAGAGACTGGTGGGTTCCAGAGGCAGCAGGTGGGTGGGGTGGGGAGATGGGCGAAATGGGAGAAAGGGGTGGAAAGTACAAGAAGCTGTGAAATAAGTAAGTCATGGGAAGGTAATGCACAGCATGGGGACTACAGTTAATAATACCGTATTGTATACTGAACGTTTTAAGAGAGTAAGTCTGAAATGTTTTCATCACAAGAAAAGTAATCTGGTAATTATGCAAGGTTATGGATGTTAGCTAGACTTATTGTGGTGATCATTTTGAAATATATACAAATATCGAATCAAACTAATATTACATGTCAATTATATCTAAATTAAAACAACAGGGTGCATAGGGAACCATGGCTCCAAGAACCACTTTCTGCTTTTCTTTGTGGTGTCAGAATCATCTATGTGGTTCTTTTCTGGTAAGAGTGGAGTGGATCCTCCCCCCAGTCTCCCAGCCAAAGCCCAAATTCTACAGCATGTTCCTTCTAGAACTTTCTTACTCTGGTGCCCTGTGTCTCCCCCGGTGTGCGGTCTCCCTTGCCGAAGCAAGTCACAAATCCAACTTGTCCAATTACAGGTGTGTTCCTGAAGGTCTTTGGCTGCAGGGCATTGACAGTAGTAGGTATTCAAAAATTTTTATTGCTACTATTAATGACCATTATCTTAAAAATATTCTCATTATTATTAATGAACTGTGTCTAGCATATAAAGCGCATTTCTGGGGAAGCAGCTGAGATGCCGCCAGACTCGGCATAGGCTCCCAACGGCCTTGCGCCTCGCACTGTCTTGTGTGAAACGGGTGGCAGGGAACAGCGGGACACTGATTCACACGTACACACACCCACGGGACACGCCCAGGACACACACACACAAAAACACGCTGAAGAATCTAGATCTTTAGCAGGTCCTTCCAAGAGGCAGAAAACTGACCTTTGTGTTCACAGCTAAATCTCCACACACAAGGGAAGGCAGATCAGGTCACACAGCCCAGACTCAGTAACCTGATTAAATGAATTCAAGCATCCTGAGAGACTTTAACAGCTTGATTTGAATATGAATAGATCAGGTGGAAAGTGCAGCTAAGACGTGGCTTATTCCCTACCAGCCACTGCACTGAACATTTTCCATGTATTAACTCAGCTGCCTGTCATCCCAGTCCTACGAAGTAAACACTATTATTACATCAGTTTTATAGAGGTGGAGACTGAGGTACAGAGTGGCTGAGTGACCCACCAGAGATCCCATGGCCCGTAAATGGTTGAGCTGGGATTTAAACCCAGTGAGACTGACGTTATAGAGCCTGTGCTCCTCACTAACATGTCAGACTGCCTTACAGTACAGAGTAAAGACACAGAGGGTAATCATGTACACTTAACTTTACAGGTGTATTTGAATCATTTGTATCAAAAACACAGAATGCACACTTTTTTTCTTCATTGAATATGAGGAAAAATGCTCTGAGTATTTTTAATTGGTCATCTAATAGACAAGAAAGAGGAAACTATGTGGGTCATCTGATTTAACCACAGCAAAATAACCCTAGATATAAAGACAAAAAAATATATGGAGGGAAAACACAACATCAGCAGCGAAAAGGGGTGTAAGAACAGACTCGGAGGAGATGGAAACATGTAAGGGAGCAGAATTCGTGGCTTTACGATAATCAATTTGAAAACGTCAATGAGATAGGTGTCTTTCTAGGCAAATATAAATCACCCAAAATCAACTCAAGAAGAGTCAGAAATGAATACTCCCCATTAGTCATCAGTAAATTTGAAAAGATAACCAAATGTCTATCCTTCTAAAATCCATCACGCCCAGATGGTTTTATAGATGTGTTCTATTAAATCATCAATGAACAGATAGCTCTCTTGATAGTTGAAAAATACCAGCTTATGGGCAAAACCACAATGTTTTCAAAATCATCCTAGAAAGTTAGTAGAACCTAATCTGAACGAGAACCCCGCCATCCCCTAAAAAGGAAAATGACCATAATTGTATTTATTAATATAGATGCCAAAAAGGAAAAATCCTATAATAAATACATAATTCCACTTTGGCAGTGTGTTTTTGTAAAAGAACATACATTGACCAAATCGAATTTGGGGATATCAAGTGGTATAGTTAAGGTGGTTTCTTGGATCAGTGAGAGGAGGGTGGAGTATTCAGGACTGGTGTTGGGACTATTTAGGACTGGCTTCTCACCTTCATCAGACCTTACCTTGCCCTGTGTACAAACATAACTTCCTGATGGATTGATCATCTGAACATCATCTGATAACATGACGATAATCTGAATATCATCACCATCATCAAAACAACAAAGATATAAACTATTAGAACGTTTAGGGAAATATTCTTGTGGTTCTGGGGTGGGAAGTCTTCCCAAGCAAGACAGGAAATCCAGAGGCCAGGAAAGATAAGACTTAGAGATTTCGCTACACAAAGTCTTAAAACCGCTTTACAGCAGAAGAACCCCCATAACAGTATTCAGTGCTTACATATAATGGGCGCTTCATGCAAACATTCCCATAAATGATTCTGTGGAACACTAAGTGATAAAGGCAAAATTACAGAACAATAGTTATGCTTTTAAGAGCTCAATAAAATTGATAACGCTCCTGTGTGGTGGGTGAAAAAAAATAAGTCGGGATAGGGAGGGAGAAAACCAATGAACAATATTAGGATGGAAAAGGGGGTACAAGAACAGTTTCAGAGGAGGCGAAAAACCCTAAGGTGGTACTAGGTTTAACTTTGTGCCTGTGAATTCCAGATTGTAAACGCGATGGACAATTTTCTGGGAAAATGCAAACAAATATAACTAAAGGATGGGACTTTCTGGTAGGGCGCATGGAGCCCAGGTGTGCGTCTGCATCTAGAGGATCCATATTAGTGGTTCCTGGTTTGTAAAGGCATGTCACCTCCGGGGACAGTACTGGGAGGGCGCTCACTTACTAAACATGACCACGTGCTCGGAACCGCAGACCACAACCAAGGGCGGCTTTTATTGCAAGAGGAAACAAAATTGTTGGCAAACCTCTCCACGGGAAGTCCTGGGACTAAGCGGGCGGTGGGCTAAGAGGAGCTGGAGTGGAAACCGAGCGCCCGCCTGTGGAACCTGGTGCCGACGAGCAGCTGGCCCGGCCTTCGTCACACCTGCCCCCTCTTCTCAGCTCTCCTTCCCGCACGGTGGACACTCATCCTGAGAGGCGAGGGCGTTCGGGGGAGGAAGACCTGGGAGGGCAGAGCCACGGAGACTGCAAAGGAGACGCGAGTTCAGGTCCCTGCTCGGGTCGGATTCTGGGGGCGTCCCCTCGCTTCTCCATCCGCGCCCACGCTCTGGGCTCTAAGGGGCTCCAGCCGAGTGGCTCAGCGAGTCCGCTCCCCCGAGGGCCGGGCACGAGGGGGCAGGGCGGCAGCAGGTAGGCGCCCCCGCCCCGCGGCCCTCCGCCCGCTCCGCGCGCACCCACACGCTCCCGGCGCCCGGCGGCCGCGCCTCGTCAGCGGCGGAGCCGAAGGAGGAGCGGGGCTGGGACTGCGCAGACCTGCAGACCAGAGCTGGGGACCATTCTTACCCTTCTCTCATTTTTTTTTCTCTTAAAAAAAAAACTCCCTTGCTCGCGTTGCAAGTTGGAGGAGCACAGAGTGACCCCAAGGAACTGACGCAGGGGTTTTATTTATGAACCTTGACGAAGTTCAGGTCAAATTACTCAACAGGCTGCGCCCGGCTCCCGGCGCTGGTTCCCCCCGGCAGTTCCCGCAGCTGCGGGAGGGGGTGCCGGCGCCCCCTGCCTTCGCTTTCGGAGTAATGACACCGCCCGCGGCCTGGACCCCGGTGCCCTCGCTTGGTGAGCGTCCGCACCAGGTAAGCGCAGCCCAGGGTCCCCAGAGGGTCGCCCTGTGGGGCCTCCAGTTCCCAAGAAGTAAGTCTACGCTGGTTAGCCGCAGGCGGCGGCTGGGGGCTGGCAGGAGAGTGTCTGCTTGGATCACAGGAAATCGTGGGAGGCGGGAGTGGAAGACGGATTTAAAATGTTTAAATTTTGCATTGACGCGTGGGGACGAGATGCGTAGGGACCTGAATTTTTGTAGGAAATGGTTGCGGAGCGGGGTTGGGTGCTAGGCGTCTGCATCTCTGCAGGGACTGAAGGGGCGCAGTCTAAATGTTTGCGCAAACGTAGGAGATACGGGCGGCGAGCGGTTGTGACCCTGATAATGTGCGAGAAACTGTGAAGAGTGCGAACCTGAGCATTCCCAAGAGACAACGGGAAAGGCCCTGACCGCCCTGTTCGCCTGCCCCAACGCCCGGCCTTCCGCAAGATGCGCGCAGACCCCGGCGGAGGACGCCCGCGGCGCCCAGCACCTCGGACAGCGCCCGGGCCCGCGGCCCCCGTCGCGCCGCCCCCGGCCGGAGAAAGGGCTCTCGAATCCCAGAAGCAAACGTACAGCTCAGCTTCTGGTCCGCTTCGACCCGCTCCCCGTGACTGCGGAAGGGAGAGGCGGGGTACGAAGGTGCCCCCACGCCTCCGCCAGCGCTGCCCCTGATCGCTGTGGCCTCCCGGGTTTTGAAAGGCGCACCCAGACTTCTTCAAAACCCTAAGGTCGCCTGAGCGCTTACCGTGCGCCAAGCCGGTGCTGAGCGCTCGGCGTGGGTTACCTGGCTGTTAGGAACACCACACTGTCTGCCGTTATCCCCACTTACAGATGGGGAAGCTGAGGCAGCAGGGGCCAGGTGACCCGCGCAAAGCCCAAGCCGGCCTGCAGCCCCGGGAGGGTGTGCCCGAGCGAGTTCCCTCCCTGAGACAGCTCGGAACTTGCGGTCGGAGCAACGGAGTTTGAAACAAAGCTGTACCGCTTCCAAACGTGTGCTCATGGGCAAAATCACTTAACATGTCTGAATTCCCGGCTCTGATCTGTAAAATGAGGATCATAGTGCTTTCCTTGCAGAAGTGTGAGGGGAGGGTGGTCAGAGACATCACGGACGCAGGAGGACTCACGCGACTGAACTGTGGTTGGGTGGTGGAGGGGAGAAAGGAGGGAGGAGATGATTGGAAGAGAAAGGGGACCGGCAGGGAACACTAGTGGTGCTTTACAGGGGGACTGGGCACAGAGCATGGCTCAGAGGTAGGATTCTGGCATGAGTTTAATTCAACATGTTAATCCCTTGGATTTTTAACAGGACTTTGTAGAGTGTTCACACATTGCCTATCATCTGATCCTTACAACAATCTTGGAAGGCAGACATGGAGTTCTTCGGTTCACTTGGCAAAGGGATGCCCGCCCCATTGCTCAGCTATGTAGCAGCAGAGCTGGGAGGAGAGTCCAGGTCTCCTGCTCTCTTCTGTAACCCTGCCGTCACTACTGTTCCAACCCAAGAGCTGGGATTATGGAGCAATTATAGCACTAAAGTATATTTAGATTAGCACTTAATTTCAGGTCGAACCATGTGAAACAGACTATTTTTTTTAACATTTTTTGCCTCATGGAAACAGCAAATTCACATGGATCAATCTAATAAATGTCCATTGATTAAATTTTGTGCCACAAAAAAACTTAAAGCAATTCGATAAATCCCATAAGATGTCAGGTTTACATATATTAGAAGTCGATGAGAAAATAGAGATGAGATAAAAGCTAGTCAAATATAAGATGAATACAAAATGTGCATGTTGTAAAGTCCTGGAAACTTGCTGTGGGTCATGAAGTGCAATAAAGTGTACATCCAGGTCCTTTCTTGGGGACATGAGGAACTTTTCGGATGTGCACAGGAGTCTGTCGCCCCTCATCTTTTGTATAGTTTTCCTACTGGGTCAGATGTGAGTACTCTGGGTACCTCAGTCCTCTGAAAGATTTACCACCATGCCAAACACGGGAAGTTTAACTGAAAATCTGATGACAGTGTGACTCCAGGAGGGGGAGAAAGAGCAAGTGGTATTTTATCTGCACTGAAATAATTGTCAGTTACGTTATTTATAATGACTCATGCCAACACACCATACTTTAAAGTGTATAAAAAGGGCTTTTACATCCACTAGCCTGTTTGAGCCTCCAGACAGACTTGCAGAGGTACGAAAAGCGATGGCAAGAACAAAAGCAGGGCATCGTGCCTTGTATTCCATGTATCTTATTCGTGTACCTAGTGTCACAGACCCACACACCTACAGAGGCTAGCTGAATAATCTGAATGTGTGAATTGGGCGAGTCCTCAAAATACAGAGAATGGCGGGGTCTTTGTTGAACTGAACAATGAATAATGCATCTTAAAACATTCACAGTTTTTAAAAAATGTTAAAGCACTGTGCCAGTCAAGCAATACATAACCATGGGCCACATTTGGCACTCAGCTAATTACCATGTAGCCTTGATCTATAACCCTCAAGCTCAAGGCCTGGGAAGGCGTGGGGGTGAAAGAGCCTGTGTTCCGTGAGATAAAAGACTCAGTCTCGTCTTTAAGTTTCCTACTTCTAAACTGGGAAAGATTGAACAAGATGGCTCTTCTCCACTTCAAAAATCCAAGACTTCCACAATTTTGTGGTTAATAAAATAACCCCAGGGTTTCTGGCAAAAATGGCAGACTTCCACTCAGCCATCATTTCACCCTTTCCCCCTCCATCGCAGGAGGCATCATTTTATATTTTGGGTGTTGCTGAGGTTTTCGTTTCCAGCATTTCTTTTCCAGTCCCTCTGTTGTCAGCCAGAAGGTATGTCAGCTCCGTTGTAGTGGAACTGAGTTCCACAGAAACAACCCAGAAGTGAGGGGGATGAGGGGCAGGGGTGCACACCAGAGAAGGAACGGCTCAGTTTACTCTCTTCAGAAGCACTTAAAAAAAACATTTTGGGGTTGCTAATTTTTAAAGGCAGAAATTTGGTGCCTAGAGCAGCCAGAGTGGGTGTGATTTCAAACTTGTGGGCATGTGTGAGCTCTTTTCTTTCAAGATTGCGTCCTTTCCCTCCAACGAGCTTGGAAACCCTAAAGGCACCTGATCTTTCCCGCATGAGATGTTCTTAACATTTATTTTTGAGATGCACAATAGGAGATACATTCCCAGATTAAAGCAAGTTAGAGCTCCCACACCCAGTGGGTCACTATTCTTTTCTACCTTTCAAACGTCTCTGCAGTGTGAATGTCCCTTAACCTCCTCACTTGGTGGTTCTGATCCACCTCCTCTCTCAGAGGCTCTCGGGTGGCTGACCTTCTGCCTCTAGCCTTCAGTCCTGAATTCTAAGACCATGGGAAAGGCATAGACCTCGCTAAGGCCACTTAGGCAAGAGAACAAGACGAGTGGCCAAACACACTGACGGGGGAAGCAGACATGGCAGTGTGAACCTGGGATGACGCACTCATTACAGATGGAGAAACGGACTCGGAGAGCTGGGAAGGCACGGCCAAGGCGGCTCTCGTGGGGGCGGGCTGGGAGGCGACGGTATCCAGACTCTGTAACAGCCCCAGGACTCAGGTTGGCCGTGGGACGTGATGTGTTCTCTCTTCTTCCCCTGCCAGGCCTGACTGCCACCACGGCTCAGGGACTCTAGGCTGCAGCCAGCGTGATGGACGACGACCCCAAGCTGAGGACCGAAGGGAACTCGCTCTTGAAGGCTGTGTGGCTGGGGAGGCTCAGGCTCACCCGGCTGCTCCTGGAAGGGGGGGCTTACATCAATGAGAGCAACGACAAGGGGGAGACGGCCCTCATGGTGGCGTGCATCACCAGACACGTAGACCAGCAAAGTGCCAGCAAGTCCACAATGGTCAAGTACCTGCTGGACAACAGGGCAGACCCCAACATTCAGGACAAGTCGGGCAAGACGGCTCTCATCCATGCATGCATTAGAAGAGCGGGAGGAGACGTGGTCTCCTTGCTGCTGGAGAATGGGGCAGACCCCAGCCTCGAGGACCGCACTGGGGCGTCGGCTCTGGTTTACGCCATCAATGCAGATGACAAGGATGCACTGAGACATCTCCTGGATGCTTGCAGAGCCAAGGGCAAGGAGGTGATTATTATAACGATGGATAAATCCTCTTCGGGCACCAAAACCACCAAACAGTATCTCAATGCCCCTCCTTCACCCAAAGTGGAAGGCAGGCGGTCGCCCCCACTGTGTGCGTCTCCCTCGGACATAGAACTGAAGGCTCCCGGCCTGGGCCGCTCACCTAGCGAGGAGGATGACTTCTTCAGCCTCCAAGCAGGGCGTCCGGGCGGTGGAAACACCTCCAAGGCCCTTACTGAGCCCGGGTCACCCACCAGGAAAGGTGGGAACCTCCAAAGGGCCCGTCTGCCCCGACTGAAGAGGCTCCAGTCGGAGCCCTGGGGCCTGATCGCGCCCTCGGCACTGGCGGCCTCCGTGCGCCAGGAGGAGACCTGGGGTGGTGGCACAGATGACGTCACCAAGAGCATCAGTGACGCCTCCTTCCCTAAAAGGGGGCCCCTCTCCAGAGCCAACAGTACTGATGGCCAAGACCCCACTCTCTTCCCCCCCGCCTCAGGGCAGGTTCTGAAGATGCCAGCCTCTGTAGCACCAGGATCCTGGAAGGCAGCCTATGAGAAAGGCCCGGCTTCCCACCAGGGTCCGGCCAGAAGGGGGACTCTCCCTGGGGACCAAGAGAAGGTTGGCAGCAGTCCATTGGGCCCCTCTCCTCTCTCTGCTCCGGCGTCTCTCAAGCAGCTGGAAAGTGACCTCTACGATTTAGACTTACAGCCAGGGGCTGACCAGCTCAACTCCACTTCCCTTGAATCAGGCAAAGGACTCTTGGATAGAAAGAGACTCCACGGCTCCCACGTGTCTCTCTTCCACAGCTCCCGGGAGTCCCTGGACACCATGCCCAGCTCCTCTACCAGCTTCACGTGCCGCCGGCCCCCGCATCTTCTAGAAAGACGAGGTTCTGGGACTCTACTGCTGGACCGGCTTTCCCACACCCGGCCTGGCTTCCTTCCACCTTTAAGTGTGAACGTGAGCCCGCCTCTCCTGGATATTAGATCTGGCAGCAAATCGTCTCCTCTGGCCAGTGGCTTAAAATCTATGGTTCCTGCAGCTCCAAGTTCACCAAAGAGAGTGGGCCTGAGAGGTAAGAAACTCCTCAGAAGGCACTCCATGCAAGTCGAACAGATGAAGCAGCTGTCCGGCTTTGAAGAGATCATGACCTAGAGGCTTTTAGAGCCTTTTGTGTATTTATTTTTTAGATCTTTGTAGTGCACAACAGGTGCCAGATGTAGACAGCACAGCCCTGCAGGCTCCCCGCATCCTGACTGCCCCTTCGTGCTGGTGTGCGGCTGCGTCAGAGGAGGAGGCAGCAGGGTGCTGCTTCCCTTCTGAAATAATTTCTGGGTTTTTATTGGCCAGACTTGAAAAGAGCTTTGGATAATTGGATTCTGGGGGTGAAATTACCAAAAAAAAAAAAAAAAAAAAATCTCCAAAGGAAGAAACACAGCCAGTGCCATGATCTAAGTGTTTTCCTATCCGACAAACAAGAATTTATATCACAAGATGGCATTGAAGTGTGGGATTTGTAATCAGTCTATAAAGTGCCTACCAAGACTATTAGGCTCTAACATCTGTTAGAATGTGCAGAAGCTCCACCCCAAGCCCCAAACCAGGAGGTCCGGGTGTCTGAGCTGCAGCTGAAGAAACAGGAGCAGAGCTGCCCCATCAGACGGGGTCTGGCGCGTGGGCCCTGCCTCTTTCCGGGCAGTGGGACTCTGTCCAGCATGGCACACTTGAGATCTTCCCAAACTACAGACCCACGCTGGGCCACATACTAATCTGGATGTGCTATGAGTCCCCAAATACCACATCTACGTGCCCCCTAAATTCTGATATGTCACAGTAAGTGATGCCTTAGAGATGAATCTTGCCCCAGAGTGAAACTTGCCTCAGATCCCTGCTCCGACCCAGACTCTCTGTTGAAACCTTGGGAACAGTGGTCAAGGTTTGCTGAACTCCCCCATTTGGAGTGAATGTGACAGTGTGTATACACATGTAAGAAGTGTGCCCTGATTATTCTTAAGAAAACTTGATGAGATGTCCCGAAACCAGAATGAAGATGAGGATGGGATTCGCACAGGATAAAAGGTGAAGCAGACGGCTCCTATTTAATTTTGTGGCCTGAAAACTTTAAGGGAGACCAACTGTCATTCCCCTCCACTTACCAAGGTAATTCAAGGACAAATTCAAGACAAAGCCTGAGGTATCTACGAGATGGGAGATTTACAGAAAACACTTGTAAAACCCAAGAAGGGAAGCAGACACTTGGTAAAATGCAGCACATTTTAGATGAAGATATTCCTGGTTATTTTCCGTTTATTTTTCCTTCATGCTGCTTAGATATATTTACTCTATAGCTAAAAAAATTGGTAGTCCTTGGGGACAGCATCATATAGAGGACAGAGGAAAGGCTCTGAGATTTGGGTCTGCACCTCAGCTTCACCATTACCAGCTCTGTGACCTTGAGGAAATGGTTAAGGGCTGCAAGTCCCACACCCTTCCGTGAGTGGGGTTAATAATGCCCCACGCTGCCGGGGTGCAGAGGGAACTAAGTAAGACAATGCACCAACGTGTCTCCTGAGGTTCCCTGCCCAGGTGGAAGGAACTGGATAAGAGGTAGCTAATTTTAATTTACTTCTTCAAACCTCTGAGGCCTCAACATCCTAAATAATACATAATATCCCACACAAAAGGAAAGTGCATCTGAAAAATCCATGTATCCTTGAGATCCTCAGTGATTCCATAAATACTGAGCTCTAAGCTCACTTCTAAAGTAAAACAAATTCTGCCACACAAGCTTCTACATATTAGAGCATTTCTATAATGACACTTGCTGGAAATTTATGTGAACGTCCCACACAAAAATGCTACTGATGGTTATTAATAAACCAAGTATTGTTTTTTCATAACTTCTTGGGGCTAGTGACCTCTGGGGCTGGGAAATTCCTGTGGGACCGTCCTGGGTACTGTAGGGTGTTTAGTGGCAGCCCTGGCCTCCACCCATTAGACACCAGTAGCTCGTCCCCAACCCCTGCTCTGTTGTGACAACCAAGAGTGTCTCAGACATGGCCAGACATGGCCTGGGGGAACACACTCTCAGCTCAAGGACAGTGTGCCTGGCAGAGATGTGTCATAGGTAACAAGGCTGCCTGGGGTATGGCCTGCCAACTTGAAGAACATTTAAATTGTGCTTTAGTAAATGAGCAATTGATACTAAGGTGGGCATAGGGTTGGAAAACACACAGACATGAGTACTAATGCCTTCTTGTACTTGGAGGAAGGGGAAAAAATGAGAAGAAAAGCTCATAAGCTAGTGAGAATCCAGGGCTCACAAATCTAGTTTTGTGTGGACAATTCAGATGCCTGTCAGGACCTTCAGTCGTTAACGGTCCTTACCAAGGGACACAGTGCAGGTAAAGAAACAATTCTCCAAGCATTAGGGAGAGTCGTGCGGACAGTCGTTCCCAGCAACTCATTAAACAGAGGAGCTCGGGGACACACACCCCCCCCACCCCCACCCCCCACACACTGTGCGTCAAGTACTTCCCAACTGTCATTGTGCCAGTTAAAACTAACCTCTGCTAGTAGTATCTAACTGTGGGGATAGCAACGCACTGCAGAGGAGCATTTTTCTAGCCTTTAGCTAAGATTTGAAAGCCTAGTAGTGAATGTGGCACATTCACAGCAGTTAGCTTCGGTGAAACACTCACAGGATGAAGTGCTCATCTGGGGTAGCCCAATAGTGGCCTGACGACTGCATACGGGCAGGAGCTCTGGTGCGCTGCTGCCTGCATCAGTGAGTCGTGACCTCCCACAGCTGCCCCCTAGAGTCATCCAGATGGTCCCTTGTCTTGTCACTGTCTGACGATGCGTTAGCTGAATTAGACTGTTCCAAACTAGGACAACCACCACATACTTTATCATGGTTAGTGCATATATAGGCAATTTTGTTCACGTTAACACGCTTTACACAAACGCTTTTGAACAGCGGATTTTAGATTCAAACATGCTTTCTAGATCAGAGATTAGCTTTTCTTTCTTGGAATCCTAGCGTCACTATGGACGTTAGCCGCAAGCTGTAGTTTCAATAACATCTACCTAAGACTCTCCGGAATGTTTATCAAAATACATTCTCCCGGCCACGGAACTCACCTTCGAGCTGCCCGACAGTGCCGATGTGAGTCTAAAGTCTAACGTCTGGAACTTCGGTTTAATTCCTAGACACTCCAGTGCCTCTGTGATTTAAGTCCACAGTCAGTTCTAGAATTTCATCACGTGGTAACCTGCGAAAGGCAGGCTGTGCCCGACCTCCCCGCTTCGCGTGTGCCAGTGCTATGGGACGATGCTTGAACTGGTTCTCTAGTGTTAAATTCTAGTCTCAAGCTGACGACGTGCTCAAAGATGTGTCAAAATCCATGTAATGCAACTCTTTAGATTATGTCTAACATGTCAATAAAAGATATCTTGCAATCCCTCAGAAATATTTCCCATTTTTCTCAGTGAAAGCGCAATTATAAATATTACCTTTCCATAAGATGGGACACGCTGCCTAGTAACATCAACTTTAGAAAACACCCAATATTTTGTGTACACGTAATTTTTAAAATTAATGTTTAGTTACATGACTATTCTCCTGGTTAAAAAGAAAAAGGCAAAAATGAGAAGGTGTCAGCAAGGGGACATGCTTGCCGCAGAACCGCCCGGGCGTCCACCGCCCGCGCCCGTGGGGACCGGGGGTCCGTAGGGCACGGCGCCCGCCGGGGAGCGCAGGTCTGGGGCCCCGCCGTCCCTGCGGGTCGGGTGCGCCAGCCCTACGGCAGCAGAGGCCGCTCGGGGCCGACGCCCCGCGTTCCGTGCCGAGCGCCCAGGGCGGACCGTGTGGACCCAGCCGAGCCCGGCACCCAGTCCCCGGGGTCCAGAGGGCAGGACGTCGCCAGGGGCGCGGGGCGGGGCGGGGCCTTCCGGAGCAGCCAGCGCGCGCGCAACGGGGGCGGCGTGGCCCTGCCAGTGCGCGTGCGTCCTGGGCGAGCGGGGGCGGGGCCAGGGTCCTCGTCAGGGGCGGGGCGGCCTTGGCGGCGCGGCGGCTGCGCACTGAGCGGCGCCCCCGGAGGCGCGGAACCGGCCGCGCCACGTCTGCATCCAGCCGCTTGGAGCGCAGCGGCCCAGCCGGGGAGCGGCTCCCGCCGCGGCCATGGGCAACTCTGGCCCGCGCCCCAGCCTTGCGCCCCTCCTCCTCCTGCTGGTGCTGCTCGGCGCCGAGCGGCCGGGGGCCACGGAACTCACCTTCGAGCTGCCCGACAGCGCCGAGCAGTGCTTCCACGAGGCGGTGGAGTCGGGCGTGAAGTTCTCCCTGGACTTCCAGGTGAGCCCGGCGGCGGTGCGCGGTCTGCCGGGCCCCCGGGGCGCGCAGGGCGGAGACGGGAGGGTCCCCTCGCTGTCGGTCCCAGGTGGGGCCGCCCGGTCCCCGCGTGCTTGGGAGGGCGGATGTGCCCCGAGGCGTGGGCAGTGTGCAGGGCAGGTGGGCCCATGGCCCTCCGGCCCCAGCGAGGTGGGTGCAGCCTGGTGAGAACGGCCCCGGCCCCGATCCCTGGCGGAGGGCTGTGCGCAGGGCGGTGCTGTGGCTGGTGCCATATGGCCCGGGAGAGCCCCGCCCCTGCACCCCTGCCTCCTTGGACAGATCTCACGGCGCACAGGCGCCGGGAGCCGGTCTCCGCGGAGGGGTCTGCCCCTAAGGCTAGTGAGCAGGTCTGGGGTTAGGGGCCATATTGTGGCAGGCCTTCCAGAGGTGGGCTCGTATGGGCCGCGGGAATGAGGGCAGGCCCTCTGATGGGCCCTGTCTGGCCAGAGCCGCTCACAGAGGCCTGTGCTTGGGGGCGCTGTCATCTGCGATGGTCTCAGAGTCACTCATTTGGCCACTTCCACATCTTTGTGGACAATATGCAAATCATAGCTGGGTTAACAGGTAGGTGCCATCACCACAAAATGGTAATTGGGACACCAAAGAGGCCTGGGAGGTCATCTGGTCACTGCTAGTCAGCAGTCCCCCGTATTCAGCATGGGGTTAAACACCTCCATCAACAGAGAGCCTACTGCCTCACAAATCAAATTCTTCTGGACAAAGTGGGACCTTTAAAGTATGGAAGCTGATGGAGGCCGTTGCCCTTGTCCACGATGGACCTTGGTTATAGCTACTGACCACCTGCCTGATTTTCCCCCATGCTCTTCTTACATCTGCAAGGAGAGTTTGCACCGAATGATTCATAGGCCCCTCCAACACTTGCTGATGTTATATTTACCTTCTGTTTGCATTTGATCAGTAATAATAACATTTGCCAGGTCTGTTCAGTCTACTTGACGTGGGAGCCTCAGTTTCCTTCCCTTAGAATGGGAAGGGTTGAGCCCATTTGCACCTTGCAGAGCAAAACCTTTGAAGTCAGGCTGACATGGGTTAAAATCTAGCCCTGTCACTTCCAAGCGGCGTGACCACCTCACCCTCGGTTTTACCTTCTGTACAGTGGGGCGTGTCAGCACCTGGGCTACAAGGCTGTGAAGATTAAATGAAGGTGTTTGTAGGGCCTATTGGCACGGCCTGGGCAGCGTTTAGTAAGTGGTCGTCCTCGGCCGCGGGTGTCTTGTGGTTTCAGGTCATCACTGGAGGCCACTACGATGTTGACTGCTATGTGAAGGACCCCCTGGGGAACACCATCTACCGGGGAACCAAGAAGCAGTATGACAGCTTCACACACAGGGCTGAGGCCATGGGAGTCTATCAGTTTTGCTTCAGTAACGAGTTTTCTACCTTCTCTCACAAGACCATCTACTTTGACTTTCAAGTGGGCGAAGAGCCCCCCATTCTCCCGGACATGGGGAACAGGGTCACAGCTCTCACCCAGGTGAGTGGACATTAACAGTGACAGGCTGGGCTGGGCCCCTCCCTCCTGCTTCTCCTCCTCTGCCCCCATCTTGGCTAATGAGCAGAGCCCCCGTCCACCCAGCTCCCCGCTTGGAGGCCGCGTGTTGGCGTTACCTTGTTTCACAGATAGTCCTACAGGACACTGTTCTCCCTCTGATCTTCCTCCCTGTTTACTGGGTCCTGCATCACTTTCCCTGGTATTCCTGCCCCCGTTTGGTCTTTCCCACGGGGCCTTTTCAGAGCACCTGCCCTGTGCCTCTCCGCCCATGCCAGACCTCTGCATCATAAAGGCCAGAGCCCTACTGTGCGTGGTGTGCTGGTTGAGGCAGCACGAGCTGCTGTGTCAAATGCACCTGAGTGTCAGTGCTTAACAAACAGATCTTTTCTCACTCAGATAGTCTAGGTTGGACAACTTTCCTCCATGGACTCAGGAATCCAGGCTTTTCTTTCTTTTCATCTCTCTGCTGTCCCTTAGGGCTTCAGAGTCCTCTGCCTTTAGCCACCAAAAGGAGAGAATGAGAAAGCCTCACTTGCTTCCTAAAAGCCCTGGCCCAGGAGTAACACTCATTACTTCCACTCATCCCATTGTCAACAAGCAGTCGTGTGTCCAGTCTGGCTGGCTGGCTGGCTGGCTGGCTGGCAAATGCAGTCCCCTTTGGGCAGTGGTGTCCCAGCAGCTACTCCACTCTCTGGGAGAGACATGGTGACATTTTTGGAGGCTGGCTAGTCATCTCGGTCATGCATGGCCCTCAAGGTCAGTTATCCCCAACCTCTGCCTCCTTCATTAGTCTTCTCTCTTGCTGGCTGGGCTTGCCCCTCCCATAAGCAGGCTCCGAGCTTCCCAGGCTAGGACCCTATTATTTACCCTGTAGCCTGTGCACCTCAGTGCATGGGGCGTGGGGCACAGGGACTCACCATGTACTTGTCACATGACTGAGTGCCAGAGCCCGGGGAAACCTGCAAGACGGGAATGACCAGGATCGCCGCCCTTGTTCCAGAACCAGCAGGGCTAGATCACCTTCTGGGCTGCCCTCCAGGGTGGCCGCATGCTCTGTCCCTCTGTGACCTTGTCCATGGGTTCGTTTGCCTCCCCCCAGCAGTTGAAGGTGAGTACTGCATTGTTCAGTATGGTAACACAGGGCTATTTGCATTTAAATTCACTTAAGTTAAAATAAAAATGCACTTCCTCGTTTGTTCTGTAGCAGTGTTTTCAGTGCTCAGAAGGCACAGGTGGCCAGTGGCCATGCAGAGTTCCGTGGACTGCGCCGGGTCCGAGCTCGGCGGTGTGACCGCTGGCTGAGATCCAGGCTTCAGTGTGCATTGTGTGTAAGATCTTCACAGCTTGTGCTCTTGAGAGGTCTGGTGGTTGTTGATGAAATAGCTTCTGTTTTGAAGATTTTATAAGTCTCTAAAAGCTGAGCTGAAGGACTTCCCTCTCTAACTGGTGGAAAACATCAGTAGTGCAAAGGCTTAACAGGTTAGTGCCGTGGAGACACCTTCCTGGGGCCTTAGACTGGTTACAGTTCCCCCATCAGTGTCGGTGATCCTCGTCTTCCCCCTGCCCAGCCTCAGGAGAGGTGCCTCCTTCCACTTCTGCAACTCTGACCTCTGCCTTGAATGGGGGTCAGTCTGTCCTGCCTCCCAGAGCTCTCGCTCACTGGCGGTGGGCATTACTCAGGCTGCAGAAGGAATGGAATGAAGGTGCTGTCCCTGGGGCCTGGGGCGCCGCGTGGACTGCAGCTTGTGAGCCATGGCCACCGGGCCCACGGTCAGAGCTGGGGTGTAAGGGTGAGGGCTCTTGGGGGCTCTGGACTCTTCCAGGAGAGCCAAGGAAGTCTTTACTGGAAGATTTCACTTGCAAGCAAAAATATGGTGGTTGCCTAGGGGCAGGTCGGCCCGGTGGGGGGGGGCCCCCAGATGACGAGGAGATGAGATGCATGTAAGTGGGGTGCGGCTTCTGCTTTCCCCAGCAGACCTTGTTCCCTCATGGACCAGCCAGCATCTGTTTTCTCACTTCCTCCAGATTTCTCAGCCCAGGGGGAGCCAGAGGCTTTGTTTTCGGACACCAGCATCCACTGGGGTGAGAGAACAAGGTGACGCCACTGGACACCTTGTCCTCTAGGGTGATGAAGGCCAGGCCGAGGTTGTAGCCAGCGGGACTTAGGTTTGGCCCGGATTCCAGCTTCACCAGGCTTCTGGGAGAGACGTGGCTGGGAGAACGCTCCTGCAGGGCCAAGCTTCAGGGCACATCCGAGCCGAGACTGAAGGTGTCGGACAGAGGTCAGAGGCCCAGGGCTGCCTCGTGGTTGCCTAGGGAAGATGAAGTGCTTCCTGATGCTCTGAGATCAGTTCATGCTTCCTGCCTTTGAGTTCTTGAGGACCTTACAGACCCAAACACTTGCATCAGTGGAGGCCTGATGAGGGGAGGGCTAAAGGAGATGGCTGGTGGCTACAGACTGAAGACCTGGGCGTCAGAGGGCTAGAGATGGGGTGGGGTGTGGTGTGCAGGTGGAGGGGCTGGGAAGGGGCCAGTCAGGTGTCTGCAGAGACCAGCTGTCATGACACGGGTGACCAGACTCCCAGAGGCCCAGGTCTGGTGGCCTCGGCAGTGTGGAGGTTGGCACTCTAGGCAAGCTGGGGACCCCTGGCCGTGGGCAAGCAGGGCTCAGGATCCTGCTGGCCCCCAGCAGGGATGGGTTGCCCAACTGAAATTTCGTGGTAACAGGCTGAAGAGGTGTGTCGTAGACTAGCACCAGCAGGAGGCCCCAGTGGGTGGGCAGAGCATGTGTTCATGGTAAAGGGGTGCCTCTGGGTGTTTGTGGTGGTGGTGGTGTGCTCTGGGGTCTCCTCTGGGGCCTTGCCAGACCTTAAAGGAGTCCGCTGGCCTCAGATGCCAGGGGGGTTGTGGACTGCCACCTGTTGTTGGTGTCCGCTCGGTACCTACCGCCTCTTCCCCATCTCTGACCTGATCTGAGCTCACTCCTTCCTCATAGCCTCTCAGCGCCAGCCTCTGTCCTGTGGCATCCAGCCCAGGCCTTTAGAGGGACGCCCCGACTGGTGTGTCTGATGTGCCCTCGGCCTGCATGTCTGCACGGGTGACTTCCGTGTCCTCCCTCCTCTTCTGGACTCTGGGAGCAGGCTGGAGATGCTGGCCTGTCCTGTTGAGCTTCTCGGCCGGCCCAGGGTCTGAGGAGCTCCCTGTTCAAGAGCATCTGGTACACACTTTGAGTTCTGAACGAGGTTGTGACAGAAATAACGTGGAGAATGGAATTCTAGCCTAGAAAACCGAACGTGCTCTTCTCAGTGTTTAAAAACAAAAGTCCCTGTGTTCATACATCCTGAAGATGTGTGTATGTATATGTACCTGTGCACACGTGTCTCCACCTATCCCACTGATTTCAAGGATGATCTGCCCCCTTCCTGGCACCCCCCAAGTCTCTCCCTACTCCCTCCTCTCCCTCGGCAGCCCTGCCCGAGGCCCTTATCTCTTCCTACCTGCAGAGGGAAAACACTGAGGGGCGTCTTCTGCCCCGAGACGGGCTCCCTCCAACCCATCTTCCTGTGGCTCCCACGTCCCCTTGCGGCAGGCTTCTGATCTGGCCATTCTTTGCACAGAGCAATGCAGCGAAGCCTTGACCCCTGAGGCCTTTACCGTGAGCGTCCACCTCCCTGCGCTGTCGCCCACACACGCCCCTGATCCAGGCCAGGCTCTGCGTGCGCTCCTGCCTCACTTCTGGCACAGGGAGTCCTTCCCCTTGTCTCTGCCTGGTGCTGTCCTGGGCATCCTTCAAGGCTCGGCTGGTCACTTCCTGCGTCAGGTCCTCCTGCGCATGCTGTGGCAGCAGGAGTGGCTCTCCTAGCCATTCCCGGCCTGGCACGCACCTGCGGTCAGCCCCATCCACGTTGCAGTCGGTTGAATATGTACTTGAAATTGTGAATCCTGAGACCCAGGACTGCGCCTGACTGATCGCCTTGCAGTCCCCTGGGCCCAGAGCAGTGCCTGGAGGGTGAGTGAGGAGGCGTTTAACACATTTGGACAAATGAATTGATGGGAATTTGGGGTATAAAAGAAGTCCCAGCATAATACAAAATTCTTACGGTCTCATTTCCACTGGCGTCTCTCCTGAGCCCCTCGGCCCACCTCCGGGAACCGTGGCCTTCCCGCGTCACGAGGGCCATATGCACGTGGAGCTGACTGACTCAAATCTTGCCGTGTCACCGTCCTGAACTGGCTAGAAGGGGCACTACGGAGGCCCCGGGCACCTGGGCACAGGCCTAGGAGGTGAAGCCTGCCTGCCCACTGCGACCTCTTCCCTAGTCCCCTCCCACGCTGGTGTCCCAGTCCCCGTCCGTGACAGTTGGCCCGCCTTTGGGAGCTCTGGGAACGACCCGGGAATGCCCCCGCCAGCCCCAGTGTGGGGCCTGAGCCCTGAGCGCCTCCCTGGGGTCGGCAGCTGAGGCTGGGGCGCTGGGAATCCTCTTTGGAATCAGCTTCTTGATGCCAGGAGCCCTCTCGGGACCACCTCCCATTTCTCAACATCAAACATCTGCAGTGACAGCCCGGCTCCCAGTGTGGGGACGGGGACACCGCCCAGTGCTGAGTGTACACTCCAGTCGGGAGAAGGTTGGAAGACAGCCTGGGATGCGGGGTGTCACCGTGGGGGTGGTGTGAAGGCACCCCTGGGGACGAGCGGAAGCACAGATGGGCTTGTTCTCCGTGGCTCTGCCCATGGAGCCGCTGCCCAGTCAAGCTCCGCTGAGTCCAGCAAGTACTCGGCGACCCTGTCCGTTCCCCTCCGTGTGACGTTTCACGCCTCCCACCCACATCGGAAGGAGCTTCAGCCAGCAGGTGCAGCAGAACCAGCTGTAAATGCAACGGCTGACCAGCAGCTTCTCTCTCTTGTGTCTAGTTTGTTCCTGGAGGGGCCCAGAGTCAAGAGCAGCCCCTGAGTTTGTGGGAGAAATGAGGGGCCTCCAGCTCCTCCTCGGTTCTCACGTTACAAGAGGCCACCTTCAGAGTTGGGGGACTGGAGCAAATGTCTGCCGGATGCTTTAGGAACCTCTCCAGCCTGAGGGTTTGTGTTGGGATAGATTTTCTGGATCTCGGATGACCCAGAGTTGCAGAGGCTGCCTGTGAGTAAGACCTCATGGTCTTCCACAGGCACGTGGGTGAATTTTCTGTCACTCAGTAACTACATACCTCACAGCCTAGAACAGCACCTGTCTTACAATTCTGTGGCTGGAGGTCATGCAGGCTCTGCCGGGCTCTCTGCTCAGGGTTGCACGGGGCTGACACCGGGGTGTGGCCTCTCCGGGAGCTGGAGTGCTGGTGGGGTCAGTTGCTTGTAGTCGAGGGACTGAGGGCTCTGGTTCCCTGCTGGCTCTTGTGCTCTCGGCCCCCAGGGGCCCTTCTGAGGTCCTTGCACGTGGACTTCACTGTCTTCAAAGTCAGCAGTTGTGCGTTATTCCTGTGCATCAGAGGCCCGTGCTTCTGCCAGCGGTGGAGAAAATCCTGCGTCTGTGGTTTTGTGATGAGGGCCAGGCCCATGAAGAGTCTCCTGTCCTGAGGTCCGTGTGCTCTCTGTCAGTCCCGGGGTCAGCGTGGGGTGGGACACCATGCTCAGGCCCCTGGGACTAGGGCAGGGGTCCCATGTGTCTACATAAAACCATAGTAGCGGTTAAACAATAGAATGAATGTCCAATGCAGTTCGACCTCCTCTGCTGGTGACAAGCTCTGTGACCTTGGGCAATCACGTAGCCTCTCTGAGCTCAGTTTGCTTGTAGGTATGTGGGGCGAGCAGTCATATCCTCCCTACCAGTGGGGGTGATGACTGTTGCCTGTCGGTATGGTGAGTGTTGGATAGGAGGACGCATGCCAGCCTTTGAAAACAGAGGCTAAGGTCCCCATTGAGTTCAGATCCCGGCTCTGCCGCTCATACTGTGTGGCGCTGGCCAAGGCACTCAACTTGTAAGGGAGGCTTTTTCGGGGGCTGAAGAAGCCACGTAGAGCCCTGGGCGCAGACACACGCATCCAGCAGGTTCCTGCGCGGGGATGGCATTGCTGTGGGCTGGGCTCCACTGGCGTCCTCTCTGGTTAGCGGAGTGACTTTTCTCTTACTTCCCAGATGGAGTCCGCCTGTGTGACCATTCACGAGGCCCTGAAGACAGTGATCGACTCCCAGACGCATTACCGGCTCCGCGAGGCCCAGGACCGGGCCCGGGCCGAAGACCTGAACAGCCGAGTCTCCTACTGGTCCGTCGGTGAGACTGTCGCCCTGTTTGTGGTCAGCGTCAGCCAGGTGCTGCTGCTGAGAAGCTTCTTCACGGAGAAGCGCCCCACCCACGGGGCGGTGCACTCCTAGTCTGGGCGCCTGCCCAGGCTCCCGACCTGGGACAGAGCAGTTCAGGGTCACAGCTCCTGCTGGGCTGCTGGCCATGACCCAGGGTGGCCGCAGGGCTGCCGGGGAAGCACAGGGTGATGCCGTTCCATCCACACGCTCGACCCGTGCACACTGTGGCCAGAGCCCGGGGGCCTCCAGTCATGTTCTGTACATGACACCGAGTGAAAACCGTTTGCGGTCAGGCTGGGGGCTTGAGCCCTCAAGGGCGGGCAGGTGTGATCCGGTGCCTGGCTGTGGGAGGCGCCCCAAGCGCCCAGGCCCATGGGCTGCAGCCCAGGGCTCTCCTCCTGCCCCGTGATGCGCTGTTGGTCCTGTCCTGTGGAGAAGCGGACCCTTATGCTCCCATGCCCAAGCAATGCCGGCCCTGATGCAGCTGTGCGGAGACCCCCCGGGTGGTAAGGTGTCAGCCATCAGGCATCAAGTGGGACTCGGGGACTGGGTGCCCCGGCCAGTTGTGCATCTCCTGGGAGGCGGGACTCCTGTGAATAAAAGTAAGTGTGAGCACCTCGGGGACGTGTGCCTTAGTTCTTTGCCCTGTGGAAGCCTGTAGCCGAGGGGACGCAGGTGTAACCAGAGTGTGGTAAGCAGTGACGTCCTGGGTACGTGGGGCAGGGCGCAGATGTGTGCTGGCCGGGAGGTTCAGCACATTCTCCCGGTGGAAGGAGAGCACTTGGCTACGTCCTGGCCCCAGATTCCAGAGAGCACTGTCAGAGCAGGTGAGTCTTCATTCGATCCGAAATAAGGCCGAGAACAGAAAATGGAAAGGGCAACAGCAGGTGTGCCCAGCTCAGAGGTGCCACACCCACCCAAACCGCTGTGGCTCTCAGGTCGTTCGGTGTCCACGGCAAGGCCCTCACTGTGGGCTACGGGCCTGCAGCCCGGTATGCCAGCCTCCTGC
This sequence comes from Phataginus tricuspis, assembly GCA_029783875.1. Lineage (NCBI taxonomy): Eukaryota > Metazoa > Chordata > Mammalia > Pholidota > Manidae > Phataginus > Phataginus tricuspis. The sequence continues at coordinate 24,054,600 of JAQQAC010017683.1, read as the reverse complement.
CTACGAGTCACCTATATGCGGTCACCACTCACCTCCCAGGCTGTGCTGCCCCAGGGCCTTTGCACATGTGGTTACCTGTTAGAACACCTGTCCCTGGCAGCCACATGACCTGTTCATCGTTTCCTCCTACAATGTCACGTCCCAGCCACTGTGCTCAAGACGGCACCAGTCACCTGCCCAGCCCTCCCTTGTCCCTGTCCCTGCTTGTGTCACGCCACTGACAGGTTTATGTCTGTGTATTGTCCTTCTTACGCTGTGAAGGCAGGTACTCTGTTCACTTCTGTGTTCCTAAAGTCTAGGATAATGCTTGATACGTACTAAGGTCTTATTGGCTAGTGAATGGATAGCCTTGCCTGTTACTGAGAATCGGTGTGTACAGATCAAGTGATTGTGCTATAGGCCTGGAGGGACAACCCCCATGTTTGCCAGAAGGAAATCTAGCAAGAAATCTGAACTGAGCTGTCTGGCAGGGGTCAATCATGCCTTGTAGGCAAGAAGGGAAGAAAATAAACACTCCCATTAAAAAGAAGCTCCATGAGCCTTACTTGGTTGAAAGGTAAATACTTCTTACCTGTTTATATGTTTTTGAGGGCATTTCTTCTCTCTTATTTTAAAATTAAATACCAAGTATATATAAAAGCTTATGTGTGGACTATGGAGGATTATGGGGAATGATACCATGTACCCTGTACCTGGTTTAAGCAGTAGAACATGGCCATTCCAGGAGGCCTGCTGCCCGCCCTTTAACCGTCCTGCCCCTGCTGCCCGCCCCGGGAGCCGCCGAGCGGGACTGCGTGTTGAGCAAGCACGAGAAGGAGCCCAAAACGACTAACGTTATGCTAAATGCCTCCCCTCGCCTTTCGCCCTGCGGGGACGAGGTTCTTCAGTGCTTACAACCTTAAAAAAGCAGTAAGAATAGAACTGCTGGTGACCTCTTTTATTATGTGACCCTGTATATATTCGTCCATAAATATGTGGACCAACTCAGGGCGAAAAGCCCTGCCCCATTCGTTGGATTAGATGATGTTTACAATGAAGTTTGCTCTTTATGTTTGCTATTACTCTTATAAACTAATAGCACTTGTAATAGTTACCCAGCCCAGAAAAAAAAGGCTTTTTAACACTTAGAGCTTCCAGTTATAGGACAGGAAACGTTTTAAAATTTTAGTTATAATAATGTACTTCTTGGTATGGAGAAACACAGTAGGGTACTCCATATAAGGATTTCGCACAGAAAAGCCTACAGTTGTGTAAGAGGTGAGACGGTTGGAGGGAGGGAAGGGAAGGTGGGGGATTTCTGAGCTTTTATGGAAGATGTTGCTATCAAGCATGGTAGTGAGAACCCACTGGATCCATTTAAAATGGTGATGCAACTCAACACATTTTTAATGTTTAAAATATGCCATAAACCCCTCCCTTTGTAACTTTAAATTCAGGATGAAAAATTTTAGATATCAGCTTAAAAATATCTGAGGCATTCATAGTTTCTTGAGTTCTCGGAGATGCTGCTTCGCCCTGTGCCCGGACCTGGGGAGACAGTTTCTCTCCCAGGGGGTTTTCTCATTCACATGTTCCCTGCGAGGTGACGCCTCATGTTCATCCCTCCTGTTGTGTGTTACGGCTCATCTCTGGTTCCCTGTAACCCCTTCTGAAGTCTTACTGCCTTTTTTCTTTTTTTCAGAGTATGGGGGGAAAATGTGTTAGCACTATTCTGCTCCCTGAGGTGATTCTCCCGAAATGGGGTCTCGGCTGCCTTCTCTTTGCTGCTTGGCTCTTTACTCCTGGTCCGAACGTTCCTCCTATGGTGTCCAGGCCCCCAGGAGTCAGGCAGCTCCCTGCAGGGCTCGCCCAGCTGCAATGCGCTGCACCTGCGGAGGACAGGCCCCACTCAGCAAGCCCCCTTAGGGCCACCGAGAGGACAGCAGTTCTCAGCAATCCTGCAAGCTGCAGACCTTTTGGGGACATGATCTGGTGTGATCATAGCTATAGAGCTGATCGCGCCCAGCCCTGCACTACCCGCCCCCATCTGACAAGCTGCTACTCCAGCCCACCTCTCTGCCACCTCGAGATGAACAGGGCTGGGGTCACCTCTGCTGCTCGCACATGGCCCCCAGATGTACCATTCCAGGCTCTGCTGCTTGGCCATGCACAGTAACCTCCTTTCAGAAAAGGCTCACCCTTCTAGAACTGCTCTAAGATAGTCCTACCCTTGGCTTGAATACTACCGAATTTGACAGACCCTCCTCAGAGTTAGTGATAGGATAGTCAATCTGAAGACACCATAAAAGATCAGATCCTGCAGAAACCACAGGCAGGGTCATTAAAGAAAGGCTTGAGAAAATGGCCTAAAATACAGTGGAAAAACAACAAAAGTGCCGGAAGTTTTTTTTAGGGAGAAACGGAGAGGTTTGTTCAACAAAGGACACCCATCATGCACATATTTGGTGTCCCCAAGAAGAAAACAGAACCACAGCCACAAGTTCAAGGACATAAAGCGGAAAACTTGAATAAAAATGAAGGCAGGAATCCTCCATTTAGAAGGGTACCTTGCATTTAGGAAAGAGAAACAGAATGATCAACACAGAGTAGGTGAAGTTACGGGGCTTCAAGGAAAGATAAATAAACTAGGTTACATTATAAAAACAAAGGCAAAAGACCAAGTAATCCACAAGAGGAAGACATCATGCCTTCGAATTCCATGATGTCCACTGGGAGAAGACAGGGCAGCGTCTACAAGTAACTCAGGAAGAGCACAGACCCAAGAGGGTCATACGCTGCTGACTTGTCCGAGCACAAAGGCAACAGGTGGCTGTTCTGGGACTGTAAGCAGCTCAGGGACGGAGCACACACGAGCTGCGCGTGAATAAGCTACCCCAGAAAAACTCCAGTGGGCCCACGACAGGAAGACGCCACCATGAAAGCAGCAGGCAGCGTGCACATGGGCCACCACCATTCAAATACAGAACCGGGCTACACGGCTGTGGGGACCTAGGTAGAAGGAACTACAGATCCTGATGACTGAACAATCGTTTAACGACTAAGCACATTAGAATTAGTGAGGGACGGTGGGAAAAGCGTAAATGCGAACTAACTTGTCCTCCTGATTGGAATTGAAGAGGTAATACTAAAACAACGACTATAAAAGAAATTATATTGAACTCTTACCACATGCCGGCTGTAGTTCAAAGTGCTCTACAGGTGTTATTTCATGTGACTCACAGTCTATCCATAACAAAGAACTATTAATATTCCCATTTTTGGGATGAGGAAACTGAGGCGTACAGAGTTCACTCAACTTCCTTCGTGGCTATACAGCTAGTGAATGTAAAATGAGGAAAGCTATTCAATCATCTAGAGGCCCTGAAAAATGAGTTAGATTAATAAAGTCTGTTGCTGATGAAAACTTGTGATGAAGGAGGAGTAGGGGTGGCAGCCGGAGTGGCTGCAGGCTGGAGCTACCTGTTCTCCTTGGTGACTCTGGCGCCACGAAGTGGGACATTTCTCCCCGGCAGGTGTATTAATCACAGTCCTCGAGAAACAGAACGAACAGGAGATACACACGTGTGAAGGGGTTTGCTGTGGGAATTGGCTCACATGCTTACCAGGCTGAGAACCAGGAAAGCCAGTGGTGCCATTCAGGCTGAGTCCACAGATCTGCAAACTGGGGCCAGTGGTCTCTGTCTCGGTCTGTTTGCGAAGGGCTGAGAACCAGGAGCGCTGTGTCCGAGGGCAAGAGAGGAGAGAGGACCGATATCCCAGCTCGGACAGGGGCACACGCCCTTCCCCTGACTTTCTATCCTATTCCATCCCCGGTGCCACCTGGTGTGCCCACCTGTGCTGGTGAGGGCATCGTCCTTACTCTGTCTCCTAATATAAATGCTGCCTGCTTCTGGAAACACCCTCTCAGAGTCACCCAGAAATAATGCTTACCTGCCATCTGGGTGTCCCTTGGCCCAGTCAAGTTGACACATAAGATTAACCATCATGTACAGGGAGGAAATTTCCTCTTCTCTGAACTTCCATGGCCCCAGCAGGCAGACGATGTGAAAGTGTCAGAAAGAAAAATGGGCTCGTTAGCCAGACCCAAGGGCTTCCTGCTCTCTGGCAAAACCCTTAGCTGTCGCAGCCTGCAGGTCTACAACGAAGAACCTGGAGAGGGGGCGCTGGAAATTATGGAGACAAGAGACACAAGAAATGGACACAAGACAGGGTTTCTGATCAAGTCTCATTTATTTGCGGAAACAGCAAAGCATATATAGCGTTCAGGGGGCGTGGTTGGGTGTGGTTTCTTCTGATTGGTTGCCCGTTATGCTAATGAAGTGATCTACAAAGTCCAATCACGCACCGAGTCGTGCGCATGCTCAGTTGCCGTTGACGTAAGCAACGGACCAGAGTGAGAACACTCTGGCGCAAAGACAACTGTTCGCCCACTTTCAAAACTCATCCTCTCAAGATGGAGTCCGAGAGCCCAAGATGGAGTCGTCATGATTGTTGCATATCTGGCTCCCCACACTTAGCCAACCCCACTATTACTCTGGGTGGGTCAGACCCTGAAACCACCCAGCTGATCTGAGTGGCTGGTTATAAAATTGAGGAACACGGACATTTCCTGTACCTGAAATGCTTAGCATTCTCACTATGCCCCAACTTCCGAGTCTCAAGGCATGAACGGTGGTCGCTGGCAGTCGCTCTGGGAGTCTGTTGTCACAGCAGGGGCTGTAAAGCCCTGCTGACCCCCCCGGGCTGCAGTGGGCGGTGGAGGACAGTACCTGCCAAGCCCACATCTGGACTCGCAAGTGCAAAATATAGACCCACGTTAGCAGCTCTCTTGTAAGGTGTGCAGGTTGTTAGGGCTGACGTAGTAAGTCCTGCGCACTGTGTGGCTTAAGCAACAGAGATTTATTTTCTCACAGTCCTGGAGGCTGGTAAGTCCAGAATCAAGGTGTCAGCGGGACTGGGTCCTCTGAGCCTCTCCTTGGCGTGTAGACGGCCGTCTCCTGTGTCCTTGCACGGTCCCTCCTCTACACACATCTGTGTCCTGAGCCCCTGTTCTTATAAGGACGCCAGGCATGTAGGATGAGGGCCACCCATACGACGTCACGTCATAGCTGCCTCTTCAAAGAAAGGCCTTATCTCCAAATACAGTCCCAGTCTGAGGTCCTGGAAGTTAGGCTCTCCATATGACTTTTGGGGGACACAATTCAACCTGTCACAGATGGTATTGGATAAACACCACCCAACTTTCTAAATCTGCGCTGTATTTTTGAAAAGTTATATTCTATCCAGAACAACCATTTTGTCAAGATTAGATACTTTCATAGCTTAAATTAGCTTTTTTCCTGGCGTTGTTGATGAGATCTTGATCATATCTAGCCTCAGCAGGGACGGGCACGAGAGATGCCTGGAGTACGGAGCAGTTTGGAAGCGGTCAAGACTGCCAGCTGGGAGCCGGGGAGGGTGGGCCGATCACACGGTCTCTCCCCTCTGAGCCTCAGCCCCCTCATTCGGGGTGAAATGTGGCATTAGGGACACACATAAAGATGTTCACTGCAGCACTGGGTATGGTGATAAAACAGTGGACACGATCCAAACGTCCATCAGCAGGAGAATAAACAAAACATAGGCTTGTATGTGGGAACACTTTGACCCAGAAATACATGGAAGAGCTCCCTCAGCAGCAACATGAAACACACCGAGTGGGAGAGAAGCACACTGCTCCAGGGCGATTCTGCTCATGCGTCACTAAAGCACGCACACAAGCTGTTTTGTATGACTTACGGAAACGTGTTTATGTGTGCATAATAAGCACTCTATGAACAGATATGCTAAAATAATAAAAACACAGATTGGATATGTGCACAGTTGCCGAAGAAAGGTTACAGGGAATGGAAGATGTGGGAAATGGAGATAGGGAGGGGCCCGAAGGGGACTGGCGTTTTACCTGCGGGGTGTTCTGTTTTCCTTTCTCAAAACATCTCAAGTATGTTACAGTCTCAGCAGTTGTTAATTCTGGGTGGCAGATATGTGGGTATTTGTTATATTACCTTTCGTACTTCTCTGTATTAAAATTTTCAGAAGCAAAGTACATAAAAGGCTGGTAATAGCTCTCACCTCTTAAAGCCGTCACAAGGCTTCAGCAGAAATATTTGTGAACGTTCTTTGCAAAATGAAAAGCTCTGTACAAAAATTAGCTTTTATAGCTAATCTGTCCCATTTCCTATTATCCCATTAACTTCCATTTCAAAATCCCACACTGTCTGACGGCTCCAGGGTGGGTGATGGTGCCAGGGATCGTGGTGGCCGTGACAGAAGTGATGGTGACAGAGACGGCATTTTTGGCCACAGTGGCGGTGGCCACGAAAGAGAGAGTCAGACCCCTGCCCTGGGCCTGACCCGCACCAGCCCGGCGACATAATGCAATACGCTTCTGGGCTGAGCGTCTCCCTCCTACAGTGAGACTAAACCCTCCGAAGGCAGCTGCCCGGGTACGTCACTCCCACAACTCCTGGGAAGTGCTGTTCTAAGCACTGTGTTTAGTACTGAAATTGTTTTTTTCTGTGAATACCAAGTGGATTCCATCTTTTTTCTTAGAAGTACAGCAATATGAGAAATGACCACGAGAGGACAGTAGAGAAACACCAGTAAAGCTCAGTTTGCCTCAAGGGTTGGGCAGGTACAGATTTCTCTGCAGAGAAACCCGGTGTGTGGGAATCATTCAAGGCTGTTCAGTGTTCCACGGAATGTCATGGAATCTAAGAGTTGTTGAGAACCGCCTAGTTCAACCTCTGCGGCCCCAGACAACATCTTCAGTGCAACTTCATGAGAGACCCTGCGCCAGACTCTCCTGAATTCCTCACCCACCCAAACTACCAGAACACACATTTGTCATTACTAACTGCTGAACTTGGGGGCACTTTGTTGGGTGGCGACGGGCCACAGCTACAGTGACGTGTCATAAACAGTGAGTCAGCCGCAACTGGTGTCAAGGTGCCAGCTACATGCAAAGAGAAGTTACTTTTCCAGTTTTTTCTAAGTATAATTGTTTTTCTCCATGTTAGATTCCCTTTAATATGCAACCTTGAAGGAATATTAAGTCTCCTTTAACCCACAGCCTTGAACTGTCTCCGGGCACAGCGGCTCCTTATCACTCACAGCAGCTGCACCCGAGTGCAGCAAAGTCCCCATTGTCTGCATCAGTTTCTGTTTCTCAGAAGTCCCAAGGCCACCATCCTGCTCACCAAGGCCCTAAATTCCTATATAAGCAGCTCCCCCCTTGCTGCCGCTGCTATGCTGTCCTTCCTGAGACAGCCATCCTGTCTGTCTGTCTTACAGGGAATAAAACCACGCTGACGGAGTTCTCGTGTCCTTCTTTGCGAGCGACTGAGCTGGGTAGCTAAAGAACCCTTTCACTCCATTCATCTCAGTTTTGATGTAACTTGGAAGTGACATCCTTGTTCACTTATTTTTCAATAAGCCAGACTAGTGGCTTGAATGACATCAATAGGAAAAGTAGCCATCACCCCAACACTCACTAAGTCACACACATGTGTCATCCAGCATGCATCATGACAGAGGTCCAGGCTCCAGGCAGGGCATGGCCAGTTGAGGGGCAGGGGTCAGGGAAGGCTCTTCTGGAGAGAGGACCTGGGCTGAGGCTTGACGGCAGTGGGGAAGGAAGCGAGCAGGTGGTGAGAAGCGGCACGAGCGAGGGCACAGAGGTGGCACGTGGCCGGACCACGGAGGAGGGAAGGTGGGAACAGGCATGCAGTGGGCAGTGAGGATGGAGAGGCAGGCGAGGCCAGCCAGCGAGTCCGGTGCTGCCGTAGGGCATCTCGGGCCCCTGCCCTGGAGGGGTGGCGGGGGCCGGCCCCCAGATCGCCGTGGCTGCTGCCGGAGAGGCAGATGGAGGAGGGGCGGCGCTCTGAGTAACTCGGAGGCCAAGCCCAGCAGGCTGAGGAGCAGAGGCTCAGGAACCCATTTGCTCCTTCCCTTGTGCACAAGGAACATTCGTGCACAAGGAACATTCCCGCACAAGACGGCTTCACCTTTCTGAGCGAGGGGCAGCGAAAGGCAGGGAGCACGCGATCTGGACCCGCGGCTCTCAGCCCGAGTGGATCTGCCCCTCAGGGGCACTGGGCGACCTGTGGAGGGGATTGGGGTTGCCTGGGCTGGGTGGGGATGCGCCAATGGGCGGGGCCCGGGGAGCTGCTGGACACCTGCCTGCACAGGACGCCCCACCACAAGGAAGCAGGTGACCCTGAGGGCTGGTGGCACCTAGCTGAGGAGCCCTGGCCCATCCAAAGATACAACGAAATAAGGAGGAGGAAACACCAGGAAAAACGCTGAAAATGAAAAACCCCAAGAAGGCCAGGAGCCACCAGGCCTGGAAGTTTGAATGCCCCCAGGTGAAGGAAAGCGCCTCGGCGCAGCCTGTGCTTTCATCGCGTCAGTCAGCACACACCGCGGGAAGATTCACTTTAGCACCTGCTCAAAGGCCCAGCTTATTCAAGGAGGAATTCTATCATAGACCTAAGATTGCATTTTAATCAAACAGGCAGTGGCTCAGCCTGCCTTGGAGTCTCGATCGATGTGCTTCCAGAGAGAAGCTGATATCCTGGAAAGGAATCAAAGCAGCATGTTTCTTGTGTTGAGTTAAAGAAAAAAAAGAAACTTAATGTCTTAACAAAGATGAACCTTCTGGGACAATTTGGCAGGTCTGCATCTGCCCTTTGTCACTTTCCTGAAAATCCTCAACTGCCTATAAAACCCCAGACCCTAAACTCTTAGGCATGCTCCTCTCTCTGAGGTCGCTTGCACTTTTTCTCTAAGTAACTTTAAGTAAAACTTTTACTCTCCTTTTCTACAGTGTCTCTGCCCTTCAATTCTATGTTGTGGTGGGACAAGGACTGAGGAAAACACACAACACCTCCCCTAAGAGTAGTACATAGGTTTTTAAAGTGTTAAATAATTTTTAAAAAGTAGAAGAGACTCTGGTAGCAGTTTAAGGCAAGCCTTCATCCTTTAAAAATTGTACATGAACAAACTCTTCTTTAACATGATGATATTTTATGTCATCCTTTTATCTCCTTGAGTTCATTTCGCGGGTTCCCTTCTATTACATAATTAGAGCTAGTATAATACATCTTTATATTTATTGTCAACCCAGCCAAATTCTCTACATCAAAATTACAAATATAAGTGGAAATTGAATTTTCAAATAATTTCCTGTGACCCTAAGGCTCTAAGTGTTAAGTTTCTTCTGGGTTGAGTTACCAGCACAGTTTACTGTGAGCACACATTTGGAAAAGGCAACTAGATGTATCAGAAACACCGACAGGTGACTAGGGCCTGTGTTGTGTAAGGTGATGATGGCCGCTTACACAAATCCCCAGGCCCCGGCGGCCGGCACAGCGGAAGCTTGTCTGGTGCTCGCTCACCCGTGTCAGGCGGCCGTCCTGGTCTGGGTGTGGCTGTCCATCCACGATGCACACTCAGGCTCTTTTCCATCCTGTGGCTTCCCGTCTGGGAGCGGCTGCACCATCTTAGCCCACCCAGAGGGGGGAGGGAAGGAAAGTGGAGAAGACACACCCCCCCTCTTAAAAGCTGTGGCCTGGAAGTTACACACACCATCACTGCTTGCTTTCCATGGTGAGGAGCAGTCGCATGGCCACTCCAGGCCCCAGGCCATCGGGAGAGCAGGCGACTCCCAGGGACAACTTTGTCCCAGAGGCTGAGGCACGGGGAGCACAAGTTTTGGCAGGAAGACGTGCAGAGGGAGGAGCAGACACGCCCCCGGAAAATACATCTCAACACGTGACAGACGGTTTTAAAAACTGATGTCATATTCCACTGATGGATTTCACTTGTTGCTGAAATGAGACATGATTTAGCATCTGTTTCTATCGTTTCCCATTTCTACAGACATAAATACTGAGAAGACTTGCTCTCAGAAATTGTAGGTGGGAATAGAAGTTATGGTATAAAATTGTCATCAATTCTTGCAATTCCTGAGTTTTATGTCAAAAATGGTATCCTTATCTATCATTGAAGTTTTTTTTTAAAAATGAATAATCAGCTGATGACTTAATTAGGTCCTCCTGCAACGTTGTTGAAATCAAATAATTGAAACCACCTTCTTTGCAAATGGCTGTTAGCTATTCATTAAAGTTATTCCTTATTTAAGTTCCGGGCAGTATAACCAAAGACACTTTTGCAATACGTACTGAGTGATGATGGATCATACCTGTCACCTCCTCACTTGGGCATCTTGTTTAATCAGTAAGTGCTGGGAAAATTGAAATTTTAATTCCAACATAACTTTTTCAGCACAATATTATTTTATAAAATATCTTCCTCATTTTACTTGCTTTGTCCATATTTTTATTTTGGTCAAAACCTTAGAGCTGCACATCTAGCCTATTAAGTCGATAGAAAGTGCCTATAACCTAATTAGCAAAGCTAGTCCTTGCTGGCAGTCAGATCAGGCTCACTTTCTTTCTATAATAATATTGGAAGGAAA
>JAQQAC010017683.1:24013704-24044071 GCA_029783875.1 Phataginus tricuspis | reverse complement strand
ATAAAGAGCATACTTGTAGGATATACTACTAAGAGTAACCAGCAACAAAGTGGCTTACACCAAATATAACTGTTGCTCTTTATTTAGTAATACACAATGTAAAGTGTGGATAAAGTGAAGGTGCCTGTGGCCAGGATTCTCGCCGGGCCCTGGTTGGCCAGCTCGCTGCACCCCTGTGGGCAATACCTTGTTATTGACTCTAAAGAGCTCTGCCCAGGGCTCTGGGTGACACAGTGGCAGGGCTGCAGGGCTGCAGGAGAGCAGAGACGAGGCTGGAGTGTGGATAAAAGTGTAGATAAGGCTGTGGATAAAATGAAGGTTCCTATGGCCAGGATTGACTGACAAAAGTGTAGATAAAATGTTATTTATGAAGCTAGGCAAACGGAGCATGGTATTTGGAAAACGTGTATGCACCTGTGTATTGTACATTGGCCTCTAGCTTTTTGAAATAATCATAAACATCAGAATTATTCATTACATTAGATTTCACAAACTTACCCTCTGTATTTAATAACAGTGTAAAAAATGAATCATTCTGACAACTAGCATATAATTTCGTTTTTTGTTAAAAGAAGATAGAAAAGTTAAACACGTTGTCTTGCCAGTGGGTTTCAGCCCTGGGCAAGTTCACTGTGGATTCAGTGAGACCAAAGAAATGACAGTGAAATGTTCTTGGGGTGAAAGGGTTAAACCCAACTTTATTCCCACAGTGGCAGGTCAGTCACTAGAATCCCGTTCACTCAGAGCAAGTCTGCACGCAGCAAGCTGCTCTCTGCCCCTGGGCCTCTCTGCCCCGCAGCCGTCTCAATCTCTGTCCCCAGCGCTGCCACCCCTCCAGCCTCTGCTCTGCTCTCCTGCAGCCGTGCAGCCGTGCCACCGTGTCACCCAGAGCACTGGGCGGGGCTCTTTATATTGAGTCAATAGCAACATATTGCCCACGTGTAGTGAGGTAGCCGACCAGGGCCAGGCGAGAATCCTGGCCACAGGAACCTTCATTTTATCCACAGTTATGAAGTGAATTAAGGTATCTCGGCCCCTAATTGGAATAAACATTTCCTGATATGTTGTGTTAAATAGGCTTTGACTGCCCTGCGGAGTGAAGCACACTACATCAGAAAGATGGTGGAGGTTTTCACCTGCAGGATGGAGTCAGTGCGCACTGAAGCATCCTGGGGGCTCAGCAGACAGCCCAGCCACCCTTGAAAGAGTCGGCTTAACTATGTCCAGACTGGGATATAAACATCTGCAAAGAATGGCTTACCTTTCAGTATTGGGAAGGGACAGTTTCTGGGGCTTCTAGTTCTGTCCTCAGGGGATTCTCCCTGCAGGGTGGCAGGCAGGGGATGACACCCCCACCCCACCCCACTGCCTACCCACCGCCTTACTCTATAATGTATCACAGCCAGGTGCCCCCCCACCCCCCACTCGCAGAACCACCTCTGAGAGCTGCAGACGGCCAAAGGCCCGAGGCCCTAGACAGGCTTGAAGGCTTTGATTAATCATTAAAGGCATTGTCCCTGAAGAGAATATTTAAAATCGTCTCTGTTCGGCAGGGCAATGTCCAGTAGTAAGACTCGGGGAGCCAGGCATGCCTCTCTTCTTTGTCCAGAAAGGCCGCGTCAAGGGCACGTGGGACCGGAGAATGTGTGCCAGCCTCCTGACCCTCCTCGGGAGGGCTTTTGGAAAGGCGGCTGAGGCGGCTGGAAACTGACTCTCCGTGGACTCTGTGAGCGAGGGGTACCCGCTCAAGGTCTCCTGCCGCCACCCTGCCTCTCCCTGACAGGACAAGGGGAACCTCACCATGACTTCAAGGTCAGCTGCATGGCGTCCTTCAGGAGACGAGTCTCGGAAACCAGGGCTGAGGGACTTGATCGTGTTTCCTGCCTACAAAGCTGACTTCACTGAGCTGTCCCCGCTTAACGAACAAATTTAAACTATTGAAAATAATTTCCGATAAAAGTAACTTCTAAATGCCACAATCATACAGACAAATACTTTAATTAAAAAAAAAGGATATATTTCACTCCATCAAGGATGCCTGAATTTTCAGATCTTAAAGACTAGCAGGCTCTTAAAATCTCCTTTTTAAACGTGATAAACTAGCAATTTAACAAAAAGAAAAACCTGTAACATGTATTAAGCTTTTGATTTTTTTAGCGAAACACACCCCAAATGAATGTGCCTTTTCCACACACATCTGCCTAACTTGGGAGACCTACTATGTCGTTCACTCTTGCTCTGGGAGTTTTATATTTTTAATTTTAATTTTTTCCAAAGGCTTCTCTTACTGCCATGTGATGCTCACCGGTTTAGATTCTGCACGAGGCAATCTCTACCGCCAGGGGGCAGCGTTCCCTCGCTGTTGGGAAGAAACCCGGGTAGGTCTGCAACCTCACAGCCTCAAGCAGAACAATGGGGCTGGAGCCCAGACAAAAGTGCGCATGGCCTCCCGGAGCCGCGAGGAGAGAAGCACAGACAGCAGCGCAGGACGTCTCTGAGTCTCATTTGCTGCTCAGCTCAGCACGGATGGCTCGGGAGATGCACACTTCGCAGAAGCAGGTGGAGGCTGAGGGACTCCCTGCAAGAATGAGGAGGCAGTGGTGAGCTGCAGGGACAGTCCCCGTAGGCCCCCTCTGGAGATGCTCTGCACCATTAGCAGCAGCTGTGTCACTGGGGTGACTGGTCTGCAAGTGCTGAATGTCTCCGAGGTCTGCTTCCTGCACCAGGGCACCCAGGCTGGGTGGCCAGATTCGGTGCCTCCTCAGAACCCTTTGGGGAGAGTGAGATGAGAGGGGATGCCACGGGCCCTCTGACCTCCCCTGCTACCTGCTGTCCCTTCATGGCCTGATTCTTCCACTGTGTTCAAGAGCCCTGTGAGCTGTGTGACTGTGACGTCAGACGGGCTTTCTGATGTCAGAGCCGCCGGCCCTCCCCCCACAGCAGAGCCCTTTCCTCCCAGAGCCCAGCAGGCTTTCGAGGCTGAGAGAAGCGGCGTGTGGAGTTAATGAAGAACATTGCCAGGGCCAAAAGGTGCCCAGTTCTGTCACTAACCAGAAAGCGACTCAAGGGTTCTGTGCCTCCGTCTCCCCATCTGTAAAATTTTCTGCACTGTGTCTGGTGCAGCTGCTTGTGAGGGGCCTCTGTCCTCATACCTTCCCTGGGACTGGGGCTCGGGTTTCTCTGGGCTTTGCTGGAAGGCGTCTCCTGCCCCGCTGGTTTTGTCTTCTGCAGCTGGTGATGGCAGCCTCAGCGATGTGATCGGCAGGCCTGCCGGGGGGAGACCCCAAGGCTACAGTGTGGGTTTCTGTGTGGCCAGTGGCTCCCGGTGCTGTTGGGCTCTGAGTCTTCACCCAGAAGCAGAGTGGAATGGCTGGCTCAGTGTGCTCAGCCTCCCTCGCCCTAGGAGGCCCTAAGCTGGCTGGTCCCTGGCCTCTGGGGCCTGTCTCACTGGCTGTAGCCAGCCTCTCGGCCGACAGCAGAGCCTGCCGGGAGCTGCCGCCAGCTCAGGTCCACAGGGACAGCCCTGGGCCAGGACACACAGCTCAGCGGGTGCGCACGGGCGTGGAAGGGGGTGGGCCGCCCTGCTGGCGGGGGCCTGGTGTGCCTCCCCTGCCCCACACGCCGCTGGCCTATCCTGGGCTTCCAGAGGCTGCTCTCACAGTGCCTCCTGGCACTGAGCTGTTTTGGCTTAGAGGTGACTGTCTCCATCCATGCCACTCCCCTCCCCTCCTGGCTGGAACCCTACCCCTGCTTGTCCCTGTGTCCTCCACGTCACTCTGAACTTCTACCACCGTTGCTAATGGCTTTGCCAGCCACCTGTCCTGCCTGCCGCCCCAACCCTGGCATTTTGGTCAGATCACCAGCTCGTAGAGTCGGGTGCTCTCTCAGGGATGCCTCACACACTTGCCCCTCCAGAAAGAGCGCACCCCTTCTTCCCGTCGGCCAGAGCCTCAGTGTGACTAGCTCCCGCCCAAGGGCCCGAGTGCCCACCGGCACCGAGACCACCACGCAGGATTCTGGTGGAGCCGCCCCTGGGGTCCACCCGTCCCAGTGCTTGTGGGCCTCCAGCCCGTGCTCCAGGGCCCGTGGCCCTCCAGGGGTCAGCCTGCGGGCGGCAGCAGCGTCACACCACCGGGCACGCCACTCCCTGCCGTGCCCCTGTCAGCTGCCCCGATGGCTGCTGGCCTAGTAATCATGCAATCGCGTCTCCCAGGACCAGCTAGCCGCCTGATTCCCCATGTGGCTGTTTGTCTCTTGGTCTCGGAGGGTATTTTCTAGGCTTTTGAAGATTATATCTATTTGGTCATTTATGCCTTAGATGGAGAAAAAATTGTATTCATCAGGAGCTCTTCATGGTTAGGAGGCCTCCAAGACCGCCCTCTGGTTCAGTGGTTCACTGGACTCATGTTTCCCTCCGGTTACAGTTTATTAGAGTTAAAGATACAGGTTCACAGTGGGAAAAGGCCCACAGGGCAGATGTGGGGAGTCCGAGCATGGGCTCCGCTATCCTCTCCCAGTGAAGCGTGCAGGCCCCACTCATTCCCCAGCAGCCACGTGTGAGGATATCATGGAGGCTCCCGCAGAGCGGTGGGTAGGGATGAAGGCTCTGGATTTCAAGGGGCCCAAGACGAAACCTGACAGCCTCTGTGCCCTCTGAGCCTCTGTGTCCTCATACATAAAATGACATAAAATGGACACAACGACTAGTACTGACAAGAACTGTTGTGAGGATTAAAGGAGGTAGTTCAGGTAATGCAGCAGGTGCAAAGCAAGTACTAATATATTAAGATGTTGACATGTATGATTTCCCAAGTATGAGATGCACCAGTGGTGATAGTGAGACAGGGTTCAATCACTAAAGAAGATTCACAGGCCCTAAAAAGATTGTATTAGGCAGGGTTCCCCAGAAAAACAGAACCAATAGAATGTGTATACATATAGAGACCCATTGTAAGGACTTGGCTCACGCTTTTAGGGAGGCCGGCAGTGCTGGCCGGCAGGCTGGAGGCCCAGGGGCGCTGATGGGCAGGTGAAGCGTGGAGGCCGTCTGCTGGATCCCCTCCTACAGGAGGCTGGTCTTTCTGTCCTGTGCAGGCCTTCAGCGGATGGGATGAGACCCACCCACATTAGGGAGAGCGATCTGCTTTACTGAAAATTCACTAATTTAAATGCTAAACTCATCCAAAACCACACTGTACGCTGACACACAAAGTTGACCATCACAAGGACAATGCTCACAAATTTACAGCAAGGAAAAGACACAGGATGGCAAGGGTTGGGCTGATCTGCCCAGGTAGATAGAGCCCAAGAGCTAAGAACAGCTTTTACATTTTTAAATATAAAACAAGAACAGTTGCTCAGCGACTTCTTCCTGAATGCACCTCCTCGAGCAAGGGAAACAAAAGCAAAAATGAACTCATGGGACTACATTAAACTAAAAAGTTTCTGTACGGCAAAGGACACCAGCAACAGAACAAAAAGGCATCCTACAGTATGGGAGAATATATTTGTAAATGACATATCCAACAAGGGGTTGACATCCAAAATATATAAAGAACTTACATGCCTCAACACCCAAAAAGCAAATAACCCGATTAAAAAATGGGCAGAGGATATGAAGAGACAGTTGTCCAAAGAAGAAATTCAGATGGCCAACAGACACATGAAAAGATGCTCCACATCACTAATCATCAGGGAAATGCAAATTAAAACCACAGTGAGATATCACCTCACACCAGTAAGGATGGCCAGCATCCAAAAGACTAAGAACAACAAATGCTGGCGAGGATGCGGAGAAAGGGGAACCCTCCTACACTGCTGGTGGGAATGTAAGCTAGTTCAACCATTGTGGAAAGCAATATGGAGGTTCCTCAAAAAACTAAAAATAGAAATACCATTTGACCTGGGAATCCCACTCCTTGGAATTTACCCAAAGAATACAACTTCTCAGATTCAAAAAGACATATGCACCCCTATGTTTACTGCAGCACTTTTTACAATAGCCAAGATATCGAAGAAACCTAAGTGTCCATCAGTAGATGAATGGATAAAGAAGAGGTGGTACATATACACAATGGAATACTATTCAGCCATAAGAAGGAAACAAATCTTGCCATTTACAACAACATGGATGGAACTGGAGGATATTATGCTCAGTGAAATAAGCCAGGCGGAGAAAGACAAGTGCCAAATGATTTCCCTCATTTGTGGAGTATAACAACAAAGCAAAACTGAAGGAACAAAATAGCAGCAGACTCAGAGACTCCAAGAAGGAACTAGTGGTTACCAGAGGGGAGGGGTGTGGGAGGGCGGGTGGGGAGGGAGGGAGAAGGGGATTGAGGGGTGTTATGTTTAGTACACATGGTGTGGGGATCACGGGGAAAACAGTGTAGCACAGAGAAGGCAAACAGTGACTCTGTGGCATCTTACTACACTGATGGACAGTGACTGCATTGGGGTATGGGTGGGGACTTGGTAATATGGGTAAATGTAGCAACCACATTGTTTTTTCATGTGAAACCTTCATAAGAGTGTATATCAATAATATCTTAATTAAAAAAAAAAGAACAGTTGCTCAGACCTGAGAATTGCCTGTTGGCTTGCAAACCCTAAATGTTTGCTTTATAACAGTCGCCAGTACCTGAGATAAGGCAACAGCATTAAAGCAAACACACCCTCACATCGGATGGCCTCCCACGGGGAGCTGGGCCGGGAGGTGGGGGCTGCACCTGCCCCCTTTCTACAGGTCAGGGACAGGCCGCAGCCGGGGCGCCCAAACCAACAGGCTTTCACCCTTGGCGGGTCTCGGAGGTGTATTCATGCCACGTCACCAGCGCCACAGACGGAGCCCCCAGGGCCGCTGTGCGAACAGGAGCGCATCACCGGTCTCAGCGTCGGCAGCACTGCTTCCAGGCCGGCAGGAACCTGCCTAGAGCGATGGCCCAGAACCCTGGCCACACACACCTTCCGTCAGACGGTTCCCGCCTGGACCAGGGCCAGCGCCAGGCAAGCGCTTAAGCAGAACAGCTCAGACAATTCGGCAGGGGCTCAGGAATGGGCCCTCAGAGCTCGCCAACATTTCCTTTTCTTCCCCACAAAGCAAACGTACAGCTCAGTAGCGTAAAGTGAAAACCCGTGTCAGCCGCAGGCTAAGAAATGAGGAATGCCCGTGCCCAGCAGCCCCATGGGTCTCGTTTTCACGCCACGACACCCTCCGTCCCCATCCTGACTTCTATGGGAATCACTCCCGGCTTTCATTTCTGTTTCTAACACCAAAGTGCGGCTCCTGACTCGTATAGCCCAGCAGGGCCTGTTTTCGACCTTTCTATAAATAGAATAGGTTTTCTACCTCCTTTGGCTCAGTGCTAGGTTTTAAAGATTCATCAGTGCCACCACGGTACAGCATTCCTCTGTAAAAGCTTACCTTTCGCAATGCGTTCATTCATCCTCTTTACAGCTCGATAGGCATTTGTTTTTTTCCAGTTTTGGGCTATTATGAAAATTGTTGCTGTGAACACTGGCGCGAACACAGCCACACATGCGCCTGCACAGCCAGAGGCCATGTGTCTCCAACTCTACCAGACACGGTGCGGCTCTTCTCCGCGGTGGCTGAGCCCACTTGCGCCCTTGGCGGGGGAAAGGAGGTCCTGCTGACTCCCAGGCACTCTTCCTGTGTCCTGGGTATTAGCTCCTGTCGGGGATGTGCTCCTATGTTGAGGTTTCCTCCAACTCTGGCGTTTTCCATTTCACCCTCCAAAAGGTGTCTCTGATGGAGAGCAATTTTTGATTTTAATGCAGTCTAATTTATCACACGTTTCCTTTATGGCCTACTTTAAAAAAAGCCAAACATTTTCTACCTCAAAGTCAGGAAGAGATTCTCTTGTGTTCCGCTAAAAACCTTATAGCTTTGTCTTTTATATTAAATCTCTAACCTACCGTTGTTGATTTTGCATATTTTGTCAGGTAGGACCCAATTTTGTTTGATCCCCCATATGGCTGCCCTGATGTCCCAGTTCCATTTGTTGAAAAGCCCACCCTTCCCCTTTGCTCTGGTGTCCTCTTTGCCATGAATCAGCTATCTGCACATGCGTGGGTCTGTTTCCAGGCTCTGTATTTTCAGTCATTGGTCTATTTGTCAATCCCTGTGGAAATACCACAGCGATCTGATAAAGGAGGCTTTGTAAGTTTAGATGTTTGGTGGGCCAGTCCCCCATTATTGTCCTTCAAGGGTGTCTTTCCTATTCTTGGCCGTTTGCACTTGCATGTAAGTTTTAGAAACTACTAGTCAAGTGAAAACCAGAAATCTAAAAACGATATAACCCCACTGGGGATTTCACTGGGATTTCACTGAGTCTCCGGGTTGGTGGTGGTGGGGGCCACGGCATCTTGGCAGTGTGCAGTTTTCCAATGAATCCTTTCCATTTATTTGAATCTTCTTTAAATTTCTCCCAATAAAGCTTTGTATTTCTCTCCATACAGGTTTTGCACATCTTTTATTGTCTGTATTCCCAGATACTTGATCTTTCTTGGTACCATTATAAGAAGCGTTTTGAAAAATAATCACTTTCTGCTTGCTGCTGATGTATAGAAATACAACTGTTCTTTCCTACAACTTTGCTAATCTTATAATTTTAGTTAACTTATCTGGAGAATGTCTGGAAATTCTATGAGTATAATCACGACACCTGCAAATGTAAGACTTTTCTTTTTCCCATTGCAACCTGCTTATATTTTATTTCCTTTTCTTGCCATTTTAGGCTGGCTAGGCCCCCGTAAAATGTTGAACAGAAGTGGTGATTGTGGTTATCAGAGGGTAGACCTTAGTGTTTACCGTTAAATATGTTTTCTGTAGCCTTTCCTTTCTTTATTTGCAAACTTCTTTATCAAGTAAAGGAAATCCCCTGCTCTTCCCACCCAGGTTTGGAAGGGCCAATCTGAATTGTTTATTCTGCCTTTACCAGAACTGGAAGCTGTTAGTATTTCTACCGCGGATTCCAGGAGGTGACGCTGGGTGTCTCTGGTCCCAGGCTTGCACCGGATGGAGCTGGTGGGACATTGTCAGCGACACGGTGGCTACTGTGTGAGGAACCTCTGCTAAATGCCAGGGGCACAGAAATGAGTCCATGCACCTGTCCTCAAGGCTCCCTGGGGTGGGTTTGGAAGACTCTGCAGACACATGAGCACAAGCGGCACGTAAACGAGGTGCTCTACACGATTCATGCAGCAAACTCTGTGGAGGCTCGCTTCTGCTTGGAGCATTTGGGAAGGCCTCGAGCTGACGTGACTTTCGAATTGGGTTTCAGAGGACAGGTGTGATGGGTGTCTTACCTCTCTAGGGAGCAGGTAAACGGAGAACGATGGTCGGCAAATGGCGAAGTTCCACAGGGGCCCCGAGGAGGGCCGTTTTGTTCGTTCAGGCATTTCGTACTTGCCTGCCTCCTCTCTGCTCCACTTTATTAACAGCCACGGATGCGGCCCTGGTCCCGAGGGGGAGCTGTGTAGCACACGTGACTGTGCTCTTGAAGTCCTGAGGGCCACAGAGGGGTGTGTCAGTCAGGGATCTCCAGAGAAACAGAACCAATAGGGGCCATACATTATCCTTCCATACACGTGCTTGAGGAAGCTGGAAGTCCCAGCACCAGCCGTCTGGAAGCTGGTGACCCGGGAAAGCCAGGGGTGTAGTTCAGTCCAAGTCTGAAGGCCTGAGAACTGGGGGCCAATGGTGCCAAGTCTCAGTCCAAGGACGGGGGGGAGCTGACGCCTCAGCTCGAGCAGGTGGGCCGAGAGGACAACTTCTCCTTTCTCTGCCTTTTGCTCCATTCAGGCCCCCAGTGCCTTGGGAGATGCCCACCCACACTGGGGAGGGACACCTGCTTTACTCAGCCCACAGTTCAGAGGCTGATCCCATCAAGTGGACACATAAAATGATCACAGGGGTCTGGGTGGCCAGGAGAGGAATAAGAGGTGTAGGTTAATGGGAGGGACCAGTGCACATTTAGCACCAAATGACCTTCTGTAGTGTATTATCAAGGCTGCCTCAAATTGCTAGCAATCTCATTCAAAAAGGCACGCTTAAAGAGTTTGTTTTCCCCGCAGGCTGTCATAAAATCAGCATTGTGGGTCTTCGCAGAATGTCAGCTCCCGTACCACGCCCACCGTCCCCGTGGGATTATTGTGACACATTTCTTTTCGCTCTGGCTGTGTCCCTGGCTGGAGGCCGAGACTGACTCACCAGTCAGCTGCCAACTCCAGATTTCCTAAAAAATGCACACGGGAGGGAAGTTTGCAAACATGTCGCGTTCTGAAGTCTGCTCGGGACTGGAGTGCTGCTCTCAGACCCACGGGCTGGCACTCCACTCTGACTTCTTATGATTGTGAAAAGCAGCCTTTTTAGTATTTCCTTTTAACCTCATTTAATAATGTCTTTAAATGAAAATTTGTATTGGAAAATCTATGTGAGTAGCAAGTGACCCATCCTCTACTTTGAAATCACATCCCAGCAGTGTCACCGCCCAGCCGGCATGAGCCTTGCTGAGACCCTGCAGGCAGGTTCCAGGCAGGGGGAGGGGGCAGCCTGCAGCTGCTGCACAGGTAGGTTCCCAAGGGGCAGCCCAAGGCACGGAGGCCCAGGGGCTGGGCGGGCTCAGCTGTTCACGGGGGCAGGAAGGGTGCAAGTCTCACCCAACAGCTGGGGCGAGCACTGGTGATGGAGGCTTAGGGGCGAGGCGGTGGCTCTGGGGACGTGGCTGCTCGCAGCGGTACCGTAGCCGGCCCCTGAGCCCCGGAGGGAGTGAGGCTGGTGGGGCCACAGGTATCTGGACCTACCTGGGTGAGCAGGCTGCACCCTCAGTGGGCAGCTGCGGCACCGGGGAGAACCAGGCCGGGAGCCAAGCTGTGTGGGTCAGGATAACGTGGCTCTTGAGGACAAGGGATGTGGGCGGAGAGAAGTTTAGGGTGAGTGCCGTGCTCGCTCAATACCACCATCCCTGGACCAGCTGGGCTGAAAGCTCCCCGAACAGTGGAAGGCTGGCAGGTCCCCAGGATTCACTGAGCCCTGCCTGGTTGTGCTCACGTTGGGCCACAGGCAAGTGGACAGTGCGCTGTGGAGGGCACGGTGCTGAGGTGGGGGGCTCAGGGACAGAGCAGAGGTGCCTGACTCACACTGCTGGGGCACAGAGGGCTTCCTGGAGAGGAAGCGTGTGCACAGGGACAGCCACATGCACAGGGGTCCCCAGAGAAACAGAACCCGCAGGCTGCACGCACGAGCCCCTGTATGGTAAGGAGCTGGACCACGGCTGGAGGGAGGAAGTCCCTACATCTTCAGTGAGGTTGTCAAGCTGGAGGCCTGGGAACATCAGGGTGTGGGCTGCCTCCCCAGGCAGGTGGGCTGGAGACCAAAGATGTGGAGCTTCATTTCGAGCCCGGGGGCAGGACAGAAGCCCTCGATGGCGGGCAAAGGCAGCGGGGCAGGAGGAGTGGTCTCGGTGGGGGCGGGTCGGGCGAGTGCTCTGTTCGCCGTCAGCGGCTGAGCGAGCCCCACCCCCTGGGAGGGCAAGTCTGCTGACCTGAACGCTCATCTTATCAAAAATGCCCTCGGAGACACACCCAGAAAAACTCCGGACCAAGGTCAGGGCGCCTGGGTGCCAGTCAAGTGGACACACAAATGCCCAAGACTGAGGACCCCCCAGACTGGGACTTCCGGGCCACACCCGAAAAGTCCTGGAGAGCTGCTCACCCATGTTGCTCAAGTCCGAAAAGGGAAGAAGCAGAGGGAGGAGAAGAAACTGAGGCACGGAACCCCACCCCCACGCCACGCATTAGGAGGCATAGGAGTTCAGGAGTCGGGGTTGGGGGCGGCGGGGAGGGAAGTGGTGGCGGGTAAGAGCAGGCATGGTAGCCAGGCCACCAGGGAGGCCTCGCATTCCCTGCTGGGCACCGTGTCCTTTACCTAGCGCTTAATGAAGAGTTTTATGCGAGGGAGAGACAGTCTGATTTGCATTTTGGAAAGCTCTCCGACCTGCCTCCCTGTATTGGGCAGAACGCGCCTGGTATTCATTACTCA
This sequence comes from Phataginus tricuspis, assembly GCA_029783875.1. Lineage (NCBI taxonomy): Eukaryota > Metazoa > Chordata > Mammalia > Pholidota > Manidae > Phataginus > Phataginus tricuspis. The sequence continues at coordinate 24,032,010 of JAQQAC010017683.1, read as the reverse complement.
CATGCCAATCTAAATGGGCTCTGGAAAGGCCAAATAAAAATCGCGCCTGTGAGAACTGTTAAGTGTAACCCTGCCCTAATCTTCAGTGACAGCTGAAATCAGGGAGTGTGAATCCCAGCCAGCCGGGCGGGTGCATGCTTCAGGTCCCCTGGGCAGGGCCTCCTTCCCTCCCGAGCTCCATCCACAGCCAGGGCCCCGTTGGCCTCGCAGCTCGGGTGAAGCCAGCCAGGGACACCGGGCCAGGAAACCGTCGCCCCACGCCATGCCAGCGGCTCTCCGTCGCATGAGGCATGCAGTCCCACCTCGCCCAGCCTCAGGGCCCTGCATGCTCCCGCCTTTCTCACTGTGCTGCACCACAGGGGCCTCCTTCCTCTCTGTCAAGCAGGCTGCGCTCCCGCCTCAGGGCCTCTGCACCTGTCCTCCCTTTGCCTGGAGGGTTCTGTTCCCTGCCCCTTGCAGTCCTTCAGTCTCAGCCTCGGTGTTGCCTCCACAGAGACCCTCCCCTGCCACCTCATCCGAGCGAGTCTCTGTTCTTCTTCATCGTGATGTCTGTTTATTTTTTCCTGCCTCCTTTGACCACTTACTCATTTCACCTGTCACCATATTTAACAATTTCCTGTCCATCTCATGGACCAAACTGCAGGAACTGCAGAGGCAGGACACCAACTGCCTTGTCCACCTTCAAATCCCCAATACTTAGGACGCTTCCTGGACATCAGAGGCATTCAGTAAATATTTGCCGATTAAGTGAGCAATGAAAAAATAATGTCCAGAGTCTAGAACTGGTGGGAACTTGCTGTATAACTACTGCTAGGACGTTCCTCACCAGACGTACCCTGGAGGCAGGGGAGCGGGGAGGGCCACGCAATGCCATCATTATATGTGAATATCGTGACTATTCTCATTTTGTGAGAAATGAGCAAGTCGTATGGAGACCCGGGTCTTTTCCTGGCTTTGTCACCATTCTAGGTGTCAGTATTTTCTTCTGTAAAATGAAGGGGTGGGATCATTGATGCCAAAGGAAGCTCGACGCACCTTCATTATTAATAACGGGGTGAGCTGATACTGTGTACAGGCACGTGGCACACACTGTCTCTGCTCTCCAAGCCAGACAGGCCCCATCCCCCAGCCGGCCCTGAGGGTCAGAGAGGCCAGGTCACTCCCGAGGTCTGAACAGCTGGAAGGTGGTGAGAGTGAGGCGTGACCTCGGGTCTGCACTGCCCCCAGTACTTTGACCTGCTCGGTGAGTCACTGCGGCCGCGCCTGGGCTTTTCATTTCCTTCTTCACGGGTGCATCTCCAGAGCTCAGGATGTCCCCCGGCCCAGAACAGGCTCTCGGTAAATAGTGAGTCATTTTCTTGGGCCTGGCACACAGCAGCTGACTGATAAATGTTTGATAATTCATACTTCTATCCAGAAAAGAAGGCGCTATAAGCACTTCCATGACAGGAGTGGAGAACAGACGATGTAGGGCCTGTCGGACGAGCAGAAGGACCTCCCAGCCCAGCGGGTCTCAGGCAGGAGGGGTTTTGCACCGGGGACATGTGGGTGTCACGGCCGGGCGACGCTGCTGGCATGTGGTGGGGGGAGGTCAGGGATGCCGCTGAACGCCCTGCGATGCCTGGCCGGCCCCCCACAGGAGTCATCTGCTTACAGACCCTCTGCTGGCCTGGCAGGAAAGACCTGCCTCTGAGCGTCGGTAATGCCCGAAGGACGTGGAAAAGAGAGATGCAGATGGGAGACAGGGAAGGTTTCCCTGCCAAGCAGCTTTTACAATGAGGTATGTCAGGTGGGATGTGTGACACCACATTTTCAAATAGACATGTCATAGGTCCAAAACCCATCACAGGTTTGAGACGGAGTCGGACGTCACTGTGGAGGGGACGTTGTTCATTCAGGGTCCTCGGTGGCCCTGCTTGTTGGAGCCCAAGGAAGGCAGGGCTGGGAGAAGGCGACCGCCCCGCCGGAGGGGCCTAGGAGGCGGGCCCTGCCATGCAGGCTCATAGGAAGACGGTCGAGTTGGAAAGCCATCTCAGTGATCAGGAGTAGGGGAGGGGACAGGCAGAGGGACGGAGGGAACGCTGATCAAGGCTGCCCTCCGGAGCCGGTCACCACGGCGAGCTCCACTCCGCCTGGACCTTCTGAGGCAGGAGAGCACGTGCTTCCTGGTTCCCACCACGATGGTAAAGGGGAGCAGTCTCTGCTGGTTCCCAGTCCCCCTTGGCCGGGAGCCCCGTGGGGTAACGTTCTCCCACCTCCAGGTAACACCTGGGGTGCATGCTGACTGGAGTCCCACCGGAGGCTCATGCTGAGGCTTTGGAGAAGCTATGGGGCAGAAAGTGAGAGATTCATGGTAGAGCCCAGGCCAGGATGCATGCTGGGACTGTGCCTCACCGACGCTCTAGCAATCGCTGGGCTAAGAGGTGGGCCGGGAGGGTGGGAGCCTCGGGATGAGGCTGAGCCGGGGGCAGGACAGCCACCCAGCTGCAGTGAGGCCCAGGCGGCAGGGGAAGCGCCTGCAGCGGGCCAGCGGGAGCCTTCCTGCTTCTGTTGAGCGCACTCTGGGATGCCTGAGAGGGACGCAGGCTGCCGTCCACAGGATAGAGCGTCTTGTCCCTGCATGGCCGACTGCCTCCCCTGCACACCGTCTCCCTGATGGGCGCCAGCACGAGACAGCCTCTGTGCCCTCTGTGCTCCTCCCACGGCTCCGTCCTCGGTCGGTCTGTCTGGTCTCTGGTCTCCCACTGTTGCCCCTCCCAGACCCCAGGCCGTTTGTCCCTCCCCAGGTTTACCTGTTCTTGCTTCCGCCCACTTCACCCTCTGTGCATGGTTGACGGCCACGTGTGCTGAGCACGGCTCTGCTCGCTGGGAGTAACTCCCTCACGGCGTTCTATTTGGGGTGACCAAGGCCCAGGGCTTTCCTGTTCCGTCAGCCCACCAGGTGGCCTCCTTGGCTCCATATGCCTGGGAGGAGAACCGGGTGCATCAAATCAACAGTAGGCGACTTGGGGGTTGGGGCTTCCCACTGGGGCCACCCCTGAACCTGCTTGGACCCCATTCTAAACACACAGCTTCCGTTATGACCTAGTGAGGCTGAAAACAGCGGCGTGCAACAACTCAGCCCGCCTCACCGTCACGGTTGTGGCCAGGAAGTCAGGCCGGCTCAGCAGCAGGTCGGAAGGCGCTTCGCCAACAGCAGGCGGTTCCCGGCCCCAGACGGCATGGCCTTGACCTAGAACTCCAGGGTCTGAGCCGCGCCTCTCCTGCAGGGCTCTCCAGAGGATCCAACGGGCATCCTTTCCTGCCACAGATGCTTCTAGCTCATCGGATCTTCCAGCCATGTGGCTGAGTGACAGGGAGCTCGGCGAGGACTGGTGTCGGCGCACACCTGGACCCGGGAGAGGACCTGTCGCTCTTTTCCTGCCCCAGCATGTGGGGTAGGTGGCTGGAGTGATATTCCCATGGGCTGTGTGTGCTGCTTTCTAAAGCCAAACAGCCCGCCAAGCCTCTCTCCTGGCAGTAGGGGTGCAGGTGCAGCAACCCCGTAGGGGAATCTGGCAAGCCTCAGACCGCTGAATGCCTGGAAACTTCCCTAAGGCGAACAGCCTCTGAATTTCCATGGATTTTATCTCCCATATCCTGGGCAAGTCTAGAATAGGTGCCCCTTCCTGCACACCAGGTCCGGCTAGCATGTCACCCCTTACAGTACCGTCAGATGGCACCACCGCCCCTGCCAAGGCAGTCAAGATCCCTGCACCTCTGGGTCAGAGAGCAGAGCAGGGCGTGACGGCTGCCCCCAAGCAAGGGCGCGTGCGCTCCCGCCCTCCACATCCGGGTCAGCTGCCCTCTGTGTCTTACTGATGGGGTTTGATATGATGTATTCACCGGATCACAGCCACCCTCCTGGTGCTCCCGGGACGGGCTCCTCTCTTCCAGCCGAGATGCTGCGTCTGCTGTGGCAGCTGTGACGGGCGCGGTTCACACAGTCTGCCGTCCTCTGCTGTATCCATGAGGTTTTTGCAGAAGCCACGTGGATGCACCAAGTAACGGAGACGTGATGAGGGCCCCCTCGTCTTCCTGAAATCTCTGAGGTGGGTGGGTGTTGGTTATTCTTCCGGGAGGCAGTACGGATCCTGTCTTGGTTGGGGTGGAGGCTGGCTGGGGGGACCCCTGCTGACCCCTCCTGCCTTAACATCTCTTCCTCCACAGATTGGAGGGGGTTGCCAGCTATGTGCGAGGCACAGTTATGCACTTGGCAACCAGTAGAATCGCTAGGGGTGGATCTGTAGCCACACTGACCCGCTGTAAGAGGACTTGGGCCAGGGTGCCAGCTGACCTCCCACATCGCCCTCTAACTGGGAGGCGGGGACCCGTGGAGGCCCTCTGGGTCCCTTGGCATCAGTGTTAGCTGCGAGAGTCCATGCACACCGTCACCCTGGTGACCAGCCGCAGGTCCCTTTGGAGAAGTCCCGGGAGAAACGGGACCCCTGCGGCCTGGGGACCCTGCCCCCTGATTTAACAGGCCCCTAGTTCTATGGCAGCATTTTCTCCTGTCCATCAGGGTGACAGAAGACAGCGGCCACTGAGCTGTCAAGGGTGGGGTGCCTCCTGTCCCTCCCGCCATGTGGTGGGTCTCTGGTCCCCCCGAGTCAGACCGTCCACGTCCCCACCTCCCTGAACGTACATCCCAGCAGCACGTTCCTCTGGCTCCAGGTGATCTCAGCAGGACGTGGGACCCTGCATCACGGGCCTTGAGCCAACGAGCTCACCACATTACAGCCTTACGGTCTCCTTGCCCCGGTACTTACGCATGCCGGTCCCGTGCCCGCGAGATCCTGGGGCATCTGCTGCCCTGTTCTTGAGAGCACCTATTAGCCAGGTCTTGAAATGCTTCCTCCCAGGGTGGGGCCCTATTTCCCTGTTCTGGCCATGCTGAGGGAAGGTGAGGGCAGGTCTGATGATGCGAACGACACCTTGCAGGTTCTATGCCAGGTGTGAGTGAGTCACAGTCTGCAGGCCAAATGTGCCTCACCACCTGTTTTGTAAATAAAGTTTTATTGGAACTTGTCACTGCTCATTTATTTATGTCTTACCATAGCTGCTCCCACGCTAAACAACAGAGCTGAATAGCAGTCACAGAGACTCTGGTTTGCCTAAAGCCTAAATATTTTTAAGCCTGAAATATTCACTCTCTTTACAAAGAAGTTTGCTGACGCCTGCTTCTCCTGTAGCCGACCTATGACGCGGTGCAGAGGAGGGTCCTGAGCTGAAGACCCTGACTGGGGTGGTGGCAGTGATGGGCGTCTGCAAACAGGACCTGTCAACAAAACCATGTGAGGGAGAAGAGAGACGTGAGTCAGGAGACAAACACCGAGGATGCCTGAGCTTCAGTGAGAGACGAGGCGAGCACCGAGCCAGGGGCAGGAGGGGGGAGCCCAGAAGGAACGGCACCTGGAGGCCAGACACCCTGGGGCTGATTCTGGGATTGTCGTCACTTTGCTGTGTGGCTTTCGACAAGCCACTTGATCTCTCTGGCTTTGATTTTTCTCACATTTCAAATGGCAGTGGGGAGAATTCCTGCTTCCCAGGTTTGTTGTGAGATTCAAAAGAGCAAGCGATGCAGAGAAAGGACCGCAGGTTGGGCCGTTTTAAAGCTTAGCCTCTTTCCCAGGGCCGTGTTCACAGCTGCATCTTGCTGTTGTCTCCCTCTCAGCCTCTCCGACGACACTGTCCCAACACCGACTGAATTAGGAGATTGGGGGAAGCTTGGTGTCACGGACCCTTCTTTGTTCCGTTGTAGCTTCTTTCCAAAGCTCGGTTGCATGACTTTTTTCCTGAAACCTATGACGTGCATTACTAGGAAGGCAGTAAGTTGTCCCTAATGGCTAGCACCCCGCTTCCACCTGATGCCTCGTCTAGTAAGGACGGGTCAAGGGGCTAGTCTGAAAAGGCTTCTTTGCACCCAGACGGGAGGCAGTGCTCCTCAGTCCAAGTTTCGTTTGTCCAAATGCCACATCTCCCAACCAAAAGATGTCCTCTCAAGTTGCTATAGGTAAAAGCGTTAGAGGAAATCAATGTGCTCCTGCGTTTTCCATCATAACTCAGCCACACTGCCGCAGACGCAGCCAGTCAACTGAGAGCGATGACTGGGCCGGGCTGAGGGGACCTGGCCGTGTTTGCAATGAGAGCAGCGTGCAGAGCTCGTGCAGGTAGGCCGCTTGACACCGATTTGCCGGGTAATTATCTCCCGGTCTGAGCCTCAGTTTCCTCGTCTGTCACCAACGCCACTGGAACAGACCGCCTCTATGTCCCTTCACAGCAATATTCTGTGCTCTTTATGGACCATTCAGCAAATAAAAGCACTTGGAATGCTCTCCTCAGCCCTCTATTTTATTAGAAAGTTCTGGTGTACGCGTTGGGGGAAGCTGGCCGGGGCTGCTGACAGCGGTGGGTCACGGGTGGAACCGCGCCTGGAGGAGGGGGCTGGGGTCCCTGCCAGCAGCCTGCGCGTGGTGAAGCCCCACCTTCCCTGACTGCACAATGAACCAGAGGAGCCACAGAATCGGGAACCTCTGCCCGAGGGGGACAAGGTGATGAGCTGGTGACGGCTTGCAGGGTGTCACATGCTGGATTTGGTGAGAGCAGCACCCAGGTGACTGGCACTTTCTACGGTGCTCCCGGCACCTTTTGTGCCCTGTTACTCACACACACACACACACACACACACCCTACCGACTCAATGAACACATACGTGTTTAAAGTGAATAAGTCCATAGACCTAGGAAGCTTACATGTTTCCTTCCAGAAAAAACACGCTATTGTATTTCTAGCCCAGGATTCTGTATGCTTAGAGTGGATTACAATATTTCCCTCATTAATTACCCTCATGATCTTACAAACAAGATGTTAACTATTATGGCGCTGTGCAAACAGAGCAGGCACCCTGTTCTAATTCAGGTCCTCAGTACGTGTGAAAAGGCCCGATTCTGTCAGTCAGAGTGAGGCACGCACTGGCTGCAAGGAGACAGACATGCCGTCACCTGACTGCATCTCCTTATCTGGCAGGAGCACTTTAGGGGCAGCTGTGAGGTGGGCAGCAGAGGGGGCACCACCGGCAACATGGCTGGGGAGCCAGGCAGATTTTCCCTGCATTTGCATGGAAGTTGGTTCAGTTAATAGAATAAATTCCATTACCAACTTCGTTTAGAGGGAAATGCCTGATATTTGAGGCCTATGAAATGAGGCTTGATGACTTGCCATAGGTATATAAGATTCAGATTATGGGGAAATATAAGATCTACGTGAGACACACATACATCCTCACAGCCGTGTATGCATGAATGATGGTACCTGGCATAAAGGAGAAATAAAATGATGAAAGCTGGCAGGGAGGGGCATCTCAGAAGCAATGATTTGCAAGAGTTTCGATCTAAACTATAATTTCCCAAATCTATCACAGTAAATTTCCAGAAACATGTCCTGCCTTCTTAATGCAGAAACGTGCTCACAGGGAGATCACGCCTTTATCAGAGCATGTGTTGGGTGGGTCTCTCCGATCCCTGGCCTCTGCTCATTTGTCTTTCAGATTTGAGACCTGGGTGCACAAGACGTGCTGGTTGTTCACAACAGGCAATAGCAGAGGGATTTGCAGGACTCCAGGACTAATCATTTTGATTAATCACCTGATGCATGCAGGAAGAAATAGTCTCAGAGAGGTTGGGTAACTCACTTGGGGTCACACAGCTAGGGGGCAAAGCAGGAACAAAAACCTGCTGAGTACACTTGGTATTTCCCATGAACTCCCGTCTGGCAGGTGGCTGTGTATCCGTGCTTGCTAGGCGAGGATGTTTTTGGTCACCATTAAAGGTAAATTCTTCCCCAAAGAGGCTGGGCGACCCATAGAAATATAGCATTAAGTGGAGGCTCATGGCTCTGAATGTCACCATTTGAATTCTCTTATCCTTTCCAACGAGTACGAGTGCAGACAGGGGCTGTGGTTACAGACCCCGCTCCCCCAAGATCAGCGGCCCATCAGTCATTTGCACGTGGGCAGCTGTGCCCAGCACTCTGTGGCTCACCCCGTATGACCTGTCAAGGAGTGTGACGCACGCCAGGTGCTCTGTGGAGCCCGGAAGGAACAAGCAAGGAGCTTTGATTCCTCCAGTGAACTTCTTGATTGGTTATGGCTTCCTCGAGATAGACACAGGATGGGGTTGGAGGAGAGGGGAAAAGGCTGGCCAGGTAAGGGACCCTTGTCTGGTCCCAGACTGGCTGCACGGAAGGTGTGTTCATGGAGGACAGCTCACGTCCTGGTCACTGGGAGGACACGGGGATGGCCGCGGAATGGACCACAGGCAGCTGCTCTGGCAGGAACTGCACCGTCCAGTCTGGATGCCGAGGTGCAGTCCCAGGCAGCACTTCCCCCACGCCACCCAGGGGGCGGGTGCCCTGGCTGACCTCTCATGGCTGCCCCAAGGGGCAGAGCCGGCATGCCACCCAGGGGGCGGGTGCCCTGGCTGACCTCTCACGGCTGCCCCAAGGGGCAGGGCTGGCCGGCCACACACCGGCACTTCAGGCCGTTCTTCTGTCAGGTCAGTCCAGTCCAGAGCTCGTCCCTGGGGCACCGTGGACGCCTCCTGCCCCCATCCCTCCTCCTACTGGAGATGGCAGCTGGCTGTCATGGGTCTCCCGCTGGACAGTGCCTCAGATTCGTTAAGTAGATGGCGCCCTTCCTAGGTGAGGGATGTACGTGCCCTCCTGACTTACGGGGGGAACAAGGACCGCAAAGCTGGGGTCCTGCATCTGTGCCGCAGACGCCCACGCGCCCCTCGCCAGTTTCCCGGCTCCCTTCCTCTCTCGGCGCCCATGGCCTTCCACGAGCTCCCCTTTCCCTTCGGCTACCAAATCCAGCCCCGTGACGACAGGCAGAGAGCCCAAACGCGAGCCTCAGGGTCCCCTGTGCTGAATCCACGCCTGCTAAGCAGCCTTGTGCCGCCGTGCGGCTCTTTGATCTCTCTGCCTCCACTCCGTGAGCACCTGACACCTGCTCAGCACCTGCTGATGCGGGACCAGGAAGTGCAGAGGGGGGGCTGCACAGACACGGGCGCCGTTGGCCCAGAACGCTGGGGTGAAGGCAGGGGACGGGGAGGTTACCGTGTGAGATAACATGAGGAGGGCACAGTGGTGGGGCGGGAGACCCCAGTCCAGTGGAGGCACAGACAGCCTCCTTGAGGCAGTCACCTCTGTCTCCTGAACACCATGGAGGACCTACTGTGTGTCTGCAGAGGCACTGTGGACTCAGACCCGGCACACAGGGGCGGGGGACTTCCTGCAGCCACCGATACTTACAGCTCAGGGCAGAGTGCCAGGGTCTCCGAGAGGCCTGAGCCACAGGGGTGCGGCAGGAACAGGCCCTCCGGCGAGAAGGCGGCGAGCTTCCAGCAGGGCGAGGACAAGGGAGTGACCAATGCCTGTGGAGAATGTGGGCTGCCTCTCACGGGTGCTGGCATCAGGGTGAGGAGTCCATGCAGCCCCTGTGGGTTCCTCACATGGATGTGGACAATCTGGTGAGATGCCAGGGCGACCTCAGGTGGGGGATGCATGGTGAAGTCAGAACAGACCTGGAGACGCACAGGAGCACGTGGGGAGCCCGGAGGTGTGTTTGGCCGGATGGACAAGCACCTGCTGGAGGCCATGCCTGCCTCGGGGCCGAGGGGCTGGGTCCCCAAGGCTCTGGGTCCCAGCACTCTCCCATGGGCCCAGCCCCACTGGACCTCGTGCTGTTTTACGGAGCCACTAACCCAACTCCTTCAAGGCCCAAGGCATGAGGGGCCTGCAGATCTCCCCACCTGGGCCATTTATCTTTTATGAGCAATTTCCCAGTCACACTTGTCATTTTGATTTGGGGACGGATTTAATTACTTATTACTTCTCTGCCCAGGGGGCTGAATTCTTCTGAAGTCACACACTGGGATCAGTGGTGGCCGTGGAAAGACCTGGCACAGCAGGCTTTTGCGCTTCCCTGGTTTCGGGAGACAGCGTGACGGGTCCGGACGAGGGCTCTGCTCACTGGACTCAGCGGCACAGCGGCGACCCGCGGCAGGCACCCTGAGGGTCCGGCCGTTCCAGGGTCGGACGTCTTGGGCATCAAAGCCGTGCAGAAGGCAGCACTCCCAGAAAGGTCAAGAAACATGAAACAAATTTTAATTACCGGCGTAAAGGACATAGAGACCTGGAAGCAGCTCAGGCGGTTCAATGAGCAAAGGTCAGGGCGCGGCAGGAAGACGCCTTGCTCTCTGTGTGCCTGGTAAGGCGATCCCTTAAGGAGAACTTTATGGGAAGAACGAGCAACTCCGATTTCCCCGTCCTCTGCACCCCCCAGGCCGCCGCACGCAGAGGCGCGCTCGGTGCTCAGCTACACGATCGCTTCTCTAGTTTTTAAACAGAGCGTTTCATGAACGTGCTGACATCACACCGACTCTGTTTCAGTGGCCGCAGAACGCGCCGTCTAGGCAAGTGCGTACCACACTTTTCAAAACCCTTCTCTTAATCCTGGAAACGTCTTGGATCGTGCTGTCCCAGGCACCACTGTGAACAGCTTTTGGGAAATGTCTCTCTCGGCTTCCTACTCTGCCTTTTTGTAAAGCACCCTGAAAATTCTCAGCTCAGCCCAAACTTTGGCAGCTGGTATTGAAATGTGAAGCATCTGGCAAGCTTCTCGCCTGGTACATCTGGGACGGAGGGCCTGCTTTGCGCTGGGACTGACCTCCTGGCTCAGGAAGCCTGGTCAGCCAGGACCAGAGGCTGTCCTCGGGATGCCCCAGTGCCCGGCCCTGTGATCTCTGGGGCCATAAGTCTCATCTTACCAGGCGGGAGCCGCTTCGCCGACGGGCGGGTGCTCTCCGGGGCGTCTGCGGCTTCAGGTCCACAGGATTGCAGAGACCACCAGGCCTCCTGTGAGGTATGGTCTCCCAGGCAGATGGGGGTCGGGAGAGGAAACCCAGGGTGGAAATAACCTGAGATGCTAGAGGAAGTTGGAATAGAAAACGGGAAAAGTGAGAATAAATTTAACAATATATTCCTGACTGCCACCAGTTCCCAATGGTGGGGGCATGGGGGGCTTGCCGTCCTAGCTCACAGGAGGCCCAGGCTCTAAGAACATCCACCCCAAGACCCACACAAGAAGAGAGGCTGTTGTGCGCACTGTGTTCCCTCCAGTCTGGGTACAAGGTGGCTTGTGACACGAGCTGACACCGCACTCTTTCCCCAGGGCCCCGAGGCATCTCCAACCCCAGGAAACTATAAGCTTCCCCTTGGGGAGACCTGTTGGCACCCCGTGGCTCATCCTTCCATGGAGGGGCTGGCACGCCCAACACGGGCAGCTACCAGACCGAGTGCGATTCCTGGCCACGGCAGTGTTTAGCTTTGCCGCCTGCTCCAGATGTGAGGATCTAGGTGGCAAATGTGGGGGTCCACACAGTTCAGCTACATCTCCTTCTTGGTGAGAATGTAAAATCCACAGCTTAGGAGATGGTCCACTTGAACATTGGTCTGTTCATTGCAGGAAAGATCTAGGCACCACTGCTGGCGAGTCTCACTACCTCCCAGTTAACAATCCCTTCTGGTCAGTGCAGATAAGAAATGCTAGGGACGGGCTGAGACCTCATCCATGGAGGCGCATGTAGGGGGACCCGGAAGGCCAGGTCCTCTCCTAAGGCCGTGAGCTTCCCGCTGCCGTGGCGTGCCAGCGCCTGGCTTTGGGTGTAGAAGCCACCTGGATGGGCTCCTCCGTCAAGTGGAGACTCCCCTCCATCTGCTTCCCTGTCCCCTTCCCATTGGGCTACAGCTGCTGTGAGTAGAAATGCTCATGTTTGCTGCTGCAGGAACCGTTTCCCTGTTTTATTGCCTCATTTCCACTGCAGCATAGTTACTCACGCTTCTGCATGGCCTGGGATTTTTTCCATTTTCAAAAGCATGGAGCAGGCACAAAGCAGCCGCTGAGGGCAGACTGGGGTGCCTGACCATCGGGTCACTGATCTGACGCCCTGGGCTAAAGGCGGGCTCCCGGTAGGTATAAATGCATGTGTCAAACTGCTGCAGGGACTTGAAAGATTCTGCTTCTTAAGGATTTTGAACCCTGATTTGGCAGCACTATTGACACCGTTTAACGCCAAGTGGGTGGAACTGACCATGCGACACCCCCAGAGATGAAGGAGAGGAAGCCAAGAGCTGTGTATGGGGACCTAGGGTCCAGAGAAGCACATGCCCAACGTGGGCGTGGGTCCCCAGATCTCATGACACAGGAGGGCGGCTCTTAGATACGCTCCTAACCTATGGCAGCCTTTCTGTCTCTGTCCACGGATGGAACAGCCCCTCCGGCCACTGTGCCCTTGAGGACATTGCTCTTTAAGGCGCGGTCAGCAACCTCTTTCTGTACCAGCTGGATGGTAAATAATCTTGACTGTCAGAACCGAGAAGCAAAATCAGGAGGGTATGTAGGTACTCACGTAAGCATTCAAATGTAACCATTTAAAAATGTACAAATGCTTACTTTGCAAACTGCACAGACATGGCTGCAGGTGGAACGCGCCCCCTCTCCCGCCTGGTGCACATCCATGCCGACTCTGGTGGACACTTCACTTTGTCGCCCTTCCTTATCTCCAGCACCTGGTACTGCCTTTCCTCCCGGCTTTTGAGCTTGGCTTTATGTTTCAAAAGTAGCATTTTGTTATGTTTTATGCAACACTGGTACATTTTCAGGGCAAGAGGTGCTTCTTTCCACACACGTGTGTTTTGGTGTCCTGACAAAAGTCCACACATCACTTTCACGAGGAGGCAAGAGACTGAGAATTTAAAACACACAAGCATGACACGAACGGAGCAGAACATCCCGGCGGCTCTGTAGTGGGCCACCTCCATAGGGAGCAAAAATATGACGACCTGATTAACACTGAAACTGCACGATAGCCTCAAGTCTTAGTAAAGGTTGGGTGGCCGTGCAAAATCTACCACTACTTCCAGGGGACACTTGGAAACTCTTAAAAAAGGTGAATTTGAAAGCTGAAAACTAAAGCCTGGACCGAAGCCTATGGGGAAGAGGGGACAGAAAGACAGCACAGGTTGCAGCCTTAATTCCAAACAGGCCGAATGATACCGAGCCAGTCAGCCGGTGAAGATGTAAAATTTGAATGTCTCTGCGCCAGATGACATGGGGTCAGCACCAGAAAGCAACAACTACGGGAGCCTCAAAGGGAAACAGACAAAAAAATGTTATTACTAAGAAAGTTTACTTTAGCCACTGACACAGCAAGAGAGCGAAATGTAAGCAGCTACAGAAGTAGATGTAAATGACACATTTAAAGGATAAATAAGCTGACAGGTGTTCAACTCTATGTTCAGCGAACAGAAATTCAAAAATCTGACCATCAGTAGAACTCTGAAGGAAATGTCAGCTTGTCCAAAACATTGAAATCATGCAGATAACTTCTTCTGTTCTGTTGGGAGTGTAGAGGCGTGGTATCGATGGAGGGTTGATTGTTGATATTGATAAATTAAAATTATATATACCCTTTGGCTCATGGTTCTCCTTTTAATGATTCATCCTAACAGTATTTACTCTGAACTGTGTGAAATAATGTTGATCGCATTAATGTTTATAATAACAAAAATTTGGAAATTACCTCCATATCCATTCATGGAGACTCATCAAAGAAATTGTGGTAGTCTGCACAATGCATATTACTCAACCATAAAACTGAATAAGACAACTAGATGCAAATCTACATATACCTCAAAATAAAAAGTTTAATATAAAAAGAAGGCTGGTATGAAGCAATCTCCAAAATATCTTGTTGATGGTGAAAAAGTTTACGTGCAAGATAATGTGTATAAAGTGTTGCCATCCTGTAAAAAATAAAAGACTGCACTGATCTACTTTTATTTTCCTGTGTCTCTGGAGGGGCTGTAAGAAACTGGGAAGGCAGTTTTCTAGACAGGGAAACTGGTTGGTATCTTTTGAATATTGTAAAATTTTGTACACTGTATGCATTACTTATTCAAAACAAAAAATTAAGTAATACGATTGACAATGAACAGGGTGACACTCCCACGGTGCCACGATGGCCTCCCCCCGCCACGTCCCCCACGCCATTCAACACCGCTGGTCACCCTGAGTTGTGCCGGCCTTCTCGGCATCCGTCTTTCCCAGGGGACAGAGAGACTTCTGAGGACCATGTGTCCCTCGTCTCAGTTTAAAGACTCAAAAAAGGTTCTAGAGACAGACTGCCTAGGCTCAAATCCTGGCTCCAGCTCTTATTAGCTGTGCGACCTTAGGGAAGTGACTAAACCTCTCTGCACCTCCATTTCCCACCTGTAAAATGGGGATAATAGCACTTCCTGCCTTAAGGCATTTTTGATTAAGTCAGGTAACTCTCGGAACAGATTCCTGGCAGGAAGTTAAGTTCCCAATGACTGTCACCTCTGGGGAAGCTAACAGAGGGCCTGGCACCCGGGGCACTAGGCGTTGCTGGGAGTAAATGGGTATGTGTCCCCTGGGAGCCCCTGCTAACCAGGCCGTCTTTCTCACACTTCGCTGGTAGATAATTCTGGATGACACAGGCTGTCCAGTAGCCCGACTCCCCCCGACATGATAAAGGAGATGCCATTTCAGTGGACACCTGGGGGCATGCCCGTTTGTGTCAACCCTAAAAATACTTTTGTTTATCTCAGGGATCCAGATAACTCCAGGGAAATAATGGGATCTCAGAATGAGGCATAGATGCCAGACCTTCAGATAGAGAGGCCAGCCTTTATCTGATCACGAAATAGCCCTTTGGCATCAGCAGGCCATGCACAGTATAAATGGGTTTTTCCTAAGCACCCTCCACCACTGAGTTTCCCTTCACTGAACTTTCTTTGTCAGGCAATATTATTTAGGGACACGGAATTGAGATCCAATTTCTCTTTGAAGTTCAGTCTGGTGGAGAAAATGTTAGATCAGCATTAGAGGGTTCCTACTCTCTGAACAACCTTGGGGAAGTCATTCCATTCACAGTGGCTGTGTTCCCCCATCTGTCAAGTTGTGATAAGAAAACACACATTGAAACAAGCTCACACTCCCTGACATCCTGAGGATATGGAGAGACGCGTACCAGGCGTGGGCCGGGAACTGTCCAGATAAGACACCATGGAACTATGGGGACGCTTCAACAAATGTGCTGAGCACCTCCCACGTGTCAGGCCTTGCACTCGGAAAGGGATGAGATTCTTGTGAAGTAATTTTTGCAAGAGCGTGTAAGTCATTTGACAAATACTGACTGAGCCCTGTTATGTTTCAGGCATTGTTTTAGTGCCTGGTATCTCTCAGTGATCAGAATCCACCAGATTCATCCTTTGGCTTTGCAAGCGGCTCTTGGATACTTGAAGAAATAAAAGGAAGACCTGTGTACTTTTCCTGCAGCTCAGAGGAGGTTAAGAAAGTCTAAGGTTTACCTAGAAAGTCAGCAGGTGAGCTGGGTGACAAAAATCTATGTCTAATGATACTACATCCAATGTCCTCTCCTCGTTCTTCAGTATATCCAAAAGGTACCTAAGGGAGATCTGAGTATGATGGGCTAAAATGTATTATGTGTGCATGTCCGCAGCCTCGCCCTGCACCGCTATCACTCCAGAGGTCTCTGATCTGACATCCGTGTCCCCTTCCTCCGTCTAGAGGGAGGAGAGAGAATATGTAGTTCTGCAAAATAACGAGAGAGGGAAGGAAGGCAGAGAAGAGTAAAGGTGTGTGCTAGGTATTTAGAGAGAATTTGGGGGACATGGGAGAGAGGGAGGCTCTGAGACAGCTGAGGAAGAAGGAATTACGAGGGAGAGAGGGGATGATGTCAGTCCCTGAGAAACCCAAACATGGGACTTGGGTGCTGGTAAGTTTCTTTTGGCTGCTGGACTGTATCTCGTTGAATAGGACATTCTATGGAGACTGGATCGCGTGACTCCCCACACATTTATTAGGGTTTCATAATCAAGCTCAGATTCTCCATCTGTGTTCCTCAGCCCAAATACTGAAGTAGAACCCAGCATTTCAACTGTTCCAGGATTGAAATCATGTCAAGTGATCTGTCCATGTTCACATAGGGAGTTTATACCATTCAATTGACGTCTATGATCGGATCTTAAGATTCCAAATTGAGTGCCTTTTGCTTACACAGTTCGTATCTTTCCCATTGACATTTTGAGGTGAAGTGTGGGAGTCGGGGGGGCACCATAAGAAACGGAAGAGCGGGAGCTGGTGGTTTCTGGGTGCTGACCCCGTTCCTGTCTCCGTGTCGGGGTCCACTCCCTCATCTCACCTGCTGTCTCCTTCTGTTTCCCAGATAAAAAAAAAAAAACATAAAAAATAAAAATTTTGCTTACCCTAGAAGTATAGTGTCATAAATGTGCATCATTTCCCCCCAGACTTTATGCTTCAGGTCCGTAGAAAAATGGTGAATATGATTTGGTATCATTCTGGCGCAATGAGTGATGTAGAGGAACAACCTTCACTCTTCCCCAGGCGGGCACCCTGGGGTGCGCCCAGGATGTGTGTGTGCCGAAGAGCAGAGGAAGTTGCGGAGCCCCAGCCTGCTCCTGGAGAGGGACTCGAGGGAGCCCCCGCCGAGGCGTTGCGAGGCCTGCACCTCCCTGGGGAGGGGGCAGCCTGACAGAAGGTGAGAGGCGTGCTTCCCAATGCTTGGACAGGGGCTTCTGCCGCAGGCTTAGGGAAACCAGGAGCCAGGATGCCAAGGGCAATCAGGTGAGTCTTTGTGAATGCCACTAGCCAACCTCTGGCTGGAATCCAGTGCCCGATACTCTGCATGTTCATTTTATGCTGTCTGAAATTTAAAACGTCAATTTCCCAGTTTTTCAGAAAAAAAGTTAAATAAGCCTCCAGCCTGCATCAGCTGAAATAAAGGAGGAAAAGCGGATTTGCGAGCAGCTGAGCCGTAGGAAGCCCTGGATTCCCGCCTAGCGCCTGGTCTTTTGGTGGTACTTCATGGAGAAACCAGAGAAACAGCATGGGAGAGTAAAACTTTAGGGCAGGAAGGCAGGAGGCGCACAGCCCCTGTCCTGGTAGCCCCACACTGCCCTGCCATTTTCCTGCCTTTATCTTCACTTGGGGCTCAAATGACCTGTCCTCCAAATTCAGAGGGCAGCGGGGCCCCTGGGAGTCTCGGGTCCCTCTGGCTCGCCGCAGGCCCCTGACCCTGACACCTTCACTCCTTGAACTTTTGCCTCGTTCCCACAAACAAGGCTGGGACAAAAGACAGAGGCGGCACCATCTGTGAGCCTGGAATCCCTGGGCGAGGGAGAATGAATCCGCAGACCTCACCGCCATCTCACCCTTTCGAATGCTTTGGCCTCTCCAGAGAGGCTTCGGACTTGCCTCGCAGAAGGTCTTCAAGGTAAATGAACTTTACATCTCGCGCAGGGAGCAGCGTTGGGGAAAATGCAGCTGTCAGCGCTCGCCAGCCTGATCACGCATTATTTAAAGTATCCGTTTATTAGCAGGGTGCCTCTGAGAGCGCTGTCGCCTGCCACCCAGGCCGCGTGGAGAGAGGCGGACCACAGGTAGCAACGCGGCGCAGATCCCGGCGCGCTCGGGGCGGAGAGGCTGGGCCCCGGGGAGGCACGCTCGCCCCCGATTCAGTTCGCGACCCGGCTGGGGGCTTTGCTTTCCTCCGGACGTGGGTCCTGGCAGGGGCCCCTGAAGCTACGACGGGACCCGAGGTGGGCGGGAGTGAGCCTCCCCAGCCGCGGGGACGGGATCCGAGCGGATGGCGGCCCTCGGCGCACCTGCTGCATCCCAGCCCCGCCGCAGCGCACGCCGGACTTGAGAAAGCCGCGGATTCTGGTCCATGGGTCCAGGTCGACTTTTGGAAACGGACCCCAGTTCCGTCGGCTGGGGGGGGTGCCGGAGAACGCGCGCGCTCGGGGAGGGGCGGTCACGTGACCCAAGCCTGCACTTTGGGTACCAATGAAGCCGAGACCAGCCGAGAAGGGAAATCAATGGGCGAAGTGTCCCCTCGCCCCGGCCTTGCCGAGGACTGCCGAGTCGGAGGCCCGGGGAGGGCGCGCCGCGTGCACCCGGGGACGAGGAGAGGCGGGGACACCGCTGTCCCTGCTCGGCGCGCAGCCTCCGCTCGCTCTCCCCAGGGTGGCAGCCGCGCCGCGGACCAGAGAGCGCGGCCTCCCGGAGCCCCGGTGGCGCCCCGCTCCGCTCGCGCGCCGCAGCCTCCCGCCGGGCACCCCGTGCGCGCCCGCGGCGCCCCTCCC
>JAQQAC010017683.1:23995260-24008704 GCA_029783875.1 Phataginus tricuspis | reverse complement strand
GACGCGGCGCCGCCGGCCGAGACGCGGAGACCGAGGCGGAGGCCGTGTCCGGGCGCCGCGAGCCCGAGCGCCATGCGCGCCTGTGCCGGCTGCCCGCCGCCCGGGACCCGCGCGCCCGGCCCGACTCCGGCCGCAGCCCGCAGGGCGCCGCGCAGGTGAGGGCGGCTTCGGCCCGCGGCAGCTGCAGCCGCCCTGCCCGGAGGAGCCTCCGAGAGGCGGGCATCGGAGGCCGCGCGGGCCGCTGCGGGCAGGAGCGGCGGAGGTGAGTCGGGCGCGGTGGGGCTGTGCGGGAAAGCGGGTGCTGCCCGGGCCACACCTGCCGGAAGGGTCCAGGTCCGGGGAGAAGCAACGGAAAGGACCCTGCATATCGGGGCGAGTTTCCATGGCTGAAAACTCGCCTCTGGAAAACAGCATTTTGAGGGTTAAACAGACGAGCTACGTGTGCAAAAAGCCTGACACACCAGGGGCGCAAAGTAAGATGCAAAGCTGGGCAAACCCAGACGGGCCGGCCAGTGCATCCCTTCCCGACTGAGATATCCGGCCACGCCGAGCTGGGGCGGGACGGCGGTTCTCCCGAAGGGGGCGGGCGGTCAACTTCACCTGCAGGCGGCGCCGGCGGGGCGCGACTCCCGCCTGTGCCCCGCGCTCCCACAGCGCGCGCCCCTCGGGTCCCCCAGGCCACCCGGCCGCCGTCTGTGGGCGCCGGAGCCTCCGGCGGCGCTGGACTACCTGAGCTGTAACGGCGAGCAACCAGCATTGTTCCGAGGGAGGGTTGCGGCCGCCGTCTACGGGGAGGCAAAAATCAGGGTCTCTGCTACAAACAATAGAGGTCGGCCATAAAAGCGGATCCGCATCTCTCTCCTGAGGATGGAGCGGTTTGCCTGGGAGGCGGCCAGCCCAGGCCGCTGCCCTCAAGGCTGTGAGTCGGAACTTCATTGCCGGTCTCTGCTGTGCTTTTATGCACGACATGAAGAGCCCAGGAGGAGTCTGGCAGCGGCTTACGGGGCCAGTTACCAGCCTCCCTGCCCTTTTCTGTGGCCACCGACATCCATGGAGCCTGCCCTGCAGGTCACAGCCAGCCAGCTGCTGGGGCCAGGGGTGTCTTTTGGAAATCAGGGCCCATTGACAGCCTGGCACGGGTCTCCAGCGCTGGTGAAATAAGCGAAGGGAGGTAGAGTAAGGTCCCCCGTCTTGCAGGGAGACCAGCGGACCCTTTCTTCCATAGAAGGGGAAGGCGGGGCAGGAGCAGGAGGCGGGGCTGCAGAAAGAGCAAATTTAGAGATTTCTTAGGTTTCTGGAGCCTGCAGGGAAAACCTTAAATGTCTGGTAAATAAAGTCTGATTTTGTGTGTGTGTGTCTGAGAGATTAGTTCTGGACCTATGTGAAAATAAATGTCCTTTGCCAGGGAAAGAGTAGATCAAACAGTGTATTTGCATTTCTGATGAGTTTGGGGACGAAGTGCTGTGTGGCAGACAGGCAGAGGCTTCTTTGGTGGTGGACTGCGCGGCTGAGTTTTACATATGTAATATCTTTGTTTCCCTGGCCAGTGCTGGAGGCGACATTTACGTGACTTTCCAGCTTCTAAAATCCTTTGCATGTATCACCTCAGATCCTCCCTCAGAAGCACGCACGTCCCTATGAGATAAGGATGCCTGTCCTGTCTCAGAACCAGTCTGGGCTTTTCTTGCTCAGGATTCCCAAATAAGCCCTTTTCCTGGTCTGGACAAATGGGAAGCAGAACCAGTGTTGCACCTATGGCTCGGTGCCCGCTGGGAGAAGGAAGGGACGGGCCCTTCTCTCTGTCCAACCAAGTGGTGACATGTGTCCTCAAACTGGTTGGGAAAAGGTCCCAAATTCCTCTCTGAATGTGCTGCTAAAGCCTGCAGCTATAAGCCAAAGCTTAGCTTTTCCTGCTGCCAGCTGGATCTTAGTTTTCAGAGCTTACCTGAAGACTTGGAGAAGTTGGGGGAAAAGGGAAAAGGGCTGTGGGGTCCAGAGATGCGCAGCGGTGGCTGGCGGCCAGTGTCCGGCATGCTTCCAACTCGCCGTATGACCTGTCTTCTGTGTTCACTTCCCATGTATGGAATGGGACAGCATCCAACTAGATCGCTAGTTTCTCCCCCCTCCGCTCTTTAAATGAAATCTTAAGTATGTGCAACAGATTAAAGCAGGAGGAAGCACGTGGCCGCCCACTCATTCCTGGCGAGGTTTCCAAAGCACCCCCTGGAGCTCCGACAGCTTGAGAATCACTGGAAGTCTTTGGATATTTCTAGAATATTTCTGGAATATGACATATTTCCTCTTTGAGTGTTTGGAGTAAATATTGTGGTTACTTAATAGTTCATGTATGGTTTAATGTGGGATTTCTGTATGTGCATGAGGGTGTCTCACTCCTTTCCCCTGCATTTGACCCCCCTTGTCGCAGCGTGAGCTCCAGGAGGACCCTCACATTTGCAGCCCCGAATCTCCTGAGCCTAGCACAGTGTCTGGCAGGTAAGAAGGCGAATGTGGTGGCCAGCAGGTGCCTCACCTTGCTCTCCCCCTTCCTGTGTTCCAACGGCAGTGAACGCTCTGGAAGGGGGCTGCTCCCTTGGCCGAGGCCTGGACCCGTGGGAGCTAAGGAATAAACCAGGGGTATTCTAAGCCACAGGAATCCAGGCAGAGCCCAGCTCGTCCTGACAGATGCACCATGTGAGGAGCTTGGAACAATGCTGGTGCTGGGTAGGAGCACATCAGGGCGGCCGTGCTATCCAGGGAGGCCAGTGGCTGCTGTGACAGGTTCATGGGGACCAGGACCTGGGCATGATGACCACTGTGAGGCATGAGGCCGGTTGGAGAACTCACTTGGTAATATGCCCAGGTCAGTGTTTCAGAGAAGCAGCTATGATACCCAACAGCCTAGTGTATAAGCCATAAAATGCTGGTTCAGTTTAGTGGGCGAAAGGTGACTCTGATCTGTGTGTTCAACGACAGGGAGGAATGCCCAGGAGAAGCCAGACACTAAAGAGAGGCTGCTTTGTGAACTTCGGATTAGGCAAGGGGAGTGAGTGGGGTGGGAGCACGGCCAGTGTCATGTGGCCACGATGTGTTCCTGTGTCGGTCCTTCTTTACCCACGTAAGATAACCTCCTGCTGAATGGACTGCATGCCTGCGCTCACCTCACCGAATCCCATCCTTGGAGCACGATTACTGCTGATTTTTCTAGTGCTCTGAATGTGATTTCACGCCCTCAGCCAACGGGAGCTTCCCGACAGCCTCTTCCACTGGCGTGGCCTTGGTGAGAGGAGTGAATTGGAAACGCTGTCAGCCAATGAGGCCCCACCGTCCCCTCTGCCTGGAGCGTCTTCCCGTGGGCGTGTTCCGTCTGCTGTGCCCTTCGTCCTGCCGCACCCTTGGTGATTTGGCAAGCAGTTTCGACCCCCAGTGGCTAATGGGCAGTGACTGCCACATTGCAGTCTCTGTGAAACATCAGGATTCTGAGAAAGGGACGTTTTATTCAGGATGCTAAATATGCACGTTTGGTGGTTACCTGAGGAGACTCAAGCAAACAGCTGAGACAAGAAAGGTCAGCAGGCCGATGGGGATTGGTGGGAGTCCTGTGAGCACCAGGGCTTCAAAACATCCTGGAAGCCTGTAGAACTGAGAGGAGCTGGGAGAAGCCGATCAGGGAGACAAGGGCTGGGCACGTGTCCACGGAGCAAAGGGGGACGCCGTGTGGGTGCAGGCCAGGGGCTCGGCAGAGCGGGCGGTGGGGCCTGCGGTGGGGAGGCTTGCTGGCTGCCCGCCCGTCCTCCTCGTCTCCATTTGCACCAGAGCACTTGCTGCACTGGGTCAGACCAGGCAGAGGGCCGGTCTGAACCCCCACGGCACCGTTGCCCTGGAGGAATGGATGGTGCTGTCGCCATTGTGTCCTGGTGCTTAGCTCCATGTCTGACATCGCTGGACAGTTTGGGAAATGCTGTTACGGGAGGAAGGATGATTCAGAAGGCCCTCCGGGGCCAGCAGGCCTGGCTGCACCTGCCTCCGGAAGGAGAACCACCTGGTGACTCGGTCCCTCATTGCCTTGGTCTGAGCTGGCTGCGTGTTGTGGCCGTGGAAAAGGTCCTTAGCCAAGACGGCATCCAAGTGGTCAGGGAGTGGGGGGTCACCTGTGCCCCAGTATAAGGAAGCTCAGCTCGAGGGGCCCGTGGGCTGGCTGGTACTGACGCCCAGAAGCCCCATGGGTCGCCAGCACTGGGCCTCGTCTGGAATTCCCAGGCAGCTGTCAGCGTCGGCCACACCAGAGCCTCTTGGTGTTTTCCTGAATGCAGACACCCAGGCTTCGGCTGAGACCTGAGCCTGCTTCTCTCCCACATTTTACAAGGGCTGTTGGGAGTTGCCTGAGGGAGGGGAAGGTCTGAGGTTGAGCCCACACCTTGCAATCCCACCTCCATCACCAGGAAGGGTCGGGGAGCCGCAGACGGGTGGGGAGCGAACCGGGGTGGAAGAGCTGCCCTAGATAATGGGCTTCGGCCTCTGCATCTCCCTGGGGGGCAGGGTAGGACCAGTGTGGGGCACAACAGCTGTCAGCGGAGACACACTGCCCCCTGTCTCAGGCCATCATGCCTGCTAGCCTGGGTCAGGCTCCAAGAGCTCTGAGAATGGGGACAGGGATGTGACAGCATGACCTTCCTTATTTCCGGGATTTCGGGGTGTATTTCAGGATCACAGGATGGGAGAATCCTCACTGAGATCAGCTGTCAGCCCTGCCCTCGGATGCTGGTCAGTAGGGGGTCTAACTGCAGGCTGGGCACACCAGGTCTCCTTTCATCAATCAGGGCAAAGCATTTGCCTTCCATGGATAGCGGGCCTCCAGTCCGTCTGTCCTGAGTGTGAGGAAGGGGAGAGGGGGCGCTTCCTTCCTTCCCTGTGTGCAGTGGGGCCAGGGCTTCAGGCCGCTGCCAACGGCCCCTGGGTCAGCAGGTCAACAGCCCCAGAGGTGCCTGCGTCCTCAGGACCGTGAGAGGCGCACTGCGCTGATTACCTGCTTGGCCCGGTGGAACTGCGGAGAGGAGGCAGAGGAGGAGAGAGGGGCCGTGGGCGCTGGGGCAGAGGCCAGTAGTGTGGCTGCTGGCCTTGAGGGTGGAGGAAGGGGCCGAGAGTCAGGAAGGCAGCTGGGAAGGGCCAGGAGGCAGCGTGCCGGCGGCTGGGTCTTCGTGCAGTAAGACCCCCTGGACTTCTGACCTCCGGAGCTCTAAGATGGGAAATCCAGGCCATTTGGGGCCCTTTTTTCAGCAACAGCTGGGCGTGCACACAGCACAGACTCCAGGGTGCCCAGCGGCGGTCCGCATGGGGAGCAGCAGGACCGCTTCTGGGGACAGTAGGCGCCCAGGACAATCTGATCGGATCCTCACCTCGGCCGGTTTCTTGAATTCTGAAACTCTACCTTCTCCCAACTGAACCCCTGCAGCCAAGGGTCCCCAAAACACAGGGAGGATCCCCAAAACACATTACCACCCCCGTCCTAGGGGGCCACACACCAGATCTAGTAGATTTATGGCTGAAATGAAAAGAGTGGCCTGTTTCTGAGACTGTGTGCAAGCAGATTGGAAAAACTTTCCCCAGTGGAAAACGAGCCAGAGGATTCTTAGGCTGCTGGGCTGTGCCTCCTGACCTGACCTCCACCGTCTGTCCACGTTCTGACCTGGGGTCAGAGGTCGGGAGGGAGGCGGACCCAGGCATGGTTTTAGGCTGGGAGAGGGGATGTTAAGGGATCTCCTATGTCTCAGTATTATCATTTCACCCTAAAACAGAAACACAAGCGACGTCTGAGCATTAGAAGGTGAATTTTGGAGACATTCCGATAAAATAATCATTTTTGAGGTAAATGTTGTATCAGAGCGAGTATGCTGATAACCTGATACTTCCGTGCATGTACGTTGTACAGAGGACCTCAGGCCTGCCTCAGGGCCTTTGCACTTTCTGTCCCCTTTGGGACATTTTCCTTCTCCCTCATGGAAGGAAGGTAGGCAGGCACGTGGCTGCTCCATACCTGTGCAGACGTCACGCAAGTGTCACCTTCCCCAGAGGACTTCTCCGAACATCTTATTTAAAATTGCAACCCCACCCACCCCGTACTTTCTAGCTTCTCCCTCTGTCTCCATAGCACTTCCCACCATCTTTACACTATCCATTTCACTTGATCAATTTGCTTATTGTCTGTCTCCCTCCCTAAAATACAAACCAATAAGAGTTTTTTTTTTTAAATCTGCTTTACATCCTGCTGTGTTTCCATTAGCTAAACAGTGCCTGGCATATACCAGTTACAAAGGAAGTGTTTTTTGAATGGATGAACCAATGTCTCATTTGACCCTGTCAGTAATCCCAGAGGGAGGAACTCATGTATTCCTTTCCTAGATGAGGAAACCACAGATCAGACATTATCGTTTACTTCCCCGAGTTTCTGATGCTGGGGTTTGCCTGCAAGTCCTTTCCTCCTTATTTTTTATTGGGAAATCACATGTTTAGAATAACAAAAATGTTAAGACAGTCCTGAAACAAAAGGACGAAGAAAGCACCCCAGGGCAATTATTGGTATTTCCGCAGACAGAGGGCGTGTGTACATAGAGGACTGGAGGTCGCGTTAGGAGAATGCCGTTTGGCGGCACACTTCAGAACGTCATTAAAAATTAAGCATGTCAATAAGTGTATTTCTGCAATACAATATATTAATGGCTGCATGGTATTTCCTCATAGATACACTACGATTTTATGTAACCAGTTTGTTGGATATAAAGGTCATATGATTTTTTTCTTATTGTAAGCGACACTGAAGAGAATGTATGTGTAGCACTTTTTTTACACATATCTGATCATTTCCTTTAGTTAATACTTAGGAGTGTGGCTTTATGTCATTTAAAAAACATGCATGATTTAAGTTTTCTTGCCTACCCCTTCCTGTAGCCGTCACACGGGTTTCTGCTTCTCCAGCCATGCAGGGTGGCGTCTCCTTCCCATGCCTGCGGAGGCAGGAGCCCTCCTACCCGATGCCAGTTCCGGATGGCAAAATGCCCACGGTGTTTCAGTGCTGCTCCGCCTCAGGGAAAATACCATTTCTATTTTCTTTAGATTTGTGAATTATAAGATAGACAAATTGCTGGCTTAATTTGCTTTATTCATCATGTCCATTTCCTTTCTTTGCCAATTGCTTTTCTTTTGGGCTGTTCATCCTTTCCTACTAATAGTTAGAGCTTCAGGTAAGGTGTAAGAAGTTTCTGCATCCTATGAGTTTTCAATTTTTGTGATATTTATTGACAGAGTAAGTAAATTATTTTCATTTACCCGAGGTAAATAATCAGTTTTTTTTTCACGAGTTCAACTTTTGGACTCTTGTGTGGACAACCTTTACACAACCTCAGATTATCTAAATCCTGACTAAAATCTCCTTCTTTTCATTATATCTGTAATTTCTTTTTGTATATGGCAAGGAGTGAGTGCTAACTTAATTTTTTACCAAGTGGTTAACCAATTATTCCAATAATGCTTAACTGTTGACATATTTATGTTTTTCTGAATAATCCAGTATTTCCTCATTGACTTGAAAGGCCTTGTTCGTCATATATTATCGAATCCTTATCTACATTTGGGTCTGCTTCTCTTCTGTTCCACTGATTTATCTGTGAAATTATAATGTAGGAGCTTTGTAATGGGTTTTACTATTTGGCTGTCCACGTTCATTGCCACGCTGATCCAGACCTCTTACCTAAGTAGCTGAAAGCAAATGACTATTTAGTGGTCCCTGTAACATGCAGGGCCTCTGGGCACAAAGAAGCCAGAACGAAGCACAGACAATGGTGACTACTATCCCATCGATGTCCTCCGTGGCTACTCACCTTCCAGAGCCTTATTTATAAACATTTTCTTTTGGCCCCATTTTTAACAGGTCCATGTAGGAACTTGTTTTTCTAGTTTTTAAAATTTACTTTACCTTTTAATTAGTACACAGTTTTAAAAATGCAGAGAACTACAGAAAATAACCTGAGACGTCCATGTACCACTGAGGTTAAGTAGGTGTGAAAATGTTATCATTTTTGCTTTGGTGCTTGTTTTTTGTTTGTTTTGAAGAAAAGAATCTGTGCTGGTTCCAGGTCTACCTGCCGTTTCTCTGTCTTAATCACCTGCTGTTCACCCCATTGCTGAGGGAGGGAAGGTCAAACAGCTGACGGCTGACCCTGGACGGATGGAGTGGCCTGCGGCTTACTGACCACATAGCCTCCCGCCTGGGGGAGGAGGGTGCAGCGCACCCACAGGGTCAGACTGGGGAGTGTGGGGCCGGGGGACAAGCAGGGTCTGTAGGAACCAGAGCGTGAGGAGGCCCCTGGTCCTGGGCGGTGGCAGCTGTGGGTGTTTGCTCAGCGGACTCCGGGACTGGCTGCCCCTCGTCAGGTCCCTCGGGTGAGCAGGCTGCTTGGCCAAGGGATCTTAGCTGGGAATCAGAGTGGGGTCGCCCAGGGCCCTCTGGGTTTTCCCAGTGTTAAGGCACGTGCGACACTGGCCTTGGGTTTAGGCCTTTCGCCGCATCTTCTCCCCCTTCGCTCTCTCTAGAAGAAACCACCACCCCTAAACCTGGAAGATTTTATTCCCCTCTGTGTTTATGCCCTCCTTTTTGTTTATACATCCTTAAGTGATGTTTTTTTCAAAGTACATCAGCGATATGCTCCATTTACATGCTTCCTTTTTCCATGCATTTTTAAGTTTATCCTTAAATTTATTGTAAACAAGTTCATTCATATTAGCTGCTGCATTATATCAATTATATGAATGAACCCAAGTTGATCTCTTCCGCCATGCTACTCTTTTTCTATTAAAAAGTGTTTAATAAACAGTTTCGCCTCCTTGTGAACCCATGGGAATGCGAATCTGTGGTATACAACTAGGGATGGACTTGGAGGGCAGTCAGATTTGTTTATCTCAAGGTTTATCCATATTGACAAATTGCTTACCGTTTGCCAAATACTAAAGCTTGTGACAGTCATGAGGTGGGTACTATTATCATCCCCACTTCGTAGCTGAGGAACCTGGGACGTAGGCTGATGACTTAAGGCACGCAGCCAGGGAGGGGAAGAGCTGGGATTCAGACCTGGGCAGTTTGCCTCCAGCGTCTGTGACCTTTAGCACCATTCTGCCTGTAATGAACACCGGCTGTATCCTGACTTGGTTTAGACTGATGTATTTTATTCCATCCTTACATTTTAAAGCTTTCTACAAGCACATGTTTAGGAATATCTCTTATAGGTACATCTGGCTGCAATTTTTAAGAATTAAAAACGCCATAGACTTTTAACTGGCAAGGTCAGCCCATATGCATGTGTTGTGATTTGGTGTGTTTGGAAATAACTTTCGTCATCTCAGTCGTGATTTTACTTGGCCTACCCAACAAACGGCTTCATTTCCCTGCTTTCCTACCTTCTCTTAATTGGACTTTTATTTATTCCCTACACTGGTTCAGAAGTTGTGCATTGAAATCTACAATTTCTTCCTGTTCTGTTCCTGTTTATCCATAAATTTGTTTCTACTATACATTTTTGATAAGATACACATTTAGGTGACGTCTCTTTCTTCTGCTGCAGAACACAAGGGTAATGCTTAGGCAGCTTCAACTCTCTTGGTCTCCCGCCTCCCTTTTACTTCTAAAATGAGTTATTAATGGGGTTTTATAAAGTTGATATGTGCCTAGAATAAAGTACATTTTAACACTTCCTTCTCTCTGGATTTGCTCTCCTTCTGTCTGAAGGAGTTTCTTTAGTGTTTTTTACAGTGAGGTCTGTTACTGGAACACTGTCTTTGCCTGCAATTATTTTTTATCTTTATTTCTGAATTATAGTCTATCTGGTAATGGGGCTATAAACTATAAATGATTTCTCCTTAGCACTTGAAGGACTTTATGCCTGTGTGTCCTAGACTCCATTTTTATTCTTGAAAACTCTATTTTTTGGTTTTACTCTTTTATAGGTAATTCATTCCCACCCCTACTGCTTCTGCATTTTCTCTTCGTTACTGGTATTCTCCAGCGTCAATATGATGTGTTTTGGTGCCTGTGGGTGATTCAGGTTTATATGTCTTAGGGGTTTTGGTTGCTCTTTGAATTTGAAGGTTCATGTTTTTAATTCTGGAGGCTTCCCAGACATTCTCTCTTTTTTCTTTCCTGGAGTTCCTAGTGGACATTTTTTAAAACTTCTCCTGTGCTTTATGTCTCTTAATCTTGATCTCATGTTTTTTAAATCTCTGTATTTCTCTATGCCACGTGCTGCTAAATTCCTTTAGCTCTATATTTCAGTTCACTGATTTTCTTCTCACTTACGTCTAATACGTTATTTGCTCTGCCCTGTGATTTTTATTTTAATGACTAGTTTTGATTTTCAGAAGTATTATTGGCTCTTTTCCAGATCTGCGTGTTCCTCTCACAATGTCCTCTTTTATTTGGATTTCCAAAATTTTAAATATCTTTATGCATTAAATCTATAACTTTTGAAAGACTGCCGTTCCATTCTGTGAAGTTCTTGACTTCTATTTCTGATCATTTTGCCTGTTGATCCTACTCACTGGTGAGCATTGCCTCTGTGTGTTGTAGTTTTAAGGCACATCACTCAAGGTTAGCGTGGCTTCTTTTCTCTGTGGGGCACCGTTGTTCATCTGGAGCAGTTTTTCACTGGTTTTTGCTTGTATCCAGGGATATATCACCAGCATGGAAACAATATCACATTAATTTCTTAGTTCAAGGGTTCTTGAGTCCTGTGGCAACATAAATTGGGTCTCTGAAGTATTCAAGGCATCGGCTGTTTTGCATTCCAAGGGCGGCTTTTTACTCTAAGTCAGCTAGAGCCCAGGCAGAGGCTAACAGCCCCCTTGTTTCCTGTGCTCATGAGCAGAATTTTTCTATTTCATACTTTCACTTAGAGTTACAGACTAGCTCCTCAGGGGTCCCAGCTTTACACAGGTGTCTAGGTCCCTGCTCAGCAGCACACGGAGGCCTCTCCTCTTCCGTTATAACTTAGCAGGACCCCCCTACCCCAGCTTTCCCGGAGCAGCTGCATCCCCAACCCCTGTGCTTCCCTCTGGTTTTCAGTCCTTTCTGTTTCTGGCACCTGGACATTTACCTTGCTCTCTCGAAAGCTGAGCTATATGTTAAAGAAAAATAAAACATTTTATTCAGCATTTCTAGGTGTTCATAATGGGAGGCTTTTCGTGTTTTCTAAGCTTGCTTTCTTGCCAGATCTGGAAATTGCTTATAATGTCTTGCCTTCTTAATCAAGGGCTTTGCACAGGGTTGAGCTCCGTGGGGCTATATCTTGGCAGACGTGGAGCCCCCTTCCCAACTCCTTGCTGCTCTCCTCAGCAGATTTTATGGAGGAAAGCTGCCTCTGGGAGAGAAAATTCTCCCTTAGGTTTGGTATTTTATTATAGGTGACACAAGGGAATGCAGAATTTCCCAACCATAAATTTTAGTTTCCCAAATCAATACCTTCACTTTATGACTTTGCTGAATCCATAGTTTCACTGAATCACAGTAGCAAACACCACCCTGAGAAAAAAGAGATCCAAAGCCATAAGCAGACCACGACCTGGGCAGAAATTACACAAATACTGCAGAGAAATTCCCTAGCAGTGCACATCCCATGAATGTGAAGAACATCGTGGCCACGTTCCATCTCTGCATGTCATCACGACTGCTGGACGGTCAGGGTGCTACAGCGTGTAGGAAAGCTTCGATGAGAACGATTCATGATGGAGTTCTGCTGACCAAGTTCAGTGTTTGTGTCATTCCTTCTTATCAGATGCTGCGGTTGTTGGCAGAAGGGGATATGAAACCTTTTAGGGAGTTGGTGGAAATAATTCAGAGAGCTCGCCTTCTGCTCAAGATTCACGCAGCAGTCTTGTGAGTTACGGGTCCAGATCCTATCGTTCTTCTTCTCTGTTATGATCAACGTTAGTTAGAAATGCATAAGGTCATGAAAAGGTGGATGTTCATTTTAGCATCATAGGCTGGACAGCAACAATGCTCATCACGCCGACTGGGACATGAGAAATGCACAAGGTTTTGTGAGGTCCTGGGGGAGAAGCAGGCTTTTGGTTCCTGCCCTTTCCAAAGCCCCAACCTGCCGTTAGTTGGAACAGCTGACCTGGGTCAGGGGAGCCTGGCGCCCTCCTCCTGGCTGTGCAGGCACGGGGTCTGCAGGAACAGTGAGCGGATTCCAGCCGGTGCATGCTGCCGGCTGGTGATGGGGGGAGCCTGCAGGCCCAGCCCCTCCAGACCTGCTGTGTCGGGCTTCAGCTCCCACCGCCTGCAGAGTCCTCCAGATGCCCCTCGCAGGCTCGTGGCTGCCTCCTCCACTCCCTGCTCCCTCAGCTCCCCCTCCCAGTCCTGACTAGACTCTGCCTCCATACCCCATGCCCAGGACCCCCTCCAGCCCGTCCCTCAGCCACCAGACCCCCTCCTCTCCAGCCTTCGAGCCTTTGTTGGTGCTGTTTGCATCCATGTTTGTGGCCTTGTTAGTGACACCGTGGCTACAGATGTGGGAATGGGTCGGGGCCCCACTGGGGGCTGGCCTGGAGCCTGAGCCCAGGTCTGCACTCCCCGGCTGGTCCTTCAGCCACCAGGGCCTGCCTCAGGACTGGCCCCTCTCTGTGCGCCACTCCCTCCCTCTGTCTGGAGGCTGGCTGCACAGGGCCGGGCAGCCCTCCAAAGCCCTGGCACTCTGCCCCCTTCCAGGGACTCTGCACTGGTCTGGCGTACGGGGCCAGGCGTCAGATGCCTGACACTCATGGAGAGCGTGTGCTCTGACCAGGGACCACGGAGAGGCGGGACCAGTGAGGCCCTGGGAGGGAGGCCTGGCCCGGGGTGGGGCTGCTGGGGGCTCAGCCCTCCCTAGGGAAATGCAGAGTGGGGCATTAGGAGACCCAGGGAGGGTTGCCTGCTGCAGATGTGAGCTGGGTGGTCAGTGGGGCCCAATGAGGTCTTCATGGGGTCCTGATGGGGGACTGACGGTCCTGACCTGGTGGGTCCTGATGGGTCTGATTCCCAGGTGGGTTTCCTTGCCCACAGGGCACTAACGGGTGGGTGGGCACCATGGCTCACACCTGTCAGTGCCCAGGTTGCTTCCCAGGGCAGGTGCCGCGCAGCCCGGCCGCAGGTGCTGCCACCTCCAGGGGGTTATTGGGGTTCATGAGAAGCTGGTGGCTGGCAGGCAATTTGCTGGGGGTCAGCCTCCCAACGCGAGCTGGGATGAGCAGGTGGGCTCCTTGGCCTTGAAGCATGCACGGGGCTGTGCCTGGAGCTTGGAGGTGCTCCACCCTGATGGCACGGCTGAGACACCCAGGGAGAAAAGGCACAGGTCTGTGTGTGTGTGCACGTGTGACTGTGAGGGTGTGTGAGCATGTCTGTGTCCCTGTGTGTGTGTGTGCACGA
>JAQQAC010017683.1:23952972-23995250 GCA_029783875.1 Phataginus tricuspis | reverse complement strand
TGTGTGTGTGTGTGTGTGTGTGCCCACACATCAATGGCAGTGCCACTCGGCCTGGAGAGATGCGGGCTGACATCTCCCACTTGCTCTCTGTCACTGAGAAGAGCCGGCTTCGGATTTGGTTTCGGATCCCGCGTGTGGCTCGCTCACAGTCACCTCCCAGCCTTGTTTCCTCACCTGCTGAACAGGCTGAAGAGTGAGGGCGCCTCCTCCCCAGGCAGCTGCCACTTTCCATGAAGCCAGCGCATGTAGGTGGCAGGGCTGCAGGCCCCCTGCCGCCACCTGGCAGTGGGACCTCTTCCTCCTCCCGGCATGAGGTGGAGCCGCTCCTGCAGCCATGGCGTCAGCCTGGGCTGTGGTCCTGGTCCTGGCCCTGACCCGGCACAGGGCCATCTCTCTGGGCAGGCAGTCACCTGCCCTCTCACCCCTCAGCCTCCTCATTGGGAAGGGAGTGCACCTCCACACCACGAACATGTGTGCTCACACGGACCCTGCGACTCGGCTTCAGAGCCTAGACATCGCTTGGCACTAAGCCCCCTTCGGCTCTATTCCCTCTGGCCCTCACCGGTGGATTGTAGATCAGTCACCGAATGCACCCACCACGGTGTTTCAGTCACCCACGTCCCTGTGCCCGTTGGCATGGAGGGCGCGTGTGGCTCCTGGACATTCATACACCCTCCAATCCTACTTCTAATAAAAAATGACTCTGGTTTAGCAAGTCCCTTGCGTTTGTTTTATTCTCTTTGGGGGACATTGGGTCTTAGTTTTCCGAATATCTTTTGGACCTGGGGTTATAGCTTTTGAGCCTGCAAAGTAGAGGAGAAAGTTGGTAAGGGCAGGGAGGCAGACTGTGTGGACTGAGTCAGCTTTACAATTGGTAAGTCAACTGTCAAAATGCCTTTTCTGAACAGGTGTGACTGGGGAAGCTAACATGTAATTTATTGTTTTCTTGTACACCTAGGAATCTGGGTTAATGTTCATTAGTGAGGAGCTTTACTTTCTCTTATGAAATTTTGTTAAACTTTTGATTTGATGTTTCTAATTTTCCCATCCAAGATTTGTTAAGGTAACTTTTTCTCTCCAGTTCAAAGTGAGGTTTGTTATTGTTTGGATTACAAAATAACATGTGTTCATTGTAGGAATTTTAGAAAATAGGGGAAATTATAAAGAAAAATGAAAATTACCGATAAAAAAACAAAAACAGTAGTTGAAGGAGCATGAGAGAATTTTCTGGGGCAATGGAAAATTCTAGATTTTTATAGGGGCTTCAGTTACTACACATTTGTTGAAACTTTAGCAAATGCACACTTAAGATTTGTACACTTCTTTGCGTGTAAATCTTATAGTAAAAGAAAATCTGTAAAAAAAAAAAGAAAATCTGTAGACAATGATTGAACTGGGATTGATGATATGCATGATGAAACGTTGGGGAGGTGCTCAGGCATCTGCAGTTTATTTCAAGTATATTTAAAAAGAGAGATAGCTTGATGAGGGATGGATGGTTAAGCAGGTGATAACAGTAAAATGGTGGAAGCCACATGGTAGTTATCCAAGTATTTGCTATAAAATTCTTTCAAGTTTGCGGCGTGTTTGAAAAATTGCGTGATAAAATATTGAGGAACAAAGATCACTAATTCAGAAGATACGTGTTTACAATCCACATGTAACTGCTGTTCACAGTTTGGTGCACATTATTTTCTTCCACTTCCATTTCTGAGAATATATCATTTTATATAGTTAAGATTTTATTATACATACAGATTTATTTTCACTTTTTTTTCACTCAATATTGTATCGGGTTTTCTCTGGCCATAAAAAGTCTTCCATGTGTAATTTTAAAATTAAAGTATAATTTCCATGTGGTAAAATTCATCCAATTTAGGATACAGTGAGTTTTGACAAGTGCATACAGTCATCTAGCCACCACCCTAATCAGGATGTGGAACAGTTCCATCATCTGAGAAAACCCCTCTGGCCCCTCTGTGGCCGCCCCCTCTCACGTCCACCCCGGCGACCACTGCTGTTGTCCAGATCACTGGACTGGGATCATGTAGCACGTAGCCTTTGACCCTGGCTTCCCTCACTCAAGCCCCCTACATCTGAGCCTCATCTGTATCTTTGCATGTACTGGTCATCTGTTCCTGTTTATTGGTGCGTACTATTCCATTGTGAGGATGCACATTAATGCAAATTTAATGTTTGTAACGACTCACTGTGTATGACATGTTCTATTTGCTCATTTCTCTATTTAAATATTTAAGATGTTTCATTTTTTTCACTATTATAAATACCATCACAGTGAACATCTTCATACATGAATCACTGTCCTTGATAATTTCTTTAGGGTAGATTCCTGGGAGGGGAATCACAAAGTTGTATTTATAAATATTTTTAAAGTTCTTAATACATTTTGAATACATTAAAAAGGTTTTCCTTGCATTTCTTTATGTGGTTCATTACAGACTAGACTTAAAACTCCACTGCTGTTTATAATTCTCTCCCCCTACCCCTTTTTTGATATTGTTGCCATAGAACAGACTCGACGCTTCAGTGTAGTCAGCCTTGGAAATTCTAAATCATGGAGGCCAGCCAGGAAGCGTCAGTCTTCTTGGTGAAGGTTTTGGAAGAGCTGGACAGCAAGCAGAATACTGTCTCCTACCAGGACCTGTGCAAATCCCTGTGCGCACGCTTTGACCTGTCGCAGCTTGCCAGACTGAGAAGCCTGCTCTACTACACGGCTTGTCTTGATCCCAATTTTCCAGCCACGTTATTCAAAGACAAGATGAAGTGCTCTGTGAGTAACCAGCAGTCAAAGAAGATCATGGTGGCCGCGGACATTGTAACGATGTTCAACCTGATCCGAATGAGCGGGGGTGCCACCAAGGAGAAGCTACCTGCGAGCCGGCAGGAGGTGTGCCAGAAGGAGGCACCCTTTGAATCGTGCAGCTCAGACACAGAGATCTGTGGTGCAGTCGAGTGTGAGCCCCTAAACTGTGAGCCGGGCGGGCGGCCTTTCAGCCGGGGCTACCCCACCAGGAAGTCGCCCAAGTGCCGGAAGGCAGACTGCAAGGACTGCCCGCAGTTTGTACCTGCATCTGAGCCCAACTTCCTGTTGGGTGTCAGCAAGGAGGTGACACACCGAGCAGCCTCCCTGGACAGGCTGCAGGCCCTGGCCACCTACTCTGTGGCCAGCCCTGAGCCCTGTGAGATGCAGAGAACCTACTTCCCCACGAACATTGAGAATGAGTCCATCTCTGATCAGGACTCCCTGCCCATCAGCCAGGGCATGAAGGAGACCTTCATTTCCAATGAGGCGCCATTCGTGGTCCAGTCCTGTGTCCAGAAAAGGAACATCTTCAAAGAGGATTTTCACAATCTGATGGTGGTGTCCCCCAGTTTGGTTGGTCCTGCTAACAAGGGTGAGCATGGAGAACCCCAGAGCCAGAAGGAGCCCCACAGAGCACCCTTCTTCAATCACAGCTTTGAGATGCCCTACAACAGCCAGTACTTGCATGCCGTGTATTCCCCTGTTCCTGATAAAAGGCGGGCAAAGCATGAAAGCTTGGATGACCTTCAAGCCTCTACCTATTTTGGACCCACTCCAGTGACGGGGACCCAGGAAGCCAGGCGCTGTCCAGGCAGGCCAAGCAAGCAGACCCCCTGGCCAGCCAAAAGCTGGAGTCTAAACACCGAAGAAGTCCCTGACTTCGAACGGTCCTTTTTCAACAGAAATCCCTCTGAGGAGAAGCTATGCTATCCAAATTCCACCAGCTGGAGCCCCAGTTTCCCAGCCCCAGACCGGCGCCCCACTTACCTAGCACCAAAGGATCAACAGCCCATCCTCCCTGTTGGCTACACAGCAAAACCAAACGGGCTCAAGTCTAAAGAGATTTCATCCCCTGTTGACCTGGAGAAGCACGAGCCGGTCAAGAAGTTTAAAGACAAGAGCATTGGCTGCACCAGTGGGCAGCTCAGCTCAGACACCAGCAGTGTGGGCACCCAGACCGAGCAGCACACACTGGAGCCCCAGAAGTGCAAAGACTTGTGTGCCTCAGGGCAGGGCAGGTACAGCGACAGTCATGTCATGAAGCAGTCAGATGACGACTCTGAAATTGTAAGTGACGACATCAGCGACATTTTCCGCTTTCTTGATGACATGAGTCTCAGTGGCTCTACGGGGGTGGTACAGTCATCCTGCTACAACAGCACAGGGTCCTTGTCTCAGCTTCACAAGTCGGACTGTGACAGCTCCCCGGAGCACAGCCTGACCAAGATCGCCAGCGGGCTCCCTAGTGGCAAGGGTGAAAAGGGCAACCGGCCAGAATGCAGCCACCACTCAGAAGAGGAATTGAAGACCAGTGTGTGCAAACTGGTGCTCAGGATCGGCGAGATTGAACGGAAGCTGGAGTCCTTGTCAGGGGTCCGCGAGGAGATCTCCCAGGTCCTGGGCAAACTGAACAGATTAGATCAGAAGATGCAGCAGCAGCCTGAGAAGGCGCAAGTGCCCATCGATGTGAACTCCTTGACGAGTGAGGCTGTGTCCGATGAGAGCGTCTCTCCCCGGGTGCTCCGGGCACACGGCAGCTCACACAGGCCCGAGCCGGAGAGCACCAGCGGGTGGTGCTGCTCCGATGCCAGTGGGAGCAACAGCGAGAGCCTTCGCGTCAAGGCCTTGAAGAGAAGCCTCTTCCCCAGACCGTCCTCCAGGTCCCTGACGGAGGAGAACAGCGCCACAGAGTCCAAGATTGCCAGCATCTCCAGCTCACCCCGGGACTGGCGCACCATCACCTACGCTGGCCGCGGGGGCCTTGGCGAGGAGGAGGTCAAAGACAGGGGCCCGGGAGACAGCAAGGACTGGCACCGGAAACCGAAAGAGGTAATTCGAGTTTAAGCACGCGGGGTTGGGCGCCGCCCGAGGACAGTGTCTGCATTACTCCGAGTGTCGGGCACATCCTTGAGCCCCGAGTGCTACCCTCACCGAGACAGAGGCCCTCTCAGATTTGGAGGGCTTCCCACTGGAGGAGAGGGGCCAGCATGGGCGGGGTGGGGTGGGGCCCGCCAAGCTGCCAGTCAGCTAGCAGACGCGGGCTGCCGCCTAGCCCCCGGGAGAAAGCGCCCTCGGGTATTGGACAGGCGGTGGGGGACCAGACTGTCAGTGGACAGGGAATGGGGTGCAGTAGGCAGGCATCACCAGGGACATCCCGCCCTGTCTGGGGCAGCAGGACGCGGGCAAAGAGAATGAGGGCGGGCCTCGAAAGCGCACTGGCTCAGGTGTCCCTTTGGCGCACGCATCGCATGCCTGGTGCCCCTTCTCGGAGTCTCAGTTTTCTCAGGGAAAGATAATAGATGATTAGTAGAGAAAGGAGGATAAGTAAGGAAATTATTCCCAGTGAACCCTTTCTGGCCAAAGTGATGCAGTTTTAATTTGCTGTTTATCTCTGTTCCCTTCTTTGCTTCTAAAGGTCAGTGGACAGACTCAGGGCCTCCTGAGGGTGTGAGGGCCCAGCAGCCAGAGGGTGTGCGGGTGGTGCAGGCTGCAGACACTCAGAGCCAGAACAGGAGGCTCAGGTCCCCAAACGGTGCCAACTAGGAAAAGCTGGGGAAGCGGGGCTCCAAGAACGTCTCCGGGGTCCAGAGTGGGCGGAGCCATTAAAAGAAGTGACTTTTTCTGATCCCAAAGGACCCTCTGGTATCTGTGCTGGCCACTGCTCTGTCCCTCTGTGGCCACTTCCAAACCACAGCATTGTGGGAGAGAAACCGCCACCATTCCTGCCAGACACCCCACGGCTCTGGCTCCACGGTCGTGTCTCCTAGCGGCCAGGGTCTTAGGGAGCATGAAGGAGGGGCCCTTTAGAGGACTCGAGAGGGTGGGCACTGCCGAGATGAACTGAAACTAGCCAGGCTCCCGATGTCTAAGATGTCAGAGCTTAGTGGAGCAACAGAAACAGCCAAGAAATGGACAAAGACCTGCCCGTCTGCTAAGGGCAGGACCACTCGTGCCCGGGGTGTACCATCTCCATTTCGTTGCCTTCTGTGACCCATGTCCCCTCCCGCTCTGTGGCTCCAGCCACCTTTGGGCCGAGGCTTCCCATGGCGGGGACCAGCCTGACCCATATCTCCAAATGCTTGGGACCAGCCTCCCACTCCCCGGGCATTTGCTCCCCATGGGTAAACATCTGCCGTCCCAGCCAGCATGCTGTCTTTCCAAAGCCGGTGTTCCCTCTCTTCTCCAACTCGGTGTCGCAGTCCTGGTGTCTCCCCGGTGGAAGAGGCCCCGCCGAATGTTGACGTCCCTCGTGGGCTCTGTCACACCCAGGTTATCTGCTGGACCCTCTGAATTTATCTTTAGGGTGCTCTTTGCTTCTTTCCACTTTCCATTTAAGGCCCCCACTTCCAGTCCAGGGTTCACTGCAGCCCGCCTGGGCTCTGGGCACATGGATAACAGGCTCTTTACCACCTTCCAACTCATCTCAGGCCACCGCTGCATCCACTCTCCTGAGCCCCACTGCGGCGGCCAGGCCTCCTGTTCCCAACTCTTCCTGGGCCACCTTCGCTCAGCAAAACATTTCAAGCCCCGGCAGGGGCTTCATTTCAGGAGTGAGAGCAGGTTTGAATCCTGGCTGGTGACATCGGGGGGCCTCACAACCTTTCCCACCACTGTGGGGACAGTGATAGGACAGCTCGGAATGTCACCAAGGATGAGATGCACGTTCGGCAGCCGGCAGAGCAGCGGGCACACATCAGCCCTCCGTCAACTCCCCTGCGGCGGCCGCCCTGGCTGTTGCTGTTAGCTCTGCCCCTGCTCAGGGAAGCCCAACAGGCCCCAAGCACTGACGGGCAGGATGAACACAGGCAGTGAAGCCTGTGGAAGACACTTGGCTCTGATGAGTCAGAAACGAAGCGGCAAGTCGTTTTCTTGTCTGGCTTTGGCAAAGCATGTCCTTTTCTCCGGGTGTCAGCGGCCCTGGGGTCTGCAGGCACCCATGTTACAGTGTGTTTGGGACGAGCCGCCGGGCCTGGCCTCAGGCAGGTGGGCTACTTCTGGCCCCATCCCCGGGGGCACACTCACGGTGACACCCGAACTCACTCTCCTCCCACCGGTCACCTGCACTTGGCCCACCTTCCTGCTACCCTTTGTGCCACCCCTACATGGCCCCCTTCGCCGTGCGACTCCATGCCCCTCGCATCCGTCCCTTTGACAGACGCGGGGAGGCCTTCTGCCTGGCGGCAGGACCTGGCAGGGTCAGTGATTCACGGGCAGGCCCGACAGTTCCTGGTGTGCTTCCTGTGTGGCATCTGCGGGCCTGAAGCAGACACAGAGAGCGTCAGGAGACCCTGGTCCTGACAGGCTCGCTCCTAGCTCCGTGTTGGTGTCCAGCCTGTCCCCTTCCCTGCAGGCCACACAGGTACCACAGAGGCCCCAGCGCATCCTTTCCAGCATGGCTTCCTCCTTTCAGGGGAGCGGCCTGGCCTCGGGGTTGTCTGCAGGCTCCTCAGGGGAGGACACCCCCGCCTCCTCCGTACCGGGTGCAACTTGGTGGAAGAAAGCCGGGCAGTGTTGTGTGTGGTTCAGCAAAGTTACCCCGAAGCCGGGTGATGGGTTTGAGACCCGTCTGCCCTCAGCAGCCATGCGCCTGTGGCAGGTCACTGGGTCTCTCGTGATAGTTTCCTGACCTATACCAGGTGTGCGGCTTAGCTAACAGTCTCCTGGCACAGAAACGCCAGCTCACACTAGTACTGTCACTGCCAGCTCCCCACCAGGACGGTCCCCCCACCCCCCAGAGATCCCGTCTATTGGTTTGCAAATAAATAACCACATCTTGCCACCTGTGTGTCTCTGGGCCTAGGGGTATAAAGTCGGTGGCTGCCCAGCTGAGCTAAGTCCGAGGGCACCAAGCCTCTTTCCCGGCCTTCTCTGTGCCCCCTGCAGGTGGACAGGCCATATGACATCCCCCCTCAACACCGGCTGCCCAGGCAGCGCAAAGACAGCTTCCTGGTGGAGCAGGTGTTCAGCCCGCAGCCCCGCCCCGCCTCCCTCAAGGCCCATGTGAAGAGCAGCCCCCTGTACACGGACATGCGGCTGACCGAGCTGGCCGAGGTGAAGCGGGGCCAGGCCTCCTGGACCATCGAGGAGTATGCACGAAACGCAGGCGACAAGGGCCAGCTGACGGCCCTGGA
This sequence comes from Phataginus tricuspis, assembly GCA_029783875.1. Lineage (NCBI taxonomy): Eukaryota > Metazoa > Chordata > Mammalia > Pholidota > Manidae > Phataginus > Phataginus tricuspis. The sequence goes on along the minus strand of JAQQAC010017683.1, from coordinate 23,987,075 downwards.
CCTGCAGGTGAGCATCTCGCTGCCCGGTCAGGGCCCCAGCCTCAGCCTGGCAGGGGCAGAATGGGTGGTGGATGGCTGAGATCAGGCTGCACCCACCCCTGGGGCCCCACCATGGAATTCTGCACTGTGATAGATTGTGAAGCAGAGATTTTATCAAGGGCACTGCTACCTTCCTTATTTGTTAACATTTAGCAGTGGGAATGCTGGGTTGACTCATTCACTTCAGCCACCTGGTTTAAGGCTTTATACCATGTGCAGAATCTCCTAGTTGCTCACAAGACACGAGCAAACTGCTTACTGAAATTCAAGCCGATTTCTCCTTCCATGTGTAGCACGTGGGATAAGCATGTTTGTGGAGCCACGCTATGGATTATGTTCCATACGGAGCAGCTCCAGGTAAGAGCATCGGGAGCTCTGTCGGCACGCCTGTGGCTGGAGGGTGTGTATTCCGTTCCCTGCAGGCCAGGCTGGGTTCTGGTCACACTTCTCCGGGTGGGCAGCCCGCCTGATTCTGTTCATGGTGCGTCTGTGTGTGTCTCTGCAGGTGCCAGAAGCACCTGTCCCCACCTGTGTTCTGAGCGCTGTGGGCCCCATGATGACCTCGACACTCACAGGGCAGGTGGGGAGAGGCTGTGGGGTCAGCATGGCAAGGCCCCCAGGGACGGCCTCGCTCTGCGGCAGAGAGGGCGGCAAGGGAAGCACAGGGCTCCTGTGCCGTGTGGCCTGGAACGTCCCCGTCACTGGCAGGAGCTCCACCTCCCTCACCTGGGAGACGGCACTTCTGTCCGACCTTCAGGGTCATCGTGAGGTCAAAGTAAATGCTTGACGTGCCGGGCGTTGTGTAGGCATGGAGAAGGTGTGGCGTCCACACGGGTGACGCAAGTCAGCCCACTGTGCTCTGCGCTTTGACAGCATCCCTGTGCGGGGCTCACTGGCCTGCAGGGCAGAAATCACTGGGACCGTCTCCAGTCTGCAGGTGAGGGATGCGAGGCTGCGAGAACTTGGCATCCTGCCCCCCATCTGCCAAGTCTGAATTCTAACCAGGCACCGGAGGCTCATGTCCTCTCCTCTGTCGCCTCTCCACCACTTGTTTCCTGCTGACGAATGGAGCTTCCTGTCCGCTGAATGGCTGCTGATGTGGGCCCCTAAATGGCAGTGTTGTGGGGAGGCCACTCTGGCCGGGTCCTGGGACAGAGGGTGGCGGTGGCACTGCTCGTGCCTCTTCCCTCCCGCATGTCTGCCCTGTGTGCACCGCATGCCACGTGGCCCTGGCGGCCCCGCCTCTCCTGCCATCCCCTGCTGGCCTCTCTGGGACACACAAGCAGCAGGCAAGCTGGGGAGGGCCTGCAGGCGGGAAAGTCACGATTTCCTCAGCATCGCGGGGTGACCTTGACAGGGTCAGATGAGCTGAATGGGTCACAGATGGAGAAACATCTTTTTAAGGTCTGGAGGAAGGAGGCTGGGAGATTCTTTTGCTCCTCCAGATACGTGTGATTTTGATGTGCCAATGTTTATAAACAAACACATATTGATAAGGAATGAAATAAAAGGAGACCTTCCGAGCAGAGATCGAATGCCAAGGATAGTATATCCAGCCGCCCGCACTACGAGGGACGGGGTCCCCCCAGCCCTGCGAGGGGTCTGCCGCCAGGCGGACAGGGAGTGGGGGCTCGCCCACGGCCGATGGGCACTGCACTCGTTTTTGTCTCTGCAGAAACCCAGGCACTGTCTTAGGGCAGCATTAGCACCCTGGACGGCCTTCTCCGGGCCCCTGGTGTCAGGGTGTGAATCCGCCGTTAACAGGGCCTGCTTGGCCCAGGCAGGCCTGTTTTCATTCGTGGTGTTCAGCAGGCTGGGGAGCCGGCCAGAGCCCCCAGGAGCCTTGGTGCCACCTCCCTGCCACTGGTGTCTTTCCAGCTCGCAGTTAGTGAAAAGCTCATTAAAATAGTGTACAGTGCAGGCTGAACCCCAGCCCAGGATGCGTGCATGACTGAGAGGAAGTCAGCCGCCCTCTGAGCTGGAGGAACAAGACAGTCTGTGTTTGTCCATGCACTTCACCCCCTGGGCCGGCCTTGGGAGGATGGGGACGGGCTGTTTGGCCTTTGTGGCTGGGGCCTGTCCTCAGGAGCGGGGCGGGGGCGCAGCTGGGCCAGCCTCTCCTGAACCGGCCCGTGTGGGCCCGTCGCCTCAGCTGTGCCCACCTCCTGGCCAAGTGTGCCCTGTGGGCCCACCTGCTCCCTGTAGGATGTCCCACGTGGGCAGAGCTCTGGCAGCAGGCAGGGCCCCTGGCAGCCCCTTGCACCTGAAGGCCTCTCCATGCCCAGGCTCGGGAGCACCCCGCTTCTCACTGTGGGTGTCCCGGGCCAGCCTGCCGTCCCCTTGGGTAGCAGCAGCCTTTGGATATGGTGCTCGGTGAGGATGGGTGTCTGGGAGAACGTTGGCGGCACCCGAGTCCGCTCTTCCAGGATGCAAAGTTGTATAGAACAAGCTAGAACAGGGAGGGCAAAACTGTGTTGTGCAGGCCGGACAGGACGGGCCTCAGGCCACGCGGTCCTAGAGCCTGTCACCCTGCCGAGTCTGCCGCCTGCCCCAAGGTGGCTCCGGGCACTTGTAAATGGCATGTGGCTCTCTGCCTGAAACATGTTATTTTTAGACACTGAGATTTGAATTTCATATGATTGCCACCTATCATGAAAGATTATTCTTTGATTTTTGTCACAGTTAACTATGTAAAAGCTTGGCTCTTTGCGGTCTGCCAACCACTGGCCTGGATGACCACGGGGAGCGAGAGCCACAGGGCAGCCAGAGGGGCTTCAGGGCGCAGGGCCTGTCGGCGTCCAGCAGGGCGCAGGGCCTAGTCAGTGGTGGGGGACCGTTCATGGTGGTGGGCAGGCTTCAGGGTGACAGGCCGCTGCCGCCCCACGGTCCGCAGGCTGGGGGAAGGGAGCTGCTCCTGAAACCCAGTGGGACTCACACTCAGGGAGGGAGCCGGGCAGTCAACACTCACTAGGCCCCCCTGCCGGGGTGCGCCCCTGTGGTCTGATCTCCGGGGGTGCAGAGCAGCCGTAAGATAGCAGAGCCGACCTGGAAGGACAGGTGGGGACGACTGATGCGGGTGGGAATTGTCAGAATCCCACCGATAACATGGAATGGCAGAGGCTTCTCACCGGATCTGTTCTGCGATCCTGCGTGTGTGTGTGTGAGTTTTAACATGCCCAAGTTTAGGAGCATTAAACAAACTGAGTAGAATCTTTGAAACGGCTACTGTGTTTCAGGTTCCGGTGACCTCACTTGAAATTTCCGAGAGTTGTTGCTTTTGTGTGACACATTATTAAATACTTGCCATAAATGAGAACCTGCTTTCTTCATGGAAATGGATTTCAACCCTCTGTGGGGAATAGGGTGCATGGACGATACAGGGTAAAGAGGATATTTCTTCTGCAGACGGATGGTTAATCTTGGGGAGACAGGGACTCGAGTATCTGTGTCTCCCTCCCTCTGGGGACGCTGTGCGTGCCCCAGGTCCTCAGACCCTGACTTTGATCCATGCCAGACAACGTTTGAAATCGAAATATTCTATGTTTTGTTTGAACTGCTTATCTGGGACGTGCCTTTGATTTTTCAGCAGAAGCTTTTCTGAGGACCTGGGGCCTGCATCAGAGCAATGCGGTGGTCTTGATTCAAACAGCGCCGTTCCCAGGACTGCTGGGGAAGCTCTGTCCACGACCGGCCTGCTTCCCCCGCGCGGGGCCTGCTCCTGGCCGAGGCCCTGACGTCAGTGTCGTTGGTCTCGGCCCACCTGCACTTGCTCACAGTTAGAAGACCCACGGGTCTCCCTGTGTGAAGACCTGCATGAGCTGGTGGCCACGGAGGGGCAGGCACGGTCTGCGACATGCAGCCTGTCTCAGGCAGCCGCTGGTGGGCGCCACGGCCGCCTCTCCTAGGGGCTTCAGGAGGAACAGCGCTCAGGCTGTATTTGACCTGATTTCAAGTTTTCACCACACTTCTAACATCTTCTCTTCGCTTTTAGACACAAGAATCTTTAAACCCAAACAACTTAGAATATTGGATGGAAGATATTTATACTCCAGGCTACGACTCATTACTGAAGCGTAAAGAAGCTGAGTTCAGACGAGCCAAGGTCTGCAAGATCGCGGCCCTGGTCGCTGCGGCCGCGTGCACCGTCGTCCTTGTCGTCGTGGTGCCCATCTGCACGCTGAGATCCTGAGCGCCACGCTCAGGACTGTGACGTCTCCCCATGGGGTGCGAGGTCACGCAGCAGAGACGGAGCTCGGGGGCTTCTCTGCAGATGCTGGCGACAGCCTTTGGGAAGTATGCCTTTTAGAGAGAAATCCACCTACCTATTAGCTTTCACTTAATTATACTCGGATGCATTTTTAGCAGTGCAATATCTTTTCCTACCCAAAGAATGTAATGGGCTGCCAGTCAATACAAATTGAATTCCAAGCAAAAAAAAAAAAAGCAGGAAAACTAATTGGATTCTTTCCATTCTGATGAAGTTTCATGGTGGGCATGTGTTACACAGAAGGCACTTAATACATGCCTCGGGGGGAGCTGAGGGGAGAAGGGGGTGAGTCCCATTTTCCTTAATGCTCTTCGGCCACGCAGGTGAAGTAACAGGCTACGTGTCCAGGAAGGATGTCACCTCTCCGCTTTTATCAAGGGCTACCGACTCTTCATCTTGCCCTTCCACCATCATCACCATCTTCCCGGCGGATCCTCATGGAAACATTTGGGGCCTTCTCCCTTGTGCCCGGGTAGGAAGTTGCCGAACTGCCAAGTCAGGCATGACGTGAAGTGTGCTCTGCTTAACAGGCCACACCGCTCAGGCCAGGAGACCTTCCTGTGCCACCCCAGGGTGCAGGAGGGCTGCCCGGAGAACCATGGCCACCCCGAAGGATGGCCCCTTCTTGCTCTGGTGTGCGGCTCCCGTCTGTGAGCGCCCGTCTCCTGGTGGTACCGGATGCTCTCTTCTCACGCTTGAGTGGACGGGCTCGGAACTTGTCCTGCGCCTTGAGGGGTGGAGACGATGGCTAAACCTTGACATTCTAACTAAACCTCTGTGACGGTGTCCACACACCACTAACGTCAGCTGTGCGCCCGGCTTTAAAAAGACTTTGAAAGCTTGTCGGTTGTGGCTGAGGGCGCTGAGGTGTTCCCGATTACACGAACACCCGCTCTTGAGTTTTGAATACTTGTCAGCAGTGCAAAAAATATCACCTATTTAACCATCTATCTATCTATCTATGTCTATCTAAAGACCCACTTTCAGTTTAGCGTCTTCTCTGTTAAGTGACTTAAGAGCAAGCCTCCTCCAGGGCGCAGGAAGCTGTCGTGGCTTTGGAATCTCATTAGAGTCTGAACTCGGCTTCCACCTGTCGTGTGGTGCTTTGACCTGACCGGACAGAAAGACTCCTTCTCGGCATTTGACTCTAGTGTCTTGTTACAGGTAAAAGAGAAAGGGACAGAAGCTGGCTGCCCTGATTCTTCTGGGAACAAGGTGGGATGTAAATAAATGTTGGTCATTAGAATAATCCCTCCAGACGATATGATAGATTCCTGACGGAGACGACTGGGTGGCAGCTCCGATTTTCAAGCAGGAGGAGCTGGGATCCAGACTGAAAACTCCCACCGAGGCCCGGCTGCTGCGCCTGATGCTGCTGCTCCCGGGAGGAGTCGGGGCAGCTCGTGCTGCCCGCCCGCGAGGGCCGGGTTCCATCTGTAGCGAGCTTTATTTGTAAGGGGTCATCATGTCGTTTCTATTCTCATGTTTATGTATGACTTTTCAACTAGGTGACTGAAACTTAAGCCTTCGTATGGAAAACTGAGGATTTATAATTGAAAATGAAAAAAAAAATATATATATACATATAACTGTCTATTGTCAGAATTTTAGTGTTTTGGTGCTCTTTTGGGTCGGGTACATTAAGTGAGGTGGTTTCTTTCATCCCAAAGGGGACACTAGGTCAGTGCCCTGGGGAGCTGGGAGTTACCGTCCCCACTCTTCCCAGCGTGTGTGGCCCTGTCACACATCCCAGCCCCCTCCGCTCCCCCCACCGCCAGAGCACCAGAGAAATGTGCTTCCCAACCTCCTGCTCTGTGATTGGCAGAGAAGCGGAGAGGCACTTGCCCAGGATAAGGGAAACCTTGTCGGGTCCCAGCTTTGCCAGGCAGGGTGACCAAGCCTTTCTTGCCCTGCCTTTGGGTGGGTCTGCTTAGGCCACATGCCCAGGTACCTAGGGAGGGTGTGACGGTAAGCCCCACCCAACATGTGGAAGCGAAGGGACGCCGTAGAATTTTCTACCCTTTTCACATCTGGGGAGGCACTCGGAGAAATTCAGTTTTGCCCTGAGTCCAGTGCAGCTTTACCATCCCGCTCAGCATCACTGCCACATGACAGAGGCAGCTGGGCTGGGAAGACCCCTGGGAAACCAGGCGGTGATGGCACGCAAGGCCAGGTGGCCTCCCCCGGACTGGGGCTACCCTCAGCCTGAGGGCTCTGAGTCTGGGGCCGGGTTGTGGACCTTTGCCCCAGCTTGCAGCTGGTGGGTGCCTGGGGTCCCCAGATGGGGAGAAGGCAAAACTCACTGTTGGACCCTTTCTCTCCACTGACTCCCAGCTCCCTGTAGTCAGCCTTCCCTGGACCCCAGACTCACTCTGGTTCCCCCACTCCGCTACCGGCAGGGTGGGGCGAGACCAGAGCTCCCGGGGAAGGAGGCAGATACCCATCCCCCTGGAATCTGCCTTTCACCACCTGCTGCTACGAGCTCCCGGCAGGGGCCTGTCTGCTGCGCTGGGCACCACCTTCCGCCGCACGCTCTGGCAATTTCACATGAAGTATGATTTCTCTGCACTATCAAAATTCACTTCATTTCTTTTGCACTAAAAAATGAGCAATCAGATGTTATTATTTTGAAATCAGATATCCTTAGCCAACGATTAAATTCAGAACCATTTCATTCTCTGTCTGCCTGAATTTGCTTTGAACACAGCCTTGCAGAAAGGCAAAGCATTGTGCCAGCTCCGAGTCTTCAGATACTTTACACCAGTTTACCCCCGTCTTTAAGTTGCAGACGCAGTAAAGCATATCACACCATTATCACCCACTACTAAACTGATACACATTGTTACCATTTTAGGGCATGTGGCTACATGTTAGTACCCGCAAAGCTGGTTTAATGTCTGAGCTCACATTCACTGCCTGTGGGGGCCTAGGTTCTGAACCCTTATTGGGATCAAGGCAGTGTTGTTTGTGTTTACAGCTGGTCAATACAAGCAATGGCACCTTGTTTATTTTTTTTAACAAAAAAAAAGCTCTGCCAGCCAGTGAACGGTTCTGTTAAGTGGTATAAAAATTTGTGAATGTTGAAATTCAACATGCTTCATATTATAAACCAACCTACAAGAATACTGTGGTCAAGTGTGTGAACACCAAATCAGCATATACCATATATTGTACTGCGGAAATTTGTATTTAAAAGCAAACGTAATTGTTGGTATAACTGGGAAAAAGGGTATTAGATATTTATTAATCACGTAACAACGAGACGCGCAACAAACCTCCTTATTTATGCCTTATGAATAAAGGGTGTGAAGCGGAAAGTGAAGTTTCATGCACGAGACTAAGAAATGGGCATCCCTGAAGGCGGGGACTTGTCTTTTCTGTGTCCGGTGCGGCTCTCAGCACTCCTGGTGCTTGATCAGTGTTATATGCTACCAGTAAAGAAGCACATTTTTAGACCTTTTTCCAAATGGCTTGTGTAAAATTTGGTCAATGTACAATGGTTGGTTTGAAGCTATCCTGTAAAAGCTGCCTCTCCAAATATAATCGAAAATAAACTGAAAAATTATAGGATGAGATTGCAGTGAGATTGTGTTCCATGCATACATTGGAAGTGTTCCATTCCAGGCGCAAGTTATGAGGGTCCAGCTTGAGGATTCATAAATTGGACATGTGCATATAATCAGCATGCAGAACGAACCCGGAACACCCACGCACCACAGCAGCCCCCGCACCCCCTTCCTTGGGCTCCTTGTTCTGGAGCACACACGGGTCTTGCCCATATTAAGTTTTATAAAGTACGTGCTCATGCATGTGTCTTCCAATGAACCCCGCGGGGCTGTAGCTTTCTCATTCCTGTTGTACCAACTGACCGGGAATGTAGCACGTCTTCCTCCCCCTGTGGTGGGCATTTGGGTAGCTTCCAGTCTAGGCTGTGAAGGTTCTTGTGTGTGAATACACGTGTGCATTCTGTAGTGGGTGTACCTGGGAGTAGAAGCACAGAATCACAAGACATCCTTATGCTCTGCTTTGCAGAAACGGCCAAGAAGCTTTCTGGCATGGCGCTGCCAGTTCACACCCCTGCCAGCAGCGTCTGTGGGCCTCCCAGGTGCTCTGCGTCCTCATCAGTACAGAGCTCGCCCCCCACTGAGCTTCCTGCTGGTGGTGTGGTGGCACCACGCTGTGTGTTTAATTGACATTTTCCTGACTGCTGATGAGACTTACTACCGTTTTGCATGTTTATCAGCCACCTGGATATCCTACTCTGTGAAGTGCCAGTGTTCTATTAGGTTGTTTGCCTTTTTCTTATTGATTTGTAGAAATTCTTTATATATTCTGGAAATGAGTGTCACATATACGTCACAAATACTATTTTCCATTCTCTGAGCTGCACTGTTTACTCTCTTAATGGTCTTTTTGAGGCCAGTGGAAGTCCTTTGAATATACGCATGCATCATTTTCTTCCATCATGATTGGGAATTTGAATCCTGTTTATGTTCAAACAACTTTACACACTCCAAGGTCATGAAGATGCTCTAGGCTTTCTTCTAGAAGCTACATTCCCCTTCTGGAATTGATGCTAATACCGGGTGTGAGGTAGGTCCACTGACCTGCACCGTTCATTAGAAGGACCGTCTTTCCTGCTTTGCCGTAAGTCTGTTGAACATGTCTACGGTCTCCCGGACTTTCTATTCTGCTCCATTTGTCTGTTCATCTGTTCATGTGCAAATACATTATAGTCTTTCCATCCCAGAGACATTAAGGCGCTCCCCATTATGAAGTGAATGAGTAGTTGCTGACTCGGGCCGAAGCTTTAGCATGTTTCTTGCCTGTGAAATCCTTTCTTGAAGGAAACTGAAGACAGAACTCACCCAGCTTCTTTTATCGCATTCCGCCATTCACAGGCGTCAGAGTTCCCGGCCTGAGTCATTATAGGAAAGTGATTAAACATCAGTCATAGCACATTGCAAAAGCAATTAACATCTTGACACCTAAACACAGAAAGAAGTCTCTGAGGACATCTGGAGAATGTTAGGGGAACTATGCAAATGTCAGTACGAGAATACTTTTTAGTTTTACAATAAAATGTCAATTCAGACCCACAAATTTAAAGTTTGCATGTAGATTGACTGGGCCTGGATTGAATTTTGCCTCAGCGCTCTGAATAAAGTGAATTAAGAAAAATAATATATGAGTAATCTGGCAGGGAAAAATGTTTATTCTCCCTAAGAGAACAAATCAATATGCAATATGCATATTTTAATCTGTCTCTAATTTAGATTCCTCCCCCAAGTACTAGCAAAAGTCAATTCTTGGTTAACTTACTTTACAGCAGTGAATGTACTTTTTTGAAAAGCAGGCACCACCCCATGTGCTCTAGAATTCAGGCTTTGCAACAGCCCCTGCTGGCTTCTCCATAGTGAGCCTGATGACCGGGATTTTCCTGCACCTGGATTTGGTTTCTATCTTAACTAGTTCTTACGATGCACAGGAGGGGAAGAAGGCCCCCGCAGCTTCACACAGAGGTGATGCTCTGTACGTGAAGAATATACAGGAAGAGGACATCAGAGTTTCTGGCTGGAACCAGGTGCCGCATTTCAACCCATGCGAACACCATCTCTGGCTGTCTCAAAATTGCCTTTGACTTATAGCAGTTTCTGGGAATTCCTGAAAGATTCATTGAGTCCTGGGCACAAAATTATTGTTAGAAATCAGCAATGTGAGGGTGGTTAATTGCAAATAGTTTCATTTGTCAAGGAAAGGCTTTAATAAACTATGCCTACGAAGTCACTGAGCAGCCCATCTCCTGCCAGTGGGACACGCGCCCTGCCGGTCACTCAGCCACGTGCGTACTGTAATGATTCTTGGGCAAACTCAGAAGTCCCGGTAAGAGAGCTGTCCCGGGCTCAGCCTCTCTGTTTGACGTGGGCGTCTCAGTCAGTCTAAGTTAGCCTTTTTTTTGCATCATTATTAAAACTCAGTTCCATCAGCGATGTGAATGTGACCTGCACACTTTCTGATCCAACCCTTTCCCACCCTTTGGCTTGTTCATTTATCTACTTAGTCACCTGGTATTTATTAAGCAACTTGAATGTATAAGGCAGTGGCTTATGGCTGAAATATTGTCTCAGAAGTAACAATGTGATACAAGATGCTAAATAAATATTTGTTGAAAGGAAGAGAGAATGAATGTATGAATGAATGCCTTAGATCTGAAGTTTTAGAACTTCTATTCTAACGAATATGCAGAGAGTGATCAAGGAAGCAAATAAATACATCCGAACAGCAATAGGTGTGATGAAGGGGGACTTTCACCTTAGAGGAGGGCAGAGGCACCGCTGGTTAGGGTGGCCATTCTGGAGAGCAGTGGACAATGGAGGACGAGCGTTTCTGGCAGAGGGAACTTGGAGGGCAACGGCCCTGATGTGGGGGTGCAGACTGAGGCTTGACCTTAGTGATCTTGTCTCGGGCGTGCGGTTGCAGGACGTCAGGGAAGCAGGCTGGATCATGTGGGGCCTTCTGGCCACAGTAAGGAGGTGGGGCGTTATTTTCAATACAATGGGGCACCTTTAGAAGGTTGCAAGCAGGGAGATGACCGAATCCATAATCCAATGTATGCTTTTAAGATTCGCTCTGGCTGCAGTGTGGAGAGTGGACCAAACAGAGCAGGCTAAGTGCAAACAGGGAGCCCAGTCAGGAGGCGGGCGCAGCAGCATGGGGAGGTGGGGCGGCTGGGTCAGAGGGTGGGCCGTGGAGGTGGAAGGACAGAACTCGGATTTTGGGTGCAGCCAGCTGGACTCACTGACGAGGGCAGGAGAGAATGAGACAAGGTGATTAGGGATGACTTTCTGATTTCTGGCGCGAGGAACAGGGTCAGGGATGGTGCTACCTAATCCACTGGAGGAGACCTGAGTTTGGGGCAAAGGAGCGACATCTAAGGCTGTTACACCTGCTGTGGTTTCACCTAGGCTCTCCACAGTACACTTTGACATGGAAGACTCAGCCTTTTGGACCTTTTGTCTCCTCGCATCAGCCCCATGGACGTGAGTGTTGCCCCAGGTCATCTGTATAAGCAATACAGGTGGGACTCAGACTCCAGTGTGGGTGAGGCACTCCGACTCCAAGTCCCGGCCATGTGTGGCCTGGATCTGAGTTGGGGGAAGACCTAGGCTGGGACCTGGACAGAGCCATTCACCCGGTTCACACCAGAAGATCACTGGGCGCTGTGCATCTACATGCAAAGCACCTGGCTCATAATAATTATTCCACAAGTGTTAGCTGCCCTCCTCTAATGTAAGGGGCCAAAGGGGAGGTCATGGGCCCAACTGGTCTGCCCAGAAGGGCAGGGAGGTGGGAAGTGAGGGCAGACTGGGGCCATGGTCAGAACCCTCAGGTAGCCACAGCCCCAAAGGTTGGCAGGCCAGTGAGTGACCCACCTGACAGTTTAGTGCAATGTCCTGAGGCACTTGCACAAACACCCTGCAGTGGGCACTCAGAGCCTGGACGGACCGTCATAGGGCCTGGTCCCTGTGGTTTCACACGACACTGCGACCCCATGTGCGAGCATTTCCACAGCCGCGTGCGCTCGGAGGAAGCCTCTGGTCAAGACCCCCGTGTCAGCTGTCCCGGAAGTTGCCTGCGTAGGGCATTGGTCAGCTCCTGCTCAGACCTCCCCAGCGAGGGGGTCCTCCTGAAGAAGCTCCGCTCACCTTCAGCCGCCCTGACTGCTAGAAAGTTCTTTCTTGTATCGAGTCAGAATCGGTGTCCCTGTAATGTGGACATAATTGTTCCACTGAGAAAGTCCCAGAGCTGACAGCTGAGATGGCGGAACATTCCCGGGATGCTGAGAGGTGCTCCTCGGGGAAAACAGGCTTTGGTCCTAGTGATGGTTAACTTTATGGGCCGGCCTGACAGGCACAGGATGCCAGATACCTGGCCAAGCACACATCTGGGTGCTAAAGGGTGTTTTGACTGCGATTAACATTTGAACTGGCGGCTCGCCCTCCCCACCACTCCTGTTCTGCCATATTTCATTCACAGAATGAGTGTGTGAACACATACCACCCAAATGCCACAGTCATGCTGCACGGGATGATCAGCGGAGTCTGTCCTCAGCTGGGCCCAAGTTGTCTGTGACCTTGAGAGGTCACTTCCTGCCTCTGGACCTCAGTTTCCTTGTTAAAAACAAATATACAAACAAAACAATAAAGCCCTCCAGATGACTTAACTGGAGAATCAGTAAGTTCTCTCTGAACGGTCCAAGTCCGTGATTGGATGGTAGACCTTCCAGGAGATCTTAAGTCCACCGAGAGTTAACCAGGGAGGGCAGCGCTCACATTCCTAAGGGGACTCTGCGGTGTCACGTGAGACTCAGAGTTTCTAGCCATCAGGCTTGGGAAGGGAAATATCGTTATTTCACAATATCCCCAGAGAAGAGAGCTGCCGGATGCTGACCACGCAGACGCTCAGCGGCAGTGCCTGGTTCTGTCGCTCAGGGGTGTCCTCACAGCATTCAGGCACAAGAGGCTCTCGGGCACACGGGGGAGCAGAGAAAAGGTAAACACCCAAGCCACTCAAATTGAGAAGCACTATGTCCCCACTTGGATTTAATTTTTAAATCACAATGTTACAGATTTAAATAGTATGTCCAGAGGAGCCAAGGAAGAGTAAAAATAGAAACCACAATGGAAGCTGATTTATTGACAGACAGAAAAGAATATGGATTCGTAAATGATATTGGGGAGGCCAACACTGCTGCCTAATTTTAAATTAATGTTTCATTGTACATGGAATTCTTGGTTACAGGTGCAGTCTTTAATTACACTGGCAATAGAGGAATGCATGCTGCCTTTCAAAAAACAAAATACTGCATAAAAACCTGAAGTCTCCTCTAAACAATCCCCATGGTCTCCCACCCTGAGTTCCCCCTTGGCGCATATCCTTTATGATCATTTTCCTTGTTTTCACGTAATTCAGATACAGATCAACAGATCCATAAAAATTGCACTGTATTGTTTGGGAGCATAGTTACTGTTACTAAGTTTAAATCACATATGTAACCTCACTCTACAACTTGTTTTTCACCCAGTGAAATGACAAGTTTCCACCCATATTTCTAGATACATTTATGGTGTTTCCCCATTTTTACTTTAAACATGACTGCAACGAGCATTGCTCCTGCCTCCTTGGGTACATGTGGGTCACGGGGGAATTGATCTTCAAAAGCGGCTATATTATTTTACAGTCCCACTGTCTCAACTTCAGTGTCAACATTGTATATTTCCAAACTCTCTGTTTGCCAGTCTGTGGGTGAAAAACAGCACCTCGTGGTTTTAATTAGTATTTCTTTAACTGCAAGAGAGTTAAGTATCTTTTCAAGTATATTTTTCTGTTATTTACTACACATATTATACAACTGTTTTTCTATTGGGTTACTTGTGCTTTCTTCTCGTGAATTTTTAGGAGCACTAATTTTTCTTCTAATAGTGTAAGAAATGTGTCCTCTCTGGCGCAGATGCCACGCCCTTCCCCTCTCTTCATGTGTATTTCCCAAGAATAAGGATATTCTTTTATGTAACCACAGCACTGATACTAAAGTCAAGACATTTTACATCAAGGCTGTAATTTCCCTAATCTGTCACCCATGTTCCAATTGTTTATTTGTCCCAATAATATTCTTGTGACATTTTGTGTCTTTAATGATGCCGCGCCTCTGCCCAGAAGTGCACGCCGCACTCACTTTTCTCTTTAGTCTCCTTGAATCTGGAACAGTTCCACTGTCTCCCATTGTCTTTTGTGAAATCGACATTTTTGAAAAATTGAAGTCAAGTATTTTATAACATGTTCCTCTGGTTGGTTTTGTCCACAAGTTTTGCCTCTCTGGGAAGGTGGCCCTTTGCTTTTCTCAAGAGATTCCGTCTGGAGGCAATAACATCCACCTGCCCTTTGGTGACATTAATTTTGGCCGCCTGGCCAAGGTGTGCTGGCCAATCCAGCTACTGTTTCCTGGGTGCTCACCAAAGCATTCCCCAGATGGAACATCTGTTACTGATTCTGGCCTGAACCCATCCACACTATGATGGGCACGAAATGGTGGTCTCCACTACTCACGCCACGTGTCGGGGTCAGCCTTCCGTAGGGCAGAGCCCCCACCCTCCCACCGCCCTCACTTACCATGTGTATGCGGTCTTTCTTATGTCTCCCCCACCTCATCTATCTACACTAGATGGTCACGGATCCACTGTATCCGGTGATTTATGATCCACTCCTGGCTCTATCAGTTTACCCCACTTACTGTAACAAACTACCACAAACCCGGCAGCTTACAGCAGCGTCTGTCCTCTCACTGTTCCGGGGCCACATGTCCAAACTCATTTCCCTAGGCCACCACTGCATGTGGGCGGGCCGTCCTCTGGAGGCACTGGGAGGGAACCCATTTCCTTGCCCTGTCTAGACTCGAGAGCTGAGCCCTGCATCCCTGGCTGGCGTCCCCTCCTCCAGCTTGAAGCTGGCCGTACGCCTTCCTTCAGGCCCCGAGCCGCCTGCCGTGCAGTCAGGCCTGTCTGCCTCACTCCCACAGGGCACACGTGGCTGCGTTTAGGGTGCGCTGCACAATCAGACACTCTCTCCACCCCAAGGCCCTCCCTTAGCACATTGGCAAAGCCCCTTTTGCCACAGACAGCAGCATTCGCACCTTGCGGGCATCAGGACCGCGTATCACTGGAGGCCGTTATTCGGCTGGTTACACTTTTGTTGTGGCCATAATCCGATGCCCAGATGACTCCCCTGGTGGTCAGTGGGTGCCCTCCAAGCTGCTTCTGTCCTTTGATGAACCCCGTCATTGCATTCACGTGCTGGGCTCTGCGTTCCATTCCAGCACAAGATATCTCAGGCTCAACTTGTACTTTCTCTTCCCTAGCCCTTGAATGGGTTATTGCTCCCAGGAGCCTCATTTCCACTGTGGGAAGTAATATGTGGAGACCAAGGTCTGGGCTTGAGCGTGCTCAGGGCTATCCTCATTGCAGGGCTCTTCCAGCAGACAGAGTGAGGGCCAAGAGTGCATTTCTGTGTAGTGTTCGAGTCCAGCTGGCCTCTTCTCTGGCCTTCCCTATCCCAGACCTCCCTTAGTTCACAGTGGGAACCCTGGGTGCCCGAATCAACACTGTCTTCACTTGCTCAGTGTTTCCATAAATATAAAACTGCCTCAGATATGCTGTGGCCATGCGGTGCGTAAGGCAAGCACAGTGCCGTCGCTCCAGCAGCTGAGGGCGCACAGCCACAGGGTCGCCTCGAAAGTCACTTGCTCTTTTTCCCTGGCAGTGTGTTTATGTTATCCTTTGAAATAGTTAGGTTCTTTCATTTTTCTGTTTCTATTCATGTTTAGGTTTCTCTTCCCAATGCACTGATCCTTTTGATGGTATTTGTCCAGTTATCTGCTGACTGTCTGTGGCTTGTAGAAAGACACCTGTGCGCACCGGTCCCGAGTTCCCGTGCGCTCGGACGTTCTCTCGCGAGCCTGGGCAGCGCGGCAGGGCCCGAACCTTTGGCTCATACTCCTCCCTTGAGTTTCTTGAAAATGCTTCTGCACCGTTGCCTTTCTTTCTACGTTCCTCTTGCGAAGGCTCTTGCCTGCCCAATCTCAGTCCCCCCTAAATAATTTGATCTTTTGGTTTGCAGCCCTGAGGATTTTTTCTTTGTCTTTAAAGTCTAATAGTTTTGCTAATGTATGTCTTGGAGTCAATCACTACAAGTGAATGTTCCCAAGTGTGTGATAGTTCTTCTGGGTGCATAGATCAGAGTTTTCTCTTATATCTACAAAGTTTTCTTGAATTGGAGTTTTGGATATTAATTTCATCTCACTGTGTTGTTCTCCTTCCCGTGGGACCTAAATGGTCAGGGCATTGTATTGACGTCCATTCCGGTCACATTCCGTTGACCCTTTCTTGCTTCTTTCTTTAACTCATTTCATTCCTTGGCTGTGTTTCTGCCTTGTCTTCAATACCCCTTATGAAAATTTCACTTGACTTTGTTCTCCCTTAGGCATCTTATATTTTTATTTTTGAGAAGGTTTTGTCTTTTTATTCCATTTCTGTCCCGAGCTTTCCTTGCTGCTCTTCTCTGTCTCACAGATTTCTGTTCTTGTCTTTGAGCTCCTATTTCTGTGTTTTCTAGTAACTCCAAATGCTAGTTTGAGGATATTTAATTTGGCCTCCACAGTGTTGCATTACAGTTTTACTCAGCTTCATGGTTTTTGATGAGAATGATCATCAGCTAAAATGTTATGATTTCCCATCTTCTGTTTTTTTCTTATAGTAGCTTTGCATAGACTTGGTTTGCTTTTAAATATATGTAAATAACTAGATATTTTAAGGATAGGATTCCTAGTCTAAGGGAGTTTTCTTCTGTCAGTAAAGGGAAATGCAACTTTCATCAGTGATGTTGCTGTGGTGGGAGATGGACACGGCGGATAGGAGCTACTTCTCTCCCGTCCGGGACCTCTGGCTTCTGTGCCACTTCCTCCTCCTCTGTGAGCCACATCTCTGGGGGGCATCCTTCCTAGACACGATGTTGCCTGTCCTCCACTTGCTTCTCTGTCTCCAGCCACAGCCCCTGCCCCTCCCTGCTCTCTGCACGCTCACATTTGCAGCTGTTGGTATTTGGTACTCTGCTTACAGGTGATTTGATGTTCATGTAATCTCTGTTTTCTAGAAATGCTGACAGCATGGGTGGTTTTATTTGTGCTCAAATGCCCACTTCTGCACGAGTCCATTTTTTTTCTGTTAGTCTATTTCTCTACTTGAGCACAAACACCATGGGGTTTTTATTACTCTAGCCTATGGTATATTTTGGAAACTAGAAAGCAAATTCTTCTCCCTTTGTTCTTCTCTCTCAAAATCGTCATGTCTCCTCTCGCAGATTAAATGTTCCTTGTCAATTTTAAACTCAGTGTTCTATGTTGTTTGAGAATCCTTTTGAGAGTGCCTCATATGTAACAAGTGATTTGTAAATGTTAGCAATTATTGTTTGTTAAGAATGAATTTAACATACAGATTAATGAGGACAGAATTTATATCATTGTGTCTTTCCACATTTGGAAATATTATGTATCTCTCCATTTGGTCTGTGTATCTTTCAGTAAAATGTTATAGTTTTCCTTATAAATAATCTTGCTCATTTTTGTGATGCTGTTCTTAGATATGTCACAGTTGTTCTGTTATCGTAACTAAGGGTTTACAAATTATATTGGTGCCATGATAGATTAGCAATGTCTGCCTCACGTGCAAAAGGTGCAATGGGTGGCGTGTAGAACACGTATATTCTTACTTATTCTGATGGAACTCCACATCCCGCTCTATCCTTAGGACAAATTCCTTAACAGAATTTACCCTGAATATTAAATTGGAGCTCCTAACCCAGTTCTTGAACTTTTTCCTACCAGCTTTTGAATTCTGCATCTCTTCTACTTAATACCAAGCTGCTTAACAAACGTTTCTTCTTGAGCTCAGGAGGTCGTTCTCCTTCTCCTACTGCTAATGTTCTCTCAGGCGCCATGGAGTAGAAATTTCTACGAATGCAGGAAAGGAAAGCACAGTTCCCCATCACCCTGTACACACCACACTCTTCCACCACGGAGGGTGCGCCAGTCGGGGTTCAACCACAGAAGGAGAACCACCAGGATGTGTGTGCAGTGGGGAGAGGTTCACTGCAGGGCCTCGGCTTCACGGGGGGCTGGATAGGGAGCCTCTCTACGGGTTTCTCCACATCTGAACTGAAGCTGGAATCCACCTGCGAGGCAGGCAACCACGTGCCTGTGTGGCATGTGACAGAGTAAGAGACACACATATGGTCTCCATCCCGTTCCTAGCTCAGAGCTTCTAAGACCCTTGGAGTCTCTGTGTCTCTGTATGCTAATGAGGTGACTCTCGGAGGATGGGGGCTGATGGCTGGAGGCCGGGATGTTCAGCCTCCCCCTGCAGAGAAGGGAGAGGACCTGCGAGTTGGTTAACTACTAGCGGTCACCCATTTACTCAATCATGCCCATGCAACGGAAACTCCCCAAACAACAGGTTCGGAGAGCCTTTCAGGTCGGTGAGCTTGTGCAGGTGCCGGGAAGGGCCTGCCTGGGGAGGCCACTCAGATCCATACCCCTTCCCGGACACCTCGCCCATGTGGCTGTTCCTGGGTTATGCCCTCCACAATAAACTGGCACTGCTTCTGTGTTGAGTCCTGTGAGCTGTTCTAATGAGTTATGGACCCTGCGTTGGGGATCGCGGGGACTACTGACTGACAGCTGGTTGCTCAGGAGGACCAGAAGCCCAGACCCGGGACTGGCGTCTGAGCTCTTCCCCGGGGGTTCCGTGCTGATCCTGGGTAGGTAGTGCCAGGGGGCTTGGTGCAGAAAACCTGCCCATCTGGGGAGGAAGTGTCGAGAGAACAGAGTTTTTCCTTTGGGAAGGGAAGGTCATGAGTAGGCCCGGGTGAGAGCGTGAGACAGGGCTGACAAGGAGAGGCTAGAACGCGCCTGACCTGATGGCATCCTGTGGAAGCTGGGCCCTCGTCAGAGCTACGTCCACGCAGCTGGCCCCCGACAGCCGCGAGCGCATCTCTGGGCCAGCGGCGCCCGTCCGCCTCACCCCCCCGTCCTTTCTCTCTGGCGCCGCCCTCGTTCCCTCCTCACACATGCGCAGAGGCTGGAAGCCCCCAGCTGTTACTTTGTGTAATGAAAACAGCATCGCGGCCACTACAATCTTCCATGACCTCAAGACGTTTTCCAAAACGTGAAATTCAGGGTGTTGCTGTCAGTAACCAGCCTCAGCAGACAAATCAAATAAAGGCTTTCCGAGAGTGGAGCCCAGGAAAACCTCACACGAGGACCGAACGACACCAAGGGTCCGAGACCCCGCTGGCCGGGTTCACGCCACAGTGACCCGGCTTGTTGGTGCCGCTGTGTGGGGCAGCCGCCAGGGAGCCTTCCATCTGTCCTCTGCTGCTCAGATCTTCCGGAAGGCTCTCGGCTCCTTGCTGGAGGGCGAGGGCCAGGCTTCCGGATTTGGGAGCTTAGGAAAAGGAGGCTGCGAGTTTCTACCTTGCCTCCCTATTTCGAGTATGGCAGCCCTACTGTTAACTCTGTTGCACGATGGCCCAGGTATCTTCCTTTTTGCCCTCTCCAGAGACGGAGCCAGTCTCTGTGGGAGCAATAAACCCTTTCCATCACCCCTGGCTGTGATGTCAGGACAGGGACAAGTAACCCAAAAGGCCTGCTGTCCGGGGCCTCTCGGTCGGTCCCCTGCCCCAGGCCTGAGCCCCCCTGGCAGAGCCTGACTTCTCAGGCAGGGAGAAGGGCACGGTGGCTGGGCATAGGGGTCCTGCTCCCCAGGAGCATCTTGGTGTCCTTGCTCTGCATGGACACTGCCCTGGGTGCTGACACCTACACCGCCTCTCCAGCAGGAGGGATCCGAGGCAGCTGAAGGCAGGTATAGGCTGGTGCTCCCGCCAGTGACTATGAAGCGTGCGGGAGTGGGCAGAAGCCCCCTTGGGGGAGAAGGAAACCTCAGCCAGGCAGCTGTTGTTTACATTCCGAGGCATGTGTAAGGGCAAGAGGACAATGCAGACACAGCAGGTGAGTCTCGAAAACGGGGAAGCCTGCCTTGGACAAAGATGTGAGACCCGATGCCTCTGCTAAAAATGTATCCCAGCACCCGGGGCTCCTCCTGATGCAAGAACTACAGATACAGACTCATTTTACGACTGCCTCTCACCCAGGCTGCTGCCCACGTCATCGAGTCAGCAGCTCAGTTCTCGCCTCAGAGCACCGAGGCAGCTGCTCTGTCCCAGCTCCCCACTGTGTCACTTCACTGCAAGGGGAACTGAAAGCCAAGGAGAGGCAGTTAAGAGCCATCACTTCCAGTCCTGCACTTCAGGAACCAAAGAGGTCGTTTGGATCCTTGACGGCCTGGATGGGACTGTGGAGTTTCCATTTCCAGGAGCTGCAATTTGGAATCTGCTTGCTTGTGGCAAGGCATGTAATGCATGTTGAATGAATGACTTTATGGGCCAAACAATTCGACTTAAATTTTCATAATTATGCAGTTTCAGCCACACAGTCAGAGATCAATTGACCCATCCAGTTGTGGGCAAATCCACATGACTGTGAACAAATGTCAGCTCTTACCTGCAAGTGAGGAAAACTAACTAGAGTGAGCAAAGAACACAAAATGTGAGTTTCAAAAAATTCACACGGTTGCAGGGACGAGTGGCTGGAGCTGCCCCTGGGGACCTGGGGTGCAGGACTGAGCCCCACAGGAGGCACCCCGGCCCCCTCTGCTGATGGCATCCTGGGAGCAGGGGAAGGGGCAAGCCTGGCAGCTGCTAGCTCCAGAAGCACCGGTTTATAGACCCTGAGCTACAGAAAAAGGGCTGCTCTCCCAGCTCAACTTTGAAAAGTCTCAGGGAAGGACTGTGATTGGCCCATTTCCACACGCGCCCCCCCACTGGGCCATGGGTTCAGGAGTGGGCTGTGATTGGCTCAGCGTGGGTCACCTGCTGCCCTGCGGCGGCAGTGGGCGGGGCTCTGTGGCTGCGGTAGCAGAGCAGTGCCCACGTGGCCGAGCAGGAGGGTCCCTGCGCGGCCTGCGTCGGGTCCGGGTGGAGGCCCAGTGCAGAGGCCCAGCTCCAAGTTACAATAACTCGGAGTCTGGAGGGGTTTATGACGCAGGTCCTTCTCAGAGTGACCCTGCCCGCTTCACGGCAGGACACGGACGAACTGCTACTGGGGAGAGGTGACTTTCCAGGGAGCGAAAGGGTTCTTCTGTGGGGAAATGGTTTGGCGCGCTGTGAATCTCCACTAGGTCCCGCGGTATTTTCTGAGAAAGGCATGATGAGAATTCTGTCTTTCGACCCCGTACGTGGGGAGCTCTGTGGAGATCAGGCAAAGTGTCGAGGCTGAAATAAGCGGTTACTAGATTCGGGGCCAGGGCTGTAAAAGAACCACACACAAAATAAAACGATTCCCTACCATTTTACACCTATTAAATTAGACGAATTTTTTTTTAAGTATAATACCCAATTCTGGCAAGGTTCCAGGGAAGCAAGGACGTTTGCGGGTTGCTAGAGGGATGACAATTGGAAACGGATTCGATAATAGGCCCTCGAAGCCATTAAAGCGCTTGGCTTTTTTGACCCCGCAATCTCTCCTCAAGGAATTTCTCTTAGGAACTAAACTAAAAGAAGGCGAAATAAGGGTGCTCACCAAGCTCTCATTTCTACTGAAGAATCGTGAGGGCCGAGGTCACGTTTTCCTCACCTTTTGTCCCTGACGCGGTCTCCACCAGGCATGACAGAGCTGGCTTCCCAAAGTTTGTGGACATAATATGAAAATGCATGTCCACGAAAGGATACTTTTTAACTTAATCATGCGCGATTATTTCAATGTGACAGGAGGTCATCATTAAAAATACAGACCATGAAAACAACATTGCAGTGTGAGAGAAGGCTTGTCTTACAAGTACAGGGGGAGAAAAGAAACTAGAGGGTGTATAACATTTCCACGTTCTGATTACAAGTATGTAAAATTTATTTATATATCTGGAATGGAGTGGAAAAGAAACGGAAGAAAGCAAGCTTTCTGGCGGCGGGGTGGGGGGATTCTTGGTCATACACTCCCTTAATATTTATGCAACGATATGTTCAAAACTAATTGATATGCTTGTGAAATATAATCATTATGGCAGAATGGCCAGCGGGACCCATCTGGATGGCAACAGAACCCTCGCGGGCCTGCCAGGAGGGAATTTGCTCATTTCCTCGGCCTGGCCTTGAGGGACCTTAGAAATGGAATCTCCCAGAACAATCGCGAACGTGCCCGCATCAGGGTGTATGTATACAGATTCATACATGTATGAACATAACGCCTGGCAGGTAGACGTGTTCAGTGCAGTATTAAAAAGATACACATTTTCTTGCTGTGAAGCTGTGATTTATACATTTGGTGTTCGTCCCTGTTCCTGGCACAGAGTTCTTAAATCCTAGTGAATTCCCGAGTGAGAAGAGCATTGAGAGCATCTTTTTCCCAATGAGCGGCTCTGGGCGGCTCCCGGGGTGGGGCTGGTCACCAGAAAGACGCAGCCATGGGTGCAAGCTTGGGATTTTCAGCCCCGCCCCCCATTCTCCAGCCGGGGTTGGGACTGAAAATGGGTCGCTCTGGTGACGGACCAGGCCCACAAGATGAGGCCTCTGCAAAAATCCCAACAGTGAGGGGTGCAGGCTTCTGGGCTGAACATGGGGAGGGTCTCGGAGAGCCGTGTACCCAGAGACGCATGGAAGCTCCATGCCTTCCCACACACCTTGCCCTATACATACATCCCTTCCAGCTGGCTGGCTGTTTGTCCTTTATCATGCCCTTTAATAATAAACTGGTTAACGTAAGTGTTTCCCTGAGTTTGCCCCTCCAGCAAATTAATCGAGCATGAGGAGGGTGTCATGGGGACCTCCACCTCATAGCCTATGGGCCCGGAGTGCAGGTGACGGCCTGGGCCTGGCATCCGAGGCTGGGGCAGCCTTGTGGGACTGAGCCCCTCACCTGTGGGGTCTGATGACCTCTCCCGGTGCACAGAGTCAGAGCTGAGTTAACTGCAGGACACCCAGCTGGTGGCGCACAACTGCTTGTTTGTGGGAAAAAGGCCTCACATTTGGTCACCAGAAGTGTCAGAGTGAGGTGTTCTGTGTGGCTGGCAAAAGTCAGGAATAGGGCTGCAGGTATTCCCAGTGTACTTGCCCGGAGCCATCACAGCAGGACTGGCTCCGTAACTTATGAGGCCTGGCACAAGATACTCTGGGCCCCGGTGCTAAAGATGCCTGGGGGTTTCAAGATGTTGGCAGCAGAGAATTAAAGCAGACTTGGGCTCCTGTGCGGCAGGACCCTGTGCTGCGCAGGCTGGTGCCCGTGATGGCAGCCCTAGCCGGACACACAGGCGGCGAGCACCTAGTGAGCCTGGGCTCTAGTAGATCTGTCTTACTAGAGGTGTGGCCTTGGACAAG
This sequence comes from Phataginus tricuspis, assembly GCA_029783875.1. NCBI lineage: Eukaryota > Metazoa > Chordata > Mammalia > Pholidota > Manidae > Phataginus > Phataginus tricuspis. The sequence continues at coordinate 23,963,737 of JAQQAC010017683.1, read as the reverse complement.
CAGCTCGTGCGCTCTCCCCGTGCGCGCTCTGCCCACGCTCACTCTCGCAGTCAGCCTCTCCTGCCTCCGTCCCACTCGCGCCGTCCACGTGTATAAGCCGGGCAATGCCCCCCGTTTCTCTCAGCTGGTACCCGAAAGGCCTACCACCTCAAGGGAATAATCCTTCAAATTATCATCTTCAGCGTCAGCCGGATGCCCCGTCCCCCAACCTCCCATTAAAATATTCATAAAAAAAGATTAAAGGAGAAAATTCACAACACAGACATTTGGGATACTAACCAGCCATATGCCAGGATCCGGGGCGACGGGGACAGCAGGGGGTTTGTAAGCCAAGCAGCGGGCCGGCTGATCCCCTCCCGCGGCCTGGGGCTCCTGGCTGCTGGGGCCGCAGCGCTTGGACACCGGGTTCCCTTGGCTGCAGGCGCAGCAGCAACAGGGCCCAGGCCTCCCCACCTCCACCTCTGCCCCGAACGACCAGGAGGATGCTCTGGGGACTGTGAAGCCCGGTTTGTCCTTCCTGCGCACCCCACACCCGTGTCATCCCTAGTCATGGCCCAACGTCCTTGTCGTCTCTCATCCGTCTCCACCTGTACACTCACCCTCGGCCTGCCCTGGGCCGCCTCTCCCTGGTCCAGCCCCCAAGCTTTCCTGTGACCGTTGGAGTCCCCTCCCTTTGCATCATTCCCGGGGAGCCTCGCGCTCCTAGCGCCTCTGTGGCCCCACCAGTACACACTCGCTTCAGAACTTGCTAACAACGAGGATGACTTATGTCTCTTAAGTGTACTTAATTTCCCTCCAGGGGGAATGGAAGCAGTTAATGACCGAGCCCCTGAGAAAAGCTGTGCCAGGGTCTGCACAGTTACAGTCACTGCAGGGAGAGAGAAGTGCGTGGAGGATTCCCCACAACACTGCGAGAGTCTCTCTTTGTCCAAAAATTAAGCTTACTTGCCATTAATGTTTCTCCTCGTAACAGAAACTAATCCAGGCCTCACGTGGTGAGCGACGTGATGAAGCTGGGATTGTGCCTAAGCCTGAAAGCTGCCCTTGGTCATGTAAAAGAGTTGAGGTTTGGTACCGCCGGGACCACAGTTTCTGGCACGAACACGCCCCCTCCCCCGTTGGAGCTCTGAAGGCGTGTCACTGCCCAGAGCCTGGATGTGGGCTGTGGGTCTATCTGACTGTGTTTGTCCATGAGACCCCCAGGCTGGGGCCCCAAGATGACTTAAGTGCAGGGAGTGACATGTCCTTTACAAAGGACAGACAGTGGGGCAAGTGACCCCTGCAGGCTTTGCCATTGTCCTGAGTGGGACATTAAGGGACGGAGAAAGCATTTGAAAACACTGTCTTTGGTGTCCTAGAAAGTTCTTACCTTTGGAGTGAAGAGCCCGGATGGTGTCCCTCTGAAAGAAGAGTGTCTTCCCTGGACTTGGGAGGCGAGGCAGATGCAGACAGCTGGCCAGGCCGAGGGAGGTCACTGCTGCGCCCCTGGGCCTGCCTGGCTGGGCCCTGGGCTGGAGCGGATGCTGATCACAGGGGCGCCAGGGCACGGGGCCCAGGTGGGCGCTGGACCCGCCTGAGAAGGAGAGCCGAGATGGGAATCTGCATGAGGTCTGACTGGCTTGGCCAACTGGAGCTGACAGGCGGGTCCCAGGAATGGGCTGGATATTCTGAATGCATCTAGACTGGGCATCTGCCAGGGATGGGCTGGAAGATCAGACAGAGAAATTAAGGGGTTTTCAGAAATAAATAAAAGCCGACTTATTCATATCCAAGCCTATAGGTCTGCTCATCTGCTTTACCTCTGGCATAAATTCTCAGCACCCCCTTTACACCTCACCTTTAGTCTCACTAGGCCTCTGGTGCTCTGACCCTCTGCTGTCTCCTCAGCCCCCAGCCCCCTCCTCAGTCCCCCACTGTCCAGGCCCACAGTGCCCAGCATGATCCACTTTCCCCACCATGTGGACTCTCACCCCTTCCACCCAACTGCCTGCTTCCTCTGCATCCCAGGATCTAAGACCTTGGCGTCAGGCCCCCTGGGGGAAATGTCAAGACCGGTGGACTGTTGTCACAAAGGTGTGACCTTGGCACCCAGCAAGGCCCTCAGCATTGCCAGCAGGTACTTTCCTACTTCGCTGATCAGGTTTCATTCCAATTTTTCCAGCAAACTCTCCTGACCCCTCCTAGGGACCCTACCACTCGGACTCCCCTCCACCATCATGTGCCCACATTACACACACCGCCCGCCAGGAAAGGAGAGGTGGTCGGCCTGGACTCCTTGGCACTCAGGATGTTGGAAAGCTGTTTTATGGCTGGGGTTTTAGCTTGGAGTGCTGTCATTTTAGTATTCATACGGGTACTGAACTGTGGGTTCCTGGGAGGGGAGCGTAATGCTTGTTGCCGTGTTCCCAGTTCTCCTTGAATAATAAGATGAAATGACTTCAAAGACTATGTAGGAAGTCAGAGTACCCAGGTAGAGGAATTAGGTTTCCTATGAAAAGGAAACTCGGTTCAGACTCTTCCTTTCTAGCATTAAATACCAGAAGACAAAGAGGTTTTTGCAGAGCATTTTTGGGGAAGAGAAATCTAAACACACTAATGATTTTAATAGGAGAAGCAAAGAATGGCACCCTAGATAGACACAGGGCTGCACATTCCACCACGCAGATGCCTTTCTTGCAAAAATTACTCAGAAATTTCCTGTAGACAGACAGGTAAATTAAATACCTGAGTAGAGAAGTTGTCATTTAAAAGAAATGGGCAGTAAGGTTGGAATTCTACTTAATGATAAAGTGAATCATATCAACAGTGTTTATAAATGCATATAAACACTATTTATAGTTAGAAAATTGAGGGAAAAGCCCAAAAGCTTCTTGTAAAGGCTTAGGAGAGAAATGACAGCCGTTCAGCAAGCCGGTCTCAGTTTGTACAGACCTTGAAGGGTGACTGGCTCACCAGCTGCCCATTTCCCAGGAGCCGGACTTGATATTCACGTGAAGACCCCCTCAGCTGTGTCTGTATAAAATTATTCCGCTTCACCTGCCACCAGGTAGGCGTCTATTAGATCATCTCTACCTGGAACCTACATCTTGAACTGAGCGATGTGGCACCCAAGTGCCGTTAGCCACAGCTAGGTTAGAGCCCCTCTGAGCAAGGCTCACGAGACCTTGGGAGCACCTGGTCACCCGGAGGAAGCCCTCCACTAACGTGGGGGAATCCCCGAGCAGGGGCACGATGGGGGCTCACACGCTCTCTCACGCTCAGCGGCCGAGGTGCTGAGCGAAGACGCTCTGCCCTTACCAGGACAAACAGACCTCCCAGTGTGCCTGGGAGGCTAGATTTGGAGTTGGGACTCCTGGACTTCTGGGAGTTCTGCCCTGAGACATGGAGTCACAGGGGCCCCAACCACCACCCTTCCCTTCTGGCGCTCACCCTGCTCAGACCTGAGCCCTGAGTGCACACTGTGGATGCCCAACCTGCCTGTCCAGACATCATCTACTTCCTCTACAAGCAGCTGCCCCAGGCCACCACTGAGTCCCAACACCTTCAGAGACCTGACCTTGGGAGAGGCTCTGGCAGGCCTGGGAGATGGATCCTATCTGTTTGTAGAGCAAATACCAAGGTTCTGAGTCTCAGAATGTTTTCAGGTGAAGGAGTGGAGGATCGCTTACACCTTTATTCTTTTCCTTAACTCTGGTCTTGGAGGCCACGTCTTGGTCCCTGCAGGGCACAACCAGACCCAAGAGTGGCTACACTGGCCTTTCTTCTGGAAGCTACAGGTGCATCTTTGTATGTCAGTTGTGTCAGGTTTGCATATTTACAGGCAAGTCTCAGATTTGCAAAGAAAACAGCTCTTTCATTTACCACAACTGAGCTAAGGAAACTCAGCACGATCCAATAACTTACAGCTCACTTTCTGGCAAGGTCCCAGGGGTCCAGCCTGAGTGTTTGATATGCGGCTCATCTGCCAAGGTCATGCCTCTGGCTCCCATACGGCATGAGGAGAATCTGGTGCCAGGCCCCCAGCTGGTCCACAGGCTGGCCTCTGGCTGGCCTCCGGCTGGAGTACAAGTCCGAGCTTTGGACGTCAGTAGGGAACAGCATGAGTGGCCGCAGCTGACTCAGCATGTCAGGCCGGCCCTGTGGAAAAATACAACTTAAAACTCACATCTTACCAACATGGGAACCAGTTTATAACCTGAGGTCCGTGAATGGAGAGCTTCAGGGAGCCGATACACCTCCTGAGTCTGTCAACAAGTCAACAAAATGTGTGTGTGCGTGTCCGCATGAGGTTTATCACAGCCTTTATTTTGGTTTTCCAAACAGCCAAGGAGCAGCCGACCCGGGCCAGGGCTGCGCTTGATGCAGGGGGCGGGTGACGCAGCTGAGGACGGGGGACGAAACAATGAAGGACAGAATGGGGCCTAAGGACACAGGGGACGGGCTTAGCAGTACCAGCAGAGCCAAACAATGGCTCTTTGAAAAGACGAATGGGATTGACATCCCTTCAGAGTGGCTTTGAAACGTGCCCATGACTCTCCCAGCGTCTCTCCGAGGTGGGGCCTGACTCTGCCCCTTGGAGTGTGCGCTGTCCTCGGTGGCTTTCCTCGGATTGCAGAGTGGGGGGAATGGCTGATGTGTGGCCCCAAGACTAGATCACAAAAGGCCTGGCTCCCACTTGGATACCTCCTTCGGGGAAGCCAGCTGCTGCCCTGCGAAGGTACGTGAGCAACCCTGCAGTGAGGCTCATGGGACGAAGGGCAGAGCCTCTAGGAAGCGGCCTCCTGCCAGCCACGTGCCCCATCACGCCGGGGGGCCCGAGCCGTCATGGAAGTGGGCCCTGCAGCTGCCCAGGCCTCCGGGTGATGCAGTTTCAGGTGGCACCTCGACAGCAGCCTCATGAGAGACCCTGAGCCAGACGCCCCACTAAGCTGCCCCCAGAGCCCGGGTCTGCTCAGAGACCTGGAGAGTAATAGGGACTCACTGCTTTAAGCCCCTGAGGTGCGGGGCAGCTTGTGTGCAGGAAGAGATAGTGAATGCCCTCCTGCCCCCAAAGGAAAGTATGCCAAGGACAGAAGAGAGAATGCCAAGGCCAGTATCAGGAATAAAAAAGGGGACCTCACGAAAGATCCTACAAACACTAAAAAACAAATATTTATTTGAAGAATTTGATGGTAATACATTTTAAAATTAGGAATGGGCAGATTCCTAGAAAAACACAATTCACTCAAACTGACCCAAAACAGAAGACCGACAGACAGAGAATTCCATGCCCAGGTCCAGAGAATTCCAACCCATTTCATGAGGCCAGTGAAAGTGTGATGGAAAATCAGAGAAGGCCACTGCGAGAAAAATCTGACATAAGCCAGTGTCTGTGAATATAGACACAAAATCCTGAATAAAAGGATCCTGAGTCCTAAACCCAAACCCAGCGACACATACAAAGAGGACTTTTATTCCAGGAATGCGTGGTTGATAAGACATTCAAAAATCAGTTACTATAAATGACCACTTTAACAGATAAAAGGAGAAAGATCGTGTGACCTTTTGATATGATCAATTCAAATAGATGCAGAAAGAGCCTTGGACAGAATTCAGAATCTGTTTATGTCAAAAACATTTAAGAAAAGAGAACTTTCTTAATCTGGTAAAGAGGCATCTCCCGAAAGCCTGGGGCCCCCATTGTAGCTTGTCCCCGGGGCCGGGGCCGTCATGCAGCCCTTCACAGGAGTCCCAGGAGCCAGTAAAGCAAGAGGATGGAGGGAGTGGGAAGGAAAGGGGAAAATTATGTTTACACAGAGATTCAAAAGGGTACAGGAATTTTCCTAGAGCGACAAGCGCAAGTTGCACGCAAACTCTGACGCCTGCTCCCTGGACCTCGGTTCCCAGAGCTGCTTCCTTCTGGAAACTGGCCAGGCACCAGGGAGAGGAGAAAGAGTTAGCGAGTCAGGCCCTGGCTCTGAAGCCTTTTGCCCAGATGTGGCCCAGATGTGACCTGAGTTTCCTGTGGCCAATGTCACTGGCCAAAGCATGTCACTCGGCCACGCCAGGGCTCAGTAGGGCGGGGCACGTCAACCTCCTGCAGGGCGGAGCGCAGCAGCGCAGGACGGTAACGCAGCCTATCACACTGAGGCCTGAGAAAGAAGCGGGGAGACGCGGCAAGACGGCAGGTGACAGGGGCCAGGGCTTTGGGAGGGAAGTGGCTGCGTTTCCAACAGAACAGGCGTGTCTCACCCTCGTTTACAACCATCTGCTTTGCAGTAGTCCAAGCTTCTATTTCCCAAACATCTGATAAAGTCCATTGCATGCTTTTGCTGGAAACCAGGGGCAGAAGGTGACTCTCCTATCTGAGTCTGCTCAGGGCAGGAAGAGACCAGACATGGAAGGTTAAGAAGCATACAAGACAAGAGTTCAGCAAAAGCAGGAAAATACAGCAACTGAGAATTTATGCCTAGGACTTTCCAGAAATCTGCACAAGGGCATTGGGATGCCCACAGATGCAGAGTAAGAGGCTTAAACTAACTTCCTCTAAATCTCAGCCTTTTCATCTAAGATCTAGGTTTCATCTATGACAAGCACGCACTTGTAAAATTAGAAATGAATTAGCAGATAAAGAGGCATCTCCCAAAAGCCTGGAGCCTCCATTGTACCTCATCCCCGAGGTCGGGGACATCATCCACCCCTAGGGTTATTTAAAACCCCAACCACATCTGCCAGGGATGAGGTAGCAGAAGTGAGGCTGGTAAGTGGGGGCAGTGGTCTGCTGGGTTCTGGGCTTGGCAGAGATCAATAAAGAAACGTAACCCTGTGTACTGCAAAGGACATGTAATTTTAGCTAACAAAGGCAAATAGAGTTCACCAATGTCACCCACAGCTTTAAAAATGATCTAAAATCTCTAGGATATAAATATAAGGGTCTGCTGTTAAATCTAAGCAATTCTTTAAAAAACAAAAACAAAAACAACAAATAGGGATCTGGATTAAGAGTCAACCCAGAGTCAACCTTGCGGTGTGTGTCCCAGACACGGGCTTGGACCTGTCCAGTGATGTCGGCCTCACCTCACTGCAGCAGTGAGATCTGTGTGCCGGAGTAAGCTGAAAGGGGACATTTCTCAACATCTGCTCAAATATGTAAGGCCAACACACAAACCCACACAAATGCCCTGCTGAGTGGAGCTTCTATTTGCTTTAGCTGAGAACTCAGGCTGACCAATTTAAAAATGCATTGAGGAAATTAAAGTTTGCATGTGGCCAGCAGAGAGCCTCCCAGCCGGCACGCGCCGCATGCCATCCCTGCACTGGACGCTCGCAGAGGACAAACGCGGGTCCCCATCTGTCAGCCTTCAGTCTGCGTGTTGTCTGGGTTTCCTCAAAGACATTTTAAATTGAGGGCATGCAGGTCGTTTATTTGGAAGGTGAGCACAGGAAATGCAGTAAGAGCACAAGGAAGTGTGGCGGGAGGAAAAGCGGCTAGTAAAGGGGGCGCTAACAAGCAAAAACCTGCCAGGTAAGGCCAGGGCTGGAGCTTAATCCTAAGGGAGACCCACAGGGCTGGTGCAGGGCACGCGGGTCAGGGTGGTGCCCGGAGGGGTGAGGGAGCTGGGGCGTTTGTATGCCTTCTGTCTCCCACCAGCCTGAAGGGCTGCTGGAGGCTGGGTACTTGTTGCCCAGGGCTTCTGGCCGGTCCCGGGCTCTGCCACAGTGAAGCAGAGAGCGCAGATCCTGGCAGATGGAGACCAGCCCCGGGGACACAGTGGCCAGACTGGGGACACAAGGTGGGGCTCTGAGAGCTGCCTCTGCTTCTGTCTCATTTCCCATCTTGCAAGCAGAAAGTTTTTGTCTTTCTGGCCCTTTATGTCCTTGTACTTCTTGCTGGCTTCTGCGCAGATTCTGACAGGGAAAAGGGAACCCCAACTACGGGCCCCTTGCCCCCTCAGCGTAGGTCTCTGTCTTCTGTTCTGAAATCTCCTGTTTCAGGAACTGACATCCAGCGTGCGCAGCCGATGTGGTCTGAAGCAGAAGCAGCGAACAGCCCAGCAAAAGCTGGAAGTGACCAAAGTGTTTCTGATCCGGATCTGTGATGGAGACGGCGTGTGCAGTGCAGACACAACTGTGAGCCGGCCCGCTGCTGGGTTCTGTCAGCGCAGCTCCACCCTCACTGAGATGCTCGCTCCCTCCAGGACGGGGCCCAGACGCTGTCCAGAGAAGCCCCTCCAGGTGCTCTCAGAGCCCTGCCCCCTTGGCGAGCGTCTCCGCAGATCCGCAGGGCGCTGGCTTCTCAGCGGTGCAACGCCATGCCACCCTCCCTAATGCCCCTGAATCATCTCAGGACCACACGGAAGCAAGGAAGCCACGATCATGAGCTTTCATAGAAGATATTTTCCAGGAGCCTGCCCGTGTCCCGCCTCTCTTCTGAGCCAGCGAGGGACGTGCCCAGAGCTTATAGTTTGGCAAGTGGAAGGTGGCCTGACCGTCTAAGAGTCTTTCTCAACCGGGGCGATTCTGCGCCCCCAGGAAACTTGACAGCATGTCTGGAGACATTTTTGATCGTCACAACTGGTGTTTGGGGGGCCAACTTGCATCGAGTAGGCAGAGGCCATGAAAGCTGCTGACCAGCCCGCAGGGCAGAGGACAGCCCCACAGCGGTGTCTTCGGGCCCCAAATACCAGCTGAGGCTGAGAATCCTCGGCCCGCAGAGGGGGCTCTGCTGCACAGACAGTGGGCCTTGGACACCCTTCCATTCCTGTTTGGCCCCTTCGGCCCTGAGTGTCCTGTGAAGGCCACCTGTCCCACTAATTGAGCTCTAAGCGGCATGCTTTCACCCTCCAAGCCGCTACAGCTCACCATTCAGCCCCTGTTACTATTCTGGTCCTAGAATTACCTCTCTGTGTCCCTCCCCAAATCTTGGTTACAAAGTTCCTCTTCCAAGCTCGTCTGCCTTTCCTCACTCCATGTCTGAATTCCTCAGCCCTAGAGGAAACGGGACTCTAGGCTCCCGCTCTCTGACCTCCTGCCTCTGGCAGCTGCTGACCCTTTGAAGGGCACCCATGCCGCCAGGTCAAGTGGCAAGGCTGCCCCGTGTGCCAGCTGGGACCGCGAGGCCGACAACTTGTTCCAAGGGGCACCAGACGTCTGCGGTGATTGGTGGGGACAGGCTCAGCCCCCATGTCCCAGGAGTGCCCCCGGCACAATGTCACTCCCCGGGGGAGCAGCCGGCTGAAGGAGGCCAGACAGCCACTTACTCCGGGCTGTGCAGGCTTCCCGGAGCGGAACCGTCACTTTGGCCTCCCTCAGACTCTGTGCGATGGTTCCATCCAATGTGGCTCAGTTCAACACCCATCCCTGCAATATATGCCCCGCTCCTTAGGGTGGTGGGGGGCACAGGGGGTTCCGGGAGAGAATAGGCCATGGCTCCTGCCCTGGAGGACTCTGGACTCGTTATGCGTGAGAAGACAGAAACAGCACAAGTGCAACGACAGAGGCCTGGGCTGGGAAGGAAATGGAAGGGGCAATCAGGGAAGGCTTCCTGAAGGAGGCAGCACCCGAGAGTGCAGGCTTCAGGAACAGAGAAGGCGTGCCAGGCAGAAAGGGAGGTTGAGGGACAGTTTTCCCAGGTCAACGAAACCACAAGAAAATAAATACGTTGAAAAGCCTTGGCAACACTCACAGACTCGGACGGAGCGAAGCCTAATTGCCTTTGACCATTAGATGGAAGGACGTCTTCACACTTACAATATACGCCTGTAACTTTTTTTTATTTTTTATTTTTTATTGAAGTACAGTTGATATACAATATTATATTGATTTCAAGTATACAACATAGTGATTTGATAGTTATCTACATTATTAGATGCCCACCCCAACTAGTGTAGTTACTATTTGTCAACATGGAAAGATTTACAGAATTGTTGACTATATTCTCTATGTTATACTTTGATCTCTGTGACTAATTTATATTATGGTTGAGATTTGAATCCCTCTTAATCCCCTTCACCTATTTCACCCACCCACCCATGCCAAACCCGCCCCTGTTACGCCTGTAACTTTTTTAAATGAGTCTCCATCTATCTCTCCATTTTTCATTCTCATAACCTCCACTTGAGGAAGACAACACAGAGACTATTATTCTAATTTACAGTTTGGGGAAGCTGGCACCAAAGAGTTAAGCAGTTTGTGCAAATCACAGGTCTAGTTAGGAGTCCAGACTTTGACCTTGAGGCAGGCTGCTGATCCAGTGGGGGCCAAGGGTGAAAGGCCACAACCAATTTAAAGAGCGTAGGAAGGGCGTGTTGCCCAGTAGGCCATGAAGAAATGGTCTGCACAGTCTGGGCCCTTCATTATGAATATCAAAGAACATATTTGCTGCTAAACTGAAGGTGTTTCCACTATTTTGATCTTTCTTTGTGGCTTTCCTCATATGCCTGTGACTTCATTCTCAGTGCGCGCGGATTGATCAAACAACTTTTCTTCAAGGATGAGAAAGCGGATGTGCTTTTGAAGGGTTGCTAATTACACTTGATATATCCCTTAATAATATGAGATGAAAAAGAACTGGAAGTGAGATTTTTAAATGAACAAGACAAGCCTGGTGATGACAAGCTGACCTGGGTTAGACCCACAAGCTTGTTCACCTGGATTCTTTTCTTTGTGTCATGTTTATACACGTGTACATGGAAACCAAGAGTGGAAGATATTGTCACTGATAAGCCACTTTTAACCAACTGCCAACTCTCCAGCCTTCATGCCCAGCAGCCGAGGACAGCAGACT
>JAQQAC010017683.1:23929317-23949490 GCA_029783875.1 Phataginus tricuspis | reverse complement strand
CCACACAAAACCTTGCACATGGATGGCTGTAGCAGCTTTTCATCATTGCCAAAACTTGTAAACAACCAAGATATCCTTCCTTAAGTCAGTCAAACTGTGGTACATCCAGGCAATGGAATATTATTCAGCACTAAAAAAAAAATGACCTATCAAGATGAAAGGACACGGAAGAACTTTAGATGTAGATTACTAAGTGAAAGAGGCTGATCTGAAAAGGCCACATGCTGTCTCATTCCAATTAAACAGCATTCTGGAAAAGGCAAAACTATGGAGATGATAAAAATATCAGTGGTTACCAGGGATGGGGGAGGGAAAAATGAATAGACAGACATAGAGGATTTTTAGGGCAGTAAAAATACTCTGTATGATATTAAACAATGTACGTACATATCATACATTTGTCCAAACCCACAGACTGCACATGACCAAGAGTAAACCCCAAGGTAAGCTATGGGTTTGGGGTGACTGGCATGTGGATAGCTGTCACAGCACCATTTGTTGAACAGACTATGCCTTCCCCCAAAGAACTGCCTTTGAAACTTTGTCAGAAGATAAATTTACTACAGATATAAGGATTAATTTCTGGACCCTTAATCCTGTTTCCTTGATCTATATGTCTATCCTGTTTGTAGTACCATACTGCCCTGATAACAGTAGCTTTAAAGTAAGTTTTGAAATCAGGAAGTAAAAACTGTCCAACTTTGTTCTTTTTCAAAATTGTTTTGACTATACTCTAGTAGGTGTTTTTGCATTTCCAAGTAAATTTCGGAGTCTTATCAACTTCTGCAAAAAAAAAAAAAGAAAAGTCTACTGGAATTCTGATGGAGATTGCATTGAATCTATAGAGCAGTGTGCCGTTTAACATACTGGGTATTCCAATCCATGAACATGGACTGTCTCTCCACTTATTTAGATTTTCTTTGATCTCCTGCGGCACCATTTTTAGCTGGTGATACACCAGGCCTGTGGGTTCCGCAGGCTGGCCTCAGACGTGGGGCTGCTGAGAGTCACAGGGTGGGCTCCGCTGCTTTATGCTGAGATGCAGGGAGATGTCCCTGGCATCTCTGTGCGTGGAATGCTGAGTGCCCATTTTCCCCCTCTGTAGCACTCCAGGGGAGTTCTGAAGTAATGAGTGTGAGGCCTGTCATTCTGTTTCGCACCATCTTCCCCCAGAGACACAAACTGCACCCCATAGTGTCATCTGGCTTTCTTTCAGCAATTCTCTATCACTAGGAGGAGGATGCTTAAAGTCCTTAATAAAGGGGCTCTAAGGGAAGAGGACAACATTTACTGGAAGCATACTATGTGCCAACCACTGTACATGAGTCACTGTTTGGACCTTGTAACTCCCTTGACAGGTAAGTATTATTATCCCAATTTCTGAACTAAAACTCAAACACAGAAACTGAGACACAGAAAAATTAGGACCTGGGAGCACATAGCTATAAATATAGGTCTGGGATCTGAACTCATTCTCAATCTAAAATTGGACCCTGAACCTGAATCCATTTCCACGGCCCAGCTGGTCCCACTAACCCACCTGCTTGCACAGTGGACCTTCCTCTGCCTTTGAGTTGGGGTTTCCTACCTCACCTGAACTTTACAGACATGAGGATTGTGAGGGGACTGGAGACGGCCGTTTCTCAAAGTCCCAGGCATCCCAGATGGAACCACCACTTTAGAGCCCATCTTCCGTCTCCTTCCCCCCAGCCCTCTGCTCCAGCCTACGGCAGTGCCGGGCTCTCCCACACGGGGCTTGTTCATGGCCCGGCCTCTGCACTGCTCTTCAGTCTGGTCAGAGGGAAACTCTGCCATCTCTGTGTCTTCCGCCCCACAGACCCAGCTCTGCCCCCATGCCACCTCTGCCTCATCTGCCCAGACCCTCAGGCAGTCTGCGGCTCCTCCACCTCTCAGGCACTTGGTGCAAAATTCTGCTGCTGTCATTTACCCCAGGTCACTTTAACTACCACTGTCCCACCTTCCCTTTTAGAATTGGGGCTCTGTGAGATGAGCATTCTCCTCTGGGTCTCCCCCTCATAAGATCATCCATGACAGGGTACAGACCCTCAGAAGTATTTGCTAAACCCGTAAATTTTACTTTCAGAGGAATAAAAACCACCACTGGCGAGGAAGGCTCTACTTATCTCCACCTATGGTAGGCCTGACCTTGAAACCACATGGGTCAAGGCCAGGTTCCCTTACTTACTAGGTGACCACCATCAAGATGTTAGTTCTGACACAGAGAACAGCAAAGGGGCCCTGGGAGAGAGCTGGTCCTGCAAACCCAGCCCCTCCAAGTGACCGCTTATGTGGCAGCCGGCATGCCACTGCCTGGCCAGGCCAGGCACCCCACCCCATGCCCCCGCTCCTTGCTTGCCTGCTGACCTGCTTCCTGGGCTCTGTCTGCAGGACCGGACAACTCCTGCTGCCCTTTCCCTTCACTTTCACTCCAGGAAACACCTGATTGTGGACTGGACTTGGAGCTCAACATTTCCAGGGACACTCAGATCTCAAATGGGCTCTGCGACCCAGTGACCCTCAGGAGCGGAGTGTGGGGCTGACATTCAGCAGGCACTTCTCTTCAGAGTCCACGAGCGGCTCTCATACATGCCCTCCTTTGTAACTTCTGAACTACTCTTGAAAGTAGACATTATCCTCATTTTACAAATAAGGAAACGAAGGGACAGTGCCACGTCACACAGCTAGTCAGACAGAGCTGGGACGCCGGCCGGGACCCCTGGCTCAGCACACAGGGCGGCCGGCCCTCACCAGGAACACGCCCTAAAAGGCACGAAGCAGGGGCTCCAGCTCGGCACCAGGGCAGCTGGGGCCACGTGACTCTTCGCTGATGGGGCTGCCTTGGGCGCTGTGCGGGGTTCAGCAGTAGCTCTGGCCTCTACCCTCTAGATGCCGCGAGCCCGTCCGAGTGGTGACACAACAAAAACATGGCTCTAGAAGTTGCCGAATAATCCTGGGGGCAAAATCACCCCCAGTTGTTTGCGAGTTAGAGGATTTGACCCCATTCCAGCTGCAGATCTTACTTTCAAACAACTGCAACTGATTCTGGTTAACTTAAAGGGGGGGCAGGACATGTATTGCAATGATGTTGGATAACTCATCAAATCGATGGGGATTCTGGACAGTGAGGCTCTGAAAAAGGCGATGGACCAAGGTGGGCGAGGCTGTCCACACCACAATGTGGGAAGATGTTGCCAGTCTCTCAACAAACAGCTGACTAGCATCAACGAGCAGAGCACCTAGTGCATGCCAGGCACTTGGGGTACACCGGCAAACCACACACACCAGCCCCCATCTCCACGGCTCTGCGCTTCAGCGGAGAATAAACACAAGGTAAGCCAGTATACAGATGTCAGAAGACAGCAAATGGAGCCTTTCAAAAATGCAGAGCAAACTAAGGGGAGGGGAGGCTGGAGTGAGTGGTAACCCAGGTCCTGTGAGCTCAGGACGCTGCCACTGCCACAGCCGAGCCACTGCTGCTGCCCTACTGCGGACTGGAGGCCCTGGTGCCACCGCGACTCCAAGACCGCGCACGTCACCACAAGGGGAGCCCTGCCCCCCCTGCCTCTGCCTTGCCGGCTCCAGCCTCACAGACTCAGGTGCGGGCTCCGCGTGGACGAGCCTGGGTCACAGGCCTGTGCTGCAGCGGCCTGGCAGGGGACGGCAAGTGCCTGGCCATGGTGGTTTCTGTAGTGGGACGTAGGCTCCATACACAGATGCCCACCTAAGATGCCAGGCAGAGAAACAGAAGGATGCCCCCTGTGCAGGTATAAACCCAGAAATGAGGCCGGCAGGCAGGACAGATGAGAGAGCGAGGCAAAGACATCAGGGCACGTTAGCAGGGGTTGATGAGATGAGGCCCAAGTAAAAGATGCCGGTGTGGGGCTGGCTCAGCTGGCCCATTCTGCATCTTCTCAAACAGGTCCTTTTTTTTCAAAAACAGCAAACTGTAAATAATTCTGTACAAACTAGATTTCCACTTCAATGAGTCTGTGTTAAGGAAAGTCTGATGAAGAAAAATGGAGCCATTTAAACTGCTGTTTCCACAACCAGCACAGAGCATCCCAGTTAAACGTGCAGGAACAGCGATGAGGGCACAGGGGTTGGGTTTCAAACACGGCCTCCTCCTGGGTGGTGGTAAACGCCTCCTCCAATGCCTGCCGTCATCCATCCTCTAATTGTTGTTACGATGCAGTTCAGTTGTGCAGGTTAAAGAAACAAAATGTCTCAATCAGCAGAGAGGTGAGTATGGGGCTCCTCACCTTCCCATCTGTCTGCTGAAGCCCATTTTCCTTAACCGCTCATGAGACTTGCATCCTGGCCGGAGCAATCCCAGCGCATGCTCATCAGGCCACACTTCACGGCGTCCCTCTGCGTACGGCCAGCAGGTGCCCAGGCGGACAGGCAGCCGTACCACAGTGCAATTCAACACTTCCACGACTGCTGCTGGGGACTCTGGGGCGACAGCCATCGCGTGAGCCGTGAGGGATCCGGAAGAGACCTCACGAGGCATGGAACCCACTGCTGTTTCACAAGGAAAGGCAAGGGCTTCCTCAGAGACACCCGGCGGGTCAGTGCCTCCCTGGTTCCCTGCCCAGCCCAAGGTGGGGAGAGGCCTGACATGTCACGACAATCAACACCGAGGGCAGCTTGTTCTGTGGGAACACAATGCAAGTCACACCTATAATTCAAAATTTTCCATTAGCCACACCTTAAGAAACAGGTGAACCACTAGTTTCTATTAACTAATATACATTTAACTCAGTACATCCAAAATTTATTGTCACCATGCCATCAACAGAAAATTACAAAGATATTTAATATTCTTTTCTTTATCCTAAATCTTCAAATTCCTGTGTGTACTTTATTTTTATAGCACATCTCGATTAGGAGCAGCCCCCTGTGACTAATGGCTGCCATACAGGGCAGCGTAGAAGCTGGTTTATTTTTGCACCTGGGAAGGTCCTTCTCTGATTAGCAAATGAGCTCTTAAACCATCTTGAGGAGTTGGTAGGATGGGAAAAGTTAATCAAGTAATTGGAAATTTAAGTTAGGCATTTGGAAGAATTTCACTGGCTTGTGATGTGTTTCCAGAAAGATCTGTGCATTTAAGTGCATTTCCCTCTCTGGAAATTTTAAGGAACAATCTGAGCCCTCAAGTAGTCTTTAAGCACGACTGTGAACCAGGCCCGAGCGAGGGTCTGGGGACACCTTGCCAACAAGACAGGCTCTGCCTGCCCCTGAGGCTCCGCCCCTCGGAGAGGAGCCGCCTGCACAGGGAGGGTTCAGGCCTGGGCGTGGTGAACACGGCTGTGCCCTGTGGTTATGGCAGTGCCAGGGAAAGCAGGCCAAGGCAAAGAAGGCTTCCCACCCCTCCATCAGATGAGCCATTCCACCTGCACGGGGCCACAGCTCATGGCTCCCAGGGCACAGCTGGCCAGGACCCCTTACAGCCCTGCACTTTCTGTTCTGTGGCCTTAACACTGAAGCACATGGCCGGCCAGCCAGCCATGTTAGCATCCCCTCTGAAGCGGGACCGAAGAGGGAGTCAGCCTCTCGTCTGGACACCCTGCTCTCCCTTTCTGAGGGGCCGCCCAGGAGACATCAACCCTCCTTTGGGACCAGAGGTGGGCAGTTCAGCTTTTGTACCCAATGACCTTGGAATGGATCCAAACATATTAACTCAAGGCCACTCTGAACTTTGGGCCAAAAAGACACTCACTACTCTATTCTAATCTGAACCATGCAGAGCCCCTCCGTGTAGGCGAGGCAGCTCGGAGATGAAGCAACAGTACAAATGACACACGGCTTTCCTCCAAGAATTCTGGTGCCTGTCACATACTTGACACTCTGCTGGGCACAGTATTCGGTGCGCCGTCCCGTTTCTTATTTCCCAAGAACTGAGGCCCCAAGACCTACGTTCCCTTCCCTACAACTCAGACTTCACGCCAATTCTCATGAGCCCTTCTCTATGATCCTCGACCTGGCAGCCCCGCCCCAGTGTCTGAGTGAGGGAGCGTCCTTTAGGGGCCTGGAGTCCATGCTGCCTTCCTCTGCAGCAGGCAAGCCCTTCAGGACCAGCATTTGAAACACCAGGTGCCCGCAGGACACAGAGCGTGGTCATGGCACCAGCCCACACCACAGCCATCTTACGCCCTGGGGCTGTTACCCCAGGAATGTCAGGTCACCTGGAGCCACTGTGCCGTGTCAGCACATGACCTGGGAGAGAGCTAGTAGCCTCCTGGGTAAACAGAAGCCACCAGAGGAGACAGACACCCCCAGTTTCAGCACTGCCAGGCTGCTGGCCTGTCTGTGCCCGTCTAGAGCTCACGGGCACTGAGCATTCACTCAAGTGGAAGAAATCCCTTATTAAGGGTATAATCGTGCCCTCAAGTCCTCCTCCTCCCAACCCAGGCAAAAAGCCACCAATTCCCACCATGGGGCCTCCTAGGACCCTGGGGAGAGACAACGCCCTTGGCCACATGCTCCCCAACATCCTGCCTTCTCAGCCTTCAGCTTCCCACACCTCGTTTAACCTCAGCTCCTAGGACAGTGTGAAAAAACCCCTCTCCACCAATCCTTCCCTGTTAATCAGAGCTGATTGGTCTGGATAAGTCCCTTAACCAGAGCTGAGAGGGGATGGAGGAGGGCAAGAAGCAAGAAATGCATTCACCCCTGCACCCCAGGGCTCAGCTGTGCACGATCAACACTCCACCAGGTGCAGGACGCCCTGGGGCACCAAGGGTCTTCCCTCCCCAGCAGCCTAGGAGGAAGTGAAGGCCTAGCCCCTCCACGTGGGCTCTGGAGTTCCCAAGGACTGAAGCCACGTCTTCAGAGGCGGGTCCCCAAGAAAAATCTCCCCGACACACGGAGAGGGACTCTGCCTCAGCCTGAGACTACGCTTCTGCACGGGAGACGAGGCCCAGGTGAGCCCATGCTGCTGTGAGACCAGCACAAGGCGGGGCCCTGCCTGAGAAACCGCTTGGCCCGTGAGGCCCACTTGTCCTACCGGAGCCACTCAGCCAGAACCTCTCTGACCAGGAACACCAGTCAGGGCATAAGCCCCTGCAGGTCACCAACAGCGACCTGTGAAGCCTTCGGGCGCTGCCCAGTCAGACGCCCCACACAGGACCTGGGCCTCTGTCCTAGCTGCCTCCTTGCAGGGCTTCCTGCTCGGTCCATCACGGACTGGAGATTCGGGGGCACGTGTCACAGCCCCCTCCATCCGCTGAGACAGGGGATCTCAGTAACAAGGCATCAGCTTCATTCCTGGAGGCAGCGGGGAAGAACAGAACACCTGACCTGGACCCACAGGCAAAGTGAGCGCCCACCGGGGCACCTGGCTGCCTGCTGCCTGCCTCCCCAGGCGTCCCCCATGCCCACCTCCTCCGGGGACAAAGCCTGCCCCAGGTCCTTCCCACGGGAGGTGGAGGAGAGGAGGGGCGGGGGGGGACAAGACTCCACAAGAGGAGGACAGAAGGGGCCCCTGGGTGACGGCATCTTTCCCAGCCCACCTGGAGGCAGGCACCCTCCCCCAGTCAAAGAGCAAAGGTTGGAGGGCGGCAGAAGCGCCTCCCAGCATTCACAGGGCTCAGCCTCCCATCTTTCTAGCCAAAAATAATGCAGGGAGGGCCAACTGCAAAAATACATGAGGAATCAGCGGATACAACTGCTCAGTCGTTTGCAGAAAGCTGGCCCCAGGAGGGCTCTTAAAACCCAGAGAAGCTGATGCCTGTTCAAGGTAACAGAGTCAAGCTAGCCTGAGACCCCACACTGCCCAGCACCCCACTTTGTCCTGGGACCCTCCAAGCTTACTTACTTTTAACTGAGAAATTACTAAACACTCAGCTTATGGCAAGTGTATGGCATTTAATCTGTACAAGAATCCTGGGGGGTGGAGACTATTTTACAACCACATCACAAACTGGGGCACAGAAAGGCTAAATAACTCATCCAAGGTCACTCAGCAAGTAAAAACATGAGGTCAGACTTTAAACTCAGGTTTAAAATTCCTAGGAGAGAGCAGCACATCCTGCCTGCAGCCTGCCCCCCAGTTAGGCCCATGCACCCCTCACTGTACCCCAGCCCCCCAGTTAGGCCCACACCCTAATCACTGTCCCCCAGCCCCTGATCAGGCCCATGTCCACTCCCTGCCTTCCATGTTTTTGCCTAATAGGAGCTCCCTGCTCAGACATAGACTAGGCCTGGTCGGCCTGTCGGACATGCTCTCCCCCCACCCAGAAAGGGCCTGATCTCGTCTCCTGTGCTCACAGAGCCTCCCCCAGAAAGTTACTCGGCTTAGAGGCCGAGGGGCAAGCAGGACACTGCCCTGCCCTATAGACTCCACCGTCGCTCCAGATGCCAACCTGGAAGCGGATGATCACAGACAGTGTGGCACGCACTGAAGCAGCGATGCGGACAAGAGGCTGAGGATAGAGGTGAGATCTGGTTGACTCCCGTGTGGCCAGCGTCCTGGCAGAACACAGATGACACACCCTGCCTGCATCATTTGAAGGGAGACCACCAGCAAAGGTGCGGGCGCCAGCACCACCCCTGTGTCCTTCGGGCTCATCTGCCCTTTCCAGCTTCCATACCTATTTATTGTCTCCAGGAAAAGTGGTGTTTAAGAATGACTTTCATGGACTATTCACTGCATCCCCGTTATGTCCTCTGGGAGTTTCAATGCTCTTGGCTGCTGGATGTGTTTCGTGGGCGTCTTTGACTTACATGGAGTTGCTTGGAGCTCCAGCTCGTGTGGGTCACACAATCACAGAGATTCCTAAAATCATGCATTCTGTAGGAAGCTTGGTGGAGCCAGAGCACACAGAGGATGGATCTTGCTGAAAATGTAGTCTGGAGCCTGACTGAGAATATTCCTGCAGTCTGGGATGCCTGCCAGGAAAAGGCAGAGAGAGAGTGAGTCCTGGATCCAATCCGGGAAGTGAGAGTGGGACTAGAGGGCAGAAGAGACGAGCCCTAGACTGGGAGAAAAGCAGGAAGGCTGGTGGGCAGGCGGCAGTGGACAGGCTCTGAAGGGCTAGTGCGCTGGCGGGCCATGTGAGGGCTGGCCAGAGAGTCCACGTCCACCTGAAGACGGTACGGCTGAGGCGCTTTGCTGAATAAGGAGCCAGGCTCAGTTGCATGAGGCCCCCCAGGCTCTTGACCGGGGACACCTGTAGCCCCAAGAAGGCTGGGAGTGGAACCCAGAAGTAGGAGGACTGGCCGAAGTGAGGCCTCAGAGTTTGCCTTGGAAGCCATGTGTACATTCGAGAGGCCTGCTTTCCTGGCTCTGAGGACAGCTGCCGTGGGGTGGAGGAGGGACTGACAGCAGAGGCACAGAGGAGCTGCACCAAGAACGGAGCCGGTCCCGCCTCTGCACACGGAGGACACGGGAAGCAAAGCAGCCCATGAAGGAGGTGCCGGAGCCAACGGGGCTCTCGGGGGGCTTGCAGGGCAGGAAGGCTGGCCCAGCCTGCGCTCCACCTCACGCCTTTGCACTCATGTACTGGGCACCCGTGCAGAGGGCCTGGCTGACTCACGACCTGCCCGCGGCTCGGTGGACCTTCAGGATCAAGTGCTAACACAGGAACTGTCCTTGCCATAGGAAGTTGCCAAACCTACCGTCCTGGCCAGACTTTCAAAGGGAAAGTCAAACACGGACATTTGAGGCTGAATGGAGGTACTTTTAATAAAACAAGTACCCGAGTTGATCAAGCAAGGGAAAGGTGGCTCTGTTAAGCTGATGTGTCTGTTATTCAGCCAGGATTTCAAGAGCCCCTGTCTGAAGTAACATCACTGCTGGCAAATCCTGTTTCCTAAGCCAAATGTTCAGTACGTGTCCTTTAGAGATCAGTGCAGGGCCTGCAGAGGAATCAGGCGTCATCACTTGAGAACCCAAACGTGCTGCACAATGGCGAGACCGCTGCATGCACACAGCTCGATGTCCTTCAACATAGGAATTCCTAGTTTAAAAGGAGCTTGGCGAGGGAGCTGGGCAGACCGCTCTCCTGGTTTTGTTTCTCTGCGGGACGGCCCGGAAGCCCCACAGTGCTGGCTGGCATAGTTGTAATGTTTTGTTTTCATCTAGAATAGGACGTTCTTCAGTGCTGACCTGAGAGGCTCACATTCCCTCTTTAGTATCTTCATCTAATTGCAAAGCTGGTGTTTATTGGTGCTACCTCCTTCGGCATGTTGGGAGCCCTAAAAACCCAACCAGCGAAGATTCCTGACCTCAATCACTCGCATACCCCCCTGGGGCATACAGCAGGGCTTCTCAGCAGCTGCATCACTGCCCATGGGGCTGGGCCCCCGTCAGGGGCCGTCTGGGGCACTGTGCGGTGCTCAGCAGTGCCCCTGGCCTCTGCCTACCAGCTGCAGGTGGACCCTCCCCAGGCTGTCTGCGGGCATCAGGGTTCCCCGGCACCGCTGGTGTAGACAACCACTGCCTTCATGGGAGCCCTACCTCCTTTTCAGGGTTGATGTGAAGTCGAGGGCCCGACTCAAGGGAAGGACGTGCAAACATCTACTCCAGAGGCTAACATGGATCCTTCAGTCTGGTGCCAGAGACACCTAGCAAACCCCAGCAATGGTACACGGGACTTGCTGAGCCAGCCCAGCTCTTTTGCTTTGCCCCATTGTGATTACTCTTCAGAGGAAGGACACCTGACAGAGCACCAGCTGTGGGATGACAAAGACAGCAGGTGACTGTCCCCAAGAAGCAGTCACAACTCTGCAAGCAAAGAGGTTGTAAAACATGAATAGCTTCGCATAGGTTGGTTGATGGGGACAGACAGCCCTGTCCGAATCCCAAACGTTTTTGAGACTCTGTTAATGGGGTTCTTTTAAGGCTGGTCCTGGTTGGACAAAAACTGTGGCAGGTTTTTGACCAGAAATCAGTTAGCGAGTCCTCTCTCTCCTCCTCTCTGTCTGGTGGGGAGAGAAGGGTGGCAGAGAAAACCACGACGGGGCAGGTCAAGCGCTCGCCGGAGGAGCAGGGGGAGGGCGTCAGTGTGCATTCAGTGCCGGGACTCCTCCTGCACGGCAACCTCGTTTTGGGGTCACCTATCCTTTGAGATTCAGACAAAAGTGACTCCACGCTCTCCTCCAGGCCCCGAGGGGAGTCTGTTCTGCCGGTAAGGTTTCTGTGGACTCCCGTAGCCTGAGATTCTCCGGGGCCCCCTTCTGCCACTCAGATGCCCTCTCCTGCCACTCGATTTCACTCACGTGTCACTCCACCTGACCCTTCCCTGAAACGCCAGTCTCTTCCCGGGCCTTCCTCACAGTGTCCACTCCTCCCTCCTTCTTTCCTCCATCTCCCTCTCTCTCTGAATTTCCTTTCCTTTCTCTCTCCCTTTGCTTCTTTCCTTCCATTTGCCTGCCTTTCAGTCCTTCAAACAGATACTGTTGACCATTTATCCTGTACCAGGTAACTCTGCAAGGGATCAAATGATGAGTATAATCAGACATGCCCTCACTGAGCTCAAAACAGAGAGGACAGCACAACCAGACCGTGGGATAGCTCAGCGAACCAGCAGATGGACAGCAAAGGAGCAGCTGCGAGGCTGGGGAGCACCCCACTGCCTGCAGGGTCAGGAAGACCCCTGGTCAACGACATCCCTAATTCCGAGGGGTGAGTAGGAAGAGACAGGAGGGAACCCCGGCGGGCAGGAGCTGCCAAGGAAGCCAGAGATGCCGGTGGAGGGGATGCAGGAAGATCGCTCCAGCGGGCGAGGCGAGAACCGGGGAAGCACGTGCCGGCCCGGCCGGGGTGCCACGTGCTCTAGCCGTGCACCCACGTTTGCAGCAGCAAATCCATAGTAGCCAGAAGGTGGGAACGACCCAGATGTCCATCAGTGGATGAATGGATGATGGACACGCAAAATGTGGTCTATATACACAACGGAATATTATTTTGCCTTAAAGGGAATAGATTCTGACTCCTGCTACCACATGGATGCCCCATGAGGAGGGTACATTTAGTGAACCGAGCCAGTCACAAAAGTTCAGACACTACGTGAATCCCCTTCTACCCGGGCACCTGTAACACCCGAGCTCCTCACGCACGGAAGGAGCGCGGCGGCGGCAG
The DNA here is from genome assembly GCA_029783875.1 of Phataginus tricuspis. Lineage (NCBI taxonomy): Eukaryota > Metazoa > Chordata > Mammalia > Pholidota > Manidae > Phataginus > Phataginus tricuspis. The sequence continues at coordinate 23,937,387 of JAQQAC010017683.1, read as the reverse complement.
TGAGCGGCTAGGCCGGGAGGAAGTGGGGTCAGCGCTCAGTGGGCATGGTTTCAGTTCGGGGCGATGAAAAGGGCTCTGGAGCCGGACGGTAGGGATGCGGCAAGCAAGGTGAATGTACTTATGCCACTGAAATGCACCTAAAAATGGCTAAAACAGTAAATTTTATGTTACATCTATTTTACCACAGTAAAAAACATTACTGAGAAGTAGGAGGATAGCATGACTGTGGACTTTCACTTTCTGTGACAATTAAAAGACTACCACAACGTGTTGACACTGACCTCTCACTTTTAACAGAAAAACCTAGGATATTCCCTGATGGAGAGAAAATCAGGTTTCTTAGCTAACCCAGGGAATCCAAACTCCTAGGAACTAACACAAATGCTCTCCGACCGTGCTCACACGCTCCTCCCTCTGGGAGGCTGATCTGCTCCTCGTCTCCCCGACATCACCCACACACTCGGTGGCTGGCCGCCAGCTTCCATGGAGTGGAAGTGACTGTTAGCCCATGTCCTGTGCCACGCTGGCCTTGCTGGGCAGTGGGCGACACGGGGCCTGTTGCTGGCCATGGCCCAATGCCTCGTCACGGCATCAAAATTCCATTAGATGCTGGGAGTTTTGTCAAAGGAGACCAGAGGCCAAACATTTGAGTGTTTGTACCTCAACAAACATAATTATGAGACAGAAAGAGTGTAATTTTAAACCTTGAACCATCAAAAACAAAACGCCCCTCCTCTCGCTGCGGGAAGCCTGTCATCATCTCAGGGACCCTGACAGCTCACCCAGACGGGAAGCAAGTGCCTTTTGGAGTTGATGCGGCCTCGGTCTGTGCCAGCCTGCAGGTCTGAATGGCTTAGAAGCAGAAAGCAGGGCAGAGGAGCCGAGGGAGCCGGGTTCTGCACACTGGAGTGAGCAGCGCGGGACAGGGCATGCCCCCGGGGACTGCGGTTGACACCACAGGTGTGTGCATTTCCGCACATATGGGTCGACATGGGCACAGGGCACACACTGGCCTCTGGGCCTGCGTGAGCCTCTGACGGCTTGCATGTGCACGTCTGTGCCCAACAGCCTGGATGCTTTCCTCTGAGTGCCAATGGGCCTGGAGGCTGGCTGGCCTCACAGTCAACAACATCTCCACATGACCATCCCCAGGTACGGACCCCTTACCACAGTCTATGGGTCAGGTACTGCATGCCCTGGTCTCGCGGCTGCAACTGATTGGCTGTTCAGCATTAGGAAAACTCTCCCACCTCTTTGATGTATCTCCATTCCCGTATCTGGAAAATGAAGACTACTGAATTCACGGGCTCACAGGAGGCTGCTATGTGCCGGAGTGCTCATTCGGTGACAACAATGGAATCGACCTCTTGTACAGTGATAGCGCCTGTCTCAGTTCAGCTTCTCCCAGAAACAGATTCTGAGACAAGGACTCGAGGCCAAGGCGTGTACGTCGGGTATGAAGGAGAGAGAGGAAGGGCGACGGGAAGGGGAGTCAGCCTGTAACGGGTGTATTATTAAACCAGCTACCACGTGGGGACAGAGTTTAGCCCACAGGGCCACCCCGCGACACGGTGCAAATATGCTCCTCAGGGTGACCCCAACCAAGCCAGAGGACACAGGGTCGCCCCAGCTCTGTGGGTCTCAGGCGAGCCGCTGCTGGTGGGTGGCCCGCACTTGCACACAGACAAGGGCTGGCAGCCACAGGCCCCGGCATCTGCACTGTGCCGGCTCCTGCTGGACTCAGGACCTGAGGGCTGTGAGCAGCCAGTGCAGCTGGGCCTGTGTTAGAACAGTCACACCCTAGCTGTGGTTCACAGCAGACCTGTGTTCTGGGCGGGCTGGGCCACGACAGGAGGTGCCCAGGGCCACTTCAGGGGGAGGCAAGCCAGGGGCCATTCAGCCCCAAGTGCATTTGTGCCTGCCTGACCCTCACTCAGTCACAATTACTTTTGGGGACCTGCTCTAGGTGGACCCCATGCGGGTGCTGCAGGCATGGTGATGAACAGGACAGACACAGTGCTGCCCCTCTGGAGTCCAGGGGACGCCAGACTTAAACCATCACAAAGCCAGACACACAATCACAGGTGGTGATGAATGATAAGTGTCATCTAAACTGAATGCCACCATTAGAGGACACGTGGGCAAGGGGACACCAGGGAAGACCCCTCTGAGTAAGTCACGCTCAGACCTGAAGGCTGAATAGGGGTGGCCAGGCGAAGGCGAGGACTGTCCCAGCAGATAGGCTGGCATGTGCGTGGGCCCCGAGGAAGGGGAGAGGCTGGCGTATGCGGAGTGCTGGTCAGCGTGTCTCAGGCCTGGGGGGAGGGGGCGCGCTAGAGAATGAGGCTGGAAAAGCAGGGAGGGTCACACTAGGCAGAGAGAGAGACTGCGGATTCTGTACCGATGCTACGGAGATCAAGGACAGGGCTGACGCAAGGGGCCCATCAAACTGGGATGTGGGACGTGGGGCGGGGCACCTGGGACGGCTCTGGGTCCAGCTCGGTATGGGGCTCGGGGGGCCAGCCTCCCAGAGGAGGCCTGATGGGGACAGCACACGACAGAATGCTGAATTCTACCAGGAGGACCAGAGACAATGGGCATCTAGAAAGCCTTCCTGGGGCAGATGGCATCTGAGCCCGGCCTGGAGTGTGGGTGGGCACTGAGAGGGCATGCCAGGCAGAGGGGCGAGAAGAGAGAAGGCCGGAGAGCCGGGTCCTGACTGTGTGCAGCTGCCCGCGGGGCTCTAGGACCCTACCCCATGCCTCCACTCCTGGGAGGAAAGGGGTTTTCATCTTCACCAAGGTCATGCAGCAGTCACTCAGGCACCATGCTGCTCTCCTGTGAAAAAACTTCCATAAAATAGGCTTTCATAGTGTATTATCATATATCTGCTAAAATGTTAGAAAAACGCATGCAGTCCACCCCAGAAAAGGAAAATAACCTGGCAGAATAAGGCATCAACTGGCACATTTCACGATTTCTCTGCTAATAACACAAGGGATCAATCTGATCTCTGAAGGCTCCTGTTCCAGACCCACCATCTGACTTAATAACTCTTTAAAAACAAACAAGTAAAATTTAGTTTGTCCATAATGAATATCATTTTTAAGTTTCCAGCACTTAAAAAACTGTAGGTAAAAGGCAAAGCATTCAAGTTGCCTCAGCTTTCTGACCTGCTAGATCATTTCAGCTCCAGGTCCAGCCTCCGAGGATCTGAGCTGACTGTCAGAATGATGGTGTCAGTCAGCGTGGAGGGGTCTGAAGTGTGTGTGCAGAGCTGCTGGCGTTCCTTTGTGCCGGCTGCAGACACCACCAGGAATGCGCCCACCCCGCCGCCCACGCTCGGCTCTTCTGTCCTGAGGAGGCCCCCAGCCCCCAGCAGCCTGGCTGCGCAGTGAACACCACAAGGGTGCTGGCTATGCCTAAGGGGAGATGGTCCACACGGTGACCACGTCCTCCCCGTCTGTGCCAGGAAACGGGCATCCTCTCGGCCCACGGGGGGAATGAGCCCCCGTGGCCCCTGCCCACCTGAGCTGTATCTTAGAGGCCTCGCACCATGGCCCCCTTGATCTCTCCATTCCCACTCCCACTTCCCTGACCTTCCCCAAGCCCTTCAAAGCTGCCGTTCTCCCTCTGACAGTAGGACCTCACGCCCTCTGTTCCCAGCCTGGGACGCCCTTCCTCTCCCACTCAGCTCCTGCTCAGGGGCTACCTCCCAGGGACGCCTTCCCTGGGCACACTGATAGCAAAATCTCCTTACAACGGACCTGCTCCACTTCGTGTCCTGCTCCTTCAGAGCACATCTCTGGAGGTTCACCCTTGCCCAGTGGATGGCGTGTCCCCTCATAAGTGCATCCCCCATTAACTGGAATTCCAGGGAGGCAGGGCCACGGAGCCCCTGGGCTGACACCTGGTTTGGAGCATAACAGACACTTGGTAATAGTAGCTGCATGAATGTACAACAGAGCCAGAGGGAAGGGCCAGAAGATGGACAGCTCGGGCAGGGAGAAGGGGAGCAGGTGCTCTCACTGGACCTCCTTCATCCACCCCCTTGTCCCGCCCATCCCGCATCCTTCCCCAACGGGAGGTGCGGACCCATGCGGGTCGCTGCGAAGCCCATCTGGCTGCAGTGCAGTCACTCTGCCCAGGGCTCTTAGGATGCACCTGGTACATCCCAGGAACACCGTGGCTCCAAATGGTACTCAGTTTCTGTGTCCAATCCTCCTCTTTTCCCCCTGCCCTGGGGGGAAGCCTCATCACGTCCCAGTGCCATCTGCTTGGGCACCACAGGCCAGGCTGCCCCAACTGGAAGGGCCCTGTTGGCAGAAGGGGTCCCCGGACCCCTGCAGCAGGTGGGCAGAAGCCAGACAACACTGGGTCCCAGCTGCTGAGTCCCGTGGAGGGGGAGGGAGGTGGGACGGGAGTCTCCAGGGGGCGTGGGGGTGGGATGGGCTGGCTCTGGAGGAAATAGACTAAATTCCACACTGCCACGCAGCCGTGAAGGCAGAATCCTGCTGGCGCTGGAGGTGTCCTGACCCAGAGGGCAAACTGAGGCAAGGATCCAGCTGACGGTGAGGCTACCCTGGCTGGGGCAGGGGGTGTGACTCCGTGACCCTTGCTAAGTGGGGCCCTGCGGGTCTCAGAGGGTGAGCCCCGCTCCAAAGGCCACAGGGGTGTGCTGCTGATGGCCCTGAAGCTGCACACAGCCTGGTGGGCCGCAGGGCAGCGAGGGGGGCCCAGAGCCAAGCAGCGGGACCGGGACACGGTGCCTCTGTCAGGGCCCACAGGCGGGTCAGGGTTGGGGGAAGCTCCACAGGGGCTCATCTGGGGGGGCTGGGCGGCGGGGGTGGGCGGAGCTCCTATCAGGCACCTACTCTTACCTATCCGTCTGCAGGCCTTTACCTCGGGCACGCGCTCAGGGAGGGTCTGGTGCAGGCCGCTCAGTCACACAAATGGTGCCCAGGCAGTGGTGTTACCGAGGAGTCCAGCTAAACCCTCAGCAAGGGGCTAATGGCAAGTCCTCTTGTGCCAGTGGGGTCGGGGTCATGGGTCTCAAGGAGACGCAAGAAACATCACCGGATGAGGAGGGGTCCAGCAGCGGATCCGGGTGGTGGGAGGCCACGGTGCTGCTCCCCTGGGGCCAGGCCCTTGGTGCCCAGCCCGCGGCTGCATGCCATCCACCCGGCAGGCCACTGCATGGCCCCCCACAGCCCTCGGCACATAGCTGCTGGGAATGTTAGCAGAAAGAGCAAGGCTTCCAACGGGGAGACCTGGGAGCAAAGCCAGCGTGATCCTTCTCAGCTGTATGACCTCAGGTAAGTCACTTAACTTCTCTGAGCCGCCTCACCTACACAATGGGAATTGTAGCTCTGCCTCACAGGGCAGTGGGGAAGATTTAGGTAAAGAGCTCACCGTACTCCAAGCAGTGAGCAAGGCTGCAGGGACTAACCGAGGAAAACCGGCCTGGCCCCTGCCCTGGGAGGACTCAGGGCCCAGGGAGAGACGGGCCCAGGCGGCCCAGCTCACAGACAGGTGTTTCACCATGGAGTGCAGTGAACTGCAGGAACAGAATGCTCGCCATCGCTGACGGTCAGGGAGGTGCAGACACACGATGCCGCCTCACACCCCCCAGGATGGCGGCCACCAAGACCCGAAGACAGCGAGCGCTGAGCAGGACATGGGACAGGCGGTGAGACCGCACCACGGCGCAGGGGCTGTGCAGGGTGGCGTGCTGGCTCCCCAGAAATGGCACACAGAGCTACCGAGTGGTCCCGCACTTCCACATCTGGGTATGTAGCCAGAAATAGAGCAGGGGCCCAGCTGTTTGCACAGCCACATCCGTAGCCGCCACACAAAAGCCCTCCCAAAAGATACAAGGTGGAGGCAGCCAGCACCAGCCGACGGTGGGATGCTGCACGACGGCACGGTGCGCTTAGCCCGCTGAGCTGCACACTGACAAGGGGTTGAGGTGGTAAACTTTGTTACATAAATGGCACCACATAAAAACTAGACAGAGGCTACCAGGCACCAGAGGCCCTCTTGGGGGGAGCGGCAGCCCTGAGTTGCAGAGGACAAAGAAGGAGCATCAGCAGGGCCGCGGACCAAGGGCAGGGACGGAAGAAGAGCCGTCCAGGGGAGGGAGGGGCGGGGGACATGGGCGGCAGGGCCCGCTTCAAGGAGCCAGAAAGTCACAGAGGGCAAGGCAGAAGGCGGCTGGAGGGGTCGGCCCCAGAGGGCACTGTCAACCCCGACAGTGAGCTGTGACCAGCAACCCACGGCTGGGTCAGAATCCACTGGACAGGCAAGGCCCACAGGGCACTTCCCAGGATGGGCTCTAACTCATTCAGACGTTCCCCGAGAGCATAGGTTGCAAAATCCCAATCCCCCAAAGCAGGCCTCGGTCCCAGACGCTTCTCTCCTCTTTCTCCTGGGAAGCCCCACAAATCCTCAGGACACTGGGGTTCTGGGGAACTGGCTAAGACCCAGGATTTTCAGCTGGGTGTGCAGGTGAGGGGGGGTCCACGACCACCTGCCGGGCGCTCAGCCTGCTCACTCAGCGCTTACACCCAGCCATCTCCTGGCGGGAGAACCGCAGGGACTCTGATGTTGCTCCTGGCCTCTCTCACAAGCTCATGTTTTGTGGGGTCTTTGCCCATGAGCCCCACAGCTGCAGCTGTACACAGAGGGTTCTCAGCAGTTCCCAGCCTCTCACTCCTTTAAATCTCCAATCTCAGCCTCTCAGTTGCTGCGCCTCTTCTAGAGTATGTAATCAAATTAAAAGAGTCTGGAAAACCCCTTCTAATCAATAATTCAGAATGCTGGTCTCCCGGGACATTGTTTCCATTACAATTCTCCAGGCCAGGCACTCATGAATTCTCCAGGATGGAGGCCCCTGCTGGGATATCAATGTAGAATTAATGTAGTTTCGGGTAATTACGTATTTCTTAATTATCCTTCTTCTTTTCCCTAAACAGCCAGAGAGAATTATTTATAAATAAAGGAAAATGTTGCAGACTCACGGGTTGGGCATAAAGGAGATTCATGTGAGGGTACAAAGTAGAGCAGCAGGAGCGTTTGGGGTGTTTGCTGAGTCAGGAAAGACCCGTTTAGAGCGAGGTGAAAACAGTTCGAGCACCGCCTAAAACTCCTGGTGTGACATTTCAGCTTTATGATGAGAACTGCTGAAATGCTCCCGGACTCGAGCTTCCTCCGGCTCTCCCTTCCCGCCTCCCTCCATCCCAGCACCCGGCTCCCCCTTCCCGCCTCCATCCCAGCACCTCTGTCCTCCAAGCTGCACAGACATCGCTAGCGGCTGAGCCAACACTCATTCTCTCCTTCTCCCAACATTCCATCCAGTAAGAGAACCTTGACCTGGGCAGTACGTCAATACGTCCGATTTAAAATTCCTCCCAACTACATTGTGGCTAGAGGTGACCAGATGAGCCTGCCTGGCCAATGAGATGTGAACAGAAGTCTACTGGCACATGCCTGTGCCTTTGCCTCCCCATCTTCTTCCTGCCTGGGATGTGAAAGTGGTGGCTGGAAGAAGAGCAGCCATTTTGCAACCATGAGGATAAAACTCCCGCGTTAAGAATGGCAAAGGAGAGAGAGAAAACCCAGGCTCTTGTTTCTCCCTTAAGCAGCTGCACCGGCCCTGAATACACTTCTTTAGATTCTTGTTACATGTGAAAAACTAATTTCTGTGTATTCAAGCCATTGTTAGATGAGTTTTCTGTCCCACGCAGCCGTGCGTGCCCTGAATGACACACATTTCCAGATAACAGGACATTTGCAGAGCCAGCTCACCTGCCCAGTTTGCCACAGCTTTCCTCTGTTTGCCAGACAGTTCTGATGACTGCATTCCAGGGGACTTCGGTGAGGCTTGAGGCTGTCCTCTGTCCGCTTAAAACGGGAAGGGGCAACAGGCGCCCTCGCAGCTCCGCCAGCCTGCAGGTTGAGAACACAGAGCTGAATGATCTAGTTCTGAGAACCGCCACTCAGTGGCTGCAAGGAAGCCCTCCCAGGCTCCAGCCCCACAGGTGATCCAAACCGTCCACGCTCACGTGGCCT
>JAQQAC010017683.1:23904922-23928817 GCA_029783875.1 Phataginus tricuspis | reverse complement strand
GCAGCTCTTGTGACGGGGGGACCATCCCTGCCCTCTCTGGGTCCTGCAGCACCTCTCCTCGCACCCCCTCCCCTCACTGCTCAGCTCTTCCTCCCGGGAGTCACCACGTCTCCCTCTCCTCCCTGCTTGCAGGTGGCAGGATTCCGCAAGACGCAGGCTGGTGACCCCACTCCTCTCAGGGGTCTGTGCTCTGAATTGCCCATGTGCTGGTGACTCCCACTTCTGAGCTACAGCCCAGATATCCACTGTCTGCCTGGCACCCCTGCTGGGACATCTCAGAACAACCTCAAACCTAACATGTCCAAAATGTAAATGTGCATTTCATGCAAAGCACAGCCCCGGTGAGACTGTGCTTCACAGCTATTAGGGCGGCTGTTCTTAAAACAAAATGGAAAACAGAATCACGGGGATTGGTGAGGATGTGAAGCAACTGGAACCCTTGTACGTTGCTGGTGGGCATGTAAATGGTGCGGCCACTGTGGAGGGCAGGACAGCAACACTTCAGAAGCTGACACAGATTTAGTACATGGCCCAGAATTTCCATATCTGGGTATATCCCCCCAGAAGTCAGAGCAGGGTCGCAGCTATTTGCACACCCACGTTCATAGCAGTCACAAAAGTCCTCACAAAAAGTCAAAACGTGGAAGCAACCCAGGGTCCATCGACAGACAGGTGGTCTATACACAATGGGATACAACTCACCCTTGAAAAGGAGGGACAGAGGGATGGTGGTGACATTGCACAATAATGTGAACTCACTTAATGTCACTGACCTATGTACTTAAAATGGCTGAGGTGGTAAATTTTGTTATGTATATTTTAGCACAATTTTTTAAATGCTTATTTTACCCTCCCTCTCTTCTCTGTGTACAACCAGAGCAGAAACCTGGGAGTCACCTCAGTTCCCTTTCCAGCTTCTCCCAACCAAGCCGTCAGCCCGCCCCATCGATGCCACCCCCAAACCGCGTCCCCGGTATCTGCCCACTTCTCATGACCTCTGCTTTGATCCAAGGTGTGACTTACCAGGCTTATGACAAAGGCCTCCTGCCTGTCTCCCCACATCCTGTCCTGCTGTCCCACCATCCACTCCCCGCCAGCAATCAGAGCAAGCCACCTCCCTGCTGGACCCTCACCCCTGGAGCCCAGTGCACGTAGAGTGAAGCCCAGACCCTTCGGCCCTGGGGCCTTGAGGAGTCCATGCTCTGACTGTCCCCAGCTCCCACCCCACATTGCCATGGGCTGCTGTGCTCTAGCTGTGCTGGACTGCAGCACACGGCCTGCCATGGACCCATCCCTTTGCTGGGTGCTCTTTGCAGAAGAGCATCTCTCTTGCCCCCCAGGTCATCCAGGTCACTTGACCTGTTTTCTCTGCCCCACCTCCACAGCTAGCCCTGTGCCTACTGGCTTGTTTCATGTGCCTCCCTGCTGGACTGGGTGCAGAAAGGGAGCAACAGTTCTGCCTCGGCCACAGGGTATTCCAGCCAGTGCCTGGCATGTGGTGGGTGCTCCGTAAACGTTAGCTGAGGGGATGGTCCATGGGCACTGTAAGCCTCCTGCTGTCACGGCCAGCAGTTCCCAGTGGGGAGCGGTATTTTCCCAGGGAGAGGGGCTCCTCCCTGAGTGACCCACTAGCCAAAGGCATACTTCCCATGGACTGCAGGCTCTGTGGCCGAGAGGCACTTGTTCTGAAGGCAGGCTTCCACGGGGGACTCAACAGTCACTCCCCTGACCCAGAAGTCGAGACGGTCACCCACCTGCTCTGGGCCCCTCTTGCCACTGAGTCAAGGCAGAGCGGGGGGTTCCTGCTCCCGCTGGGATGATCAGCCTGGAGCTCAGGTTGGCACTGCGTCGTGAGCAAGGAGGAGCACGTCCGGAGGCAGGACACCCTCCGGGTGCCTCACCATATTCCCATGTCCTAGGACTAAAGCTGTTGGAAAACTATCACAACCCAATCTAGGCAGGACTGCCGATGGTCAGGGCTGGTGCTTAGTGAGCCACAGCCCATCAAATATGGCCTCCACCTACTTCTGCACATGGTGCACCCCTGACACAGAGACACCTCCTGCCCACGCGCCGCGGCAGCTGCAGAACTGAGGGGTCAGACGGGCTGTGCGGCCTGCAGAGTCCACGTGTCACTCTGTGACATCACCAGGCGCTGGCCGCCTCCCGTGCTCTCTCTCACACCTGGGGCCTGGCTGGCGGCAGACATCAAAAGGGTAACGGGCGGTTACAAAGCCCAGCTGTGACCGAGCCACCAGCTGTAGAAATGGGACTGTAACACCTATGGTGTAAATGCTTGTACATACAAACCAAATGCTTTGGTTTTTCCCTGTCAACCCCGATCATCTACATAAGATGTGTTCACAGCAGTTAACCTCACATCTCAGTATTTGTTATATATATCACAGGCAGAGTGTGAGTCAGTGAAGGGAAAACTGAACATTAACCCAAGACACAGAAGGGACTTGAGATCCTCTGGGGGGAAACACGGCTGTGCCGTCACACAGACCACAGCTGTTTATGCCTTTATTGGTAGACTAAGTGCAGTTAACAGGGGCACACGGGTGCCAGTTCATAGAGGCGGCTGTTCTGGCCTCCTCAAGTGACAGCGTGGTTGGGCTGGACTACATTTCCCAGAATCCCCTTTCCTGTAGGTTTTGGTTAGGACAGGGCACAGGAGAGGGCATCTGGGAGCCAGAGGGAAGCTACACATATTGTCACCAGCCCGCCGGCCCAGCGCTGCTGCAATACAGCAGCCAGGCCTGCAAGCGCCCCACTTTCTTTCTCCAAAACCTGCATACACTCCAGCTCTGGGGCCAGGCACACATGGTCAGTCCGGGGTGCGGGGCCCGGGTGCCGGCAGAGCCGCACACCATCAAGGCCGGAGGAGGGCGGACGTGGGTTCGTGCCTATCCCAGAGTGCCCAGCATGTCTGGCTCCACCCCTCCCTACCCACTCTCCCTGCCCCAGGGCTGCCCTGTGGACCTGCCCCAACCACACCAACGCGATCACATTCCCACACTAACCCCGCCCCAGAGCCAGGCACAGTGTGTACAAGCCACTGGGGTCCTGCCCGCCTGGTGGGACCCTGACTTAGTACCCCGAGCACAAGGCTGGCCTGAAGGGTGGGGAAAGGGGGGGCGCAGAGCTACCCTGAAGCTCCCACTAGCACGTGGGAAAGGGCTTGACAGCTCAGGTAAAAGGGGTGGGCGGCAAAGGCCTCCACAGGGGGCGTGCAGCGAACTCTGTGCCCCAGGGGTGTGGAAGCAAAGGCCGGGGAGACAGTCTGACCCCTATTAAATCCTGGCTTCCCTGCCCGCGGCTGCATGACCTGGGCCTTGGATCCTCCCCTCCCCAGGGCAGGGGACTTGGGGAAGGTGTTTGATGGCGGGGGGCACGCCAGGGAAGGTTTCCCAGCAAAGGATGCGGTGTGACAACCAGGCCATGAAGGAGAGGGGCTCAGCAGAGCATTCTTCCGTCTTGTGCAGGAGTTCATGCACTTCAGTGGGACAGAGTGGGAAAAGGTCATTCGGCAAATATTCGAAAGCAATCCTGTGCAGCAAGGGCTCTCACCCACCTGCCGTAGCAAACTGGGTGCTGAGGGGCCTTAAGTGCTGTGTGCCCAGTGAAATGACAACCCCAGGGATGTAGCCTGTTTTGTTCAAGGTTGAAATGAAAAGACAGAGATACACTGTATACACAGACCTACCACGCGGGGGAATCTCAGAGCCAGCTTTGCTGTTTATAGAAGATTAATGATAAATCAACCTGCATGATTTGCAACCGACAGTTTCATTTGTTCTTTAATGTTCCTCTGATCTTTTGGAAATGAACGAATTTCACATAAAATAAGTAGCTTGATGAACTTTAATGTTACCTGTAATTGCATAATAAAAGTGGACGTGTGCAGTAATGAAAAGGGTTGTGACAGAGAGACAGTGTGCACTTTGACCCTGCGCCTGCCCATAAACCGAGGGAGTCAGTTCAAGGCAGACTTGGAATTAAAGAAAAATGCTTTTGTGGCAGGAGAGCTGTGCATTTGGGTTTTTTTTGGTGTTTTCTCTAGCAAATATGTGGAGATGACTTCCCAGGTCAGTGGTGGCTGATCCTACCACCTGAGTGCCTTGAGACGGGGCACACCAGTTGTAAATATCAGGCTTCGACCCATTAGTGAGCCAGACGTTAACCAGTCTCTTCAGTGAGTCATTTCCAGGCGGCCCTAGATGGGTGCACCTGCCACCCCGCCACCGCCTGCTCCGCGTAAACGCAGACTTGCTGCTGGCACAGTGTGCGTGTCAGGTCTCTGTTCCCAGCCCTCCCGTGGTTCCTGCCATGCCTGCTCCCAGCCTTAGAGCTCCCAAGTCCTCTTCTGCCCAGCTGACCCTGCTGGGGGGGCCCCCAACTCTTTGAATGGGGCCTCCAAGTCCTGTTATCTGATGACTGTCCCCTGTGCTGGAGGCCCAGAGACACCACCGGTCCTAGGAGGTCCCTGAACCCACTGCCACTCCTGGCTTTCCCGGCTCTTCCCCGCGGCCTGCTCCGGGTGCGGCTGGCGGCCACCCTCGGCATCCCCAACTAGTAGCTGACCACAGACACAGCCATGGGGGCTGTCTGCCTCCCAGGCCTGCCCAGCCTTAACTCGGCCACCACACCAGGCCACTGGCCAGGCCTCTGCTGGAGTCTTGTCCTCCATGAACCATAGGAGGCTTTTCTTTGCAACACAGCATGTACAATATGATGTAAAAATGTAATGATCAACAGATGATAAAACAGCCAATGGCCACTAAGTACTGATTTCCTCTGACTAGCCCTGCACGGCAGTCGTGAAGGCAAAGAGAAAACAATGGGCTGAAAAGGGATCTGCAGATGGAATGAAGCCAATGCCCTGGGCGAGGGCCACCCTGTTCACAGACGAGCAAGTGCCCCTCAGAGGACCGCGGGGGCCTGCCCAGGCTTCTCCAACACCAGGAGGCAGCTCCGGGCCAGATGCACGCCACTCTTCCCCGGGCCAGCGGCCCCAATCCTGCCTTCCTTCTATCTGCTTTTAAGAAGCCAGTTTCTTAGACTGCTGTCTGCTAACACGAACGGGGACAGCCATGTTAACACTGGGCTACATTATTCCGCTGATCTTTTTCTACAAAACGCTGGGGTTTCTTTTCCACAAAATGCAATTATTTTGTGACATATCACTTTGTAACCCGGTGTTTTTTTAAACGTCAGCACCTGAACATTCCTCCTCCTCAAACACTTGTCAGCGACATTTTTCACAGCCGCTTGTACAGTTGTCTGGTTTATGTCGCCTGGCTGTGCGCCACTGCGTCTACTCCCCATCATAGGAAAAGAGCCCCACGCGGAGCTCCCACGGGCATGACAGCAAGCAGCTTCCATCACATCACTGGGTCAACTTCCTGAGAGGGAAAACTCGGGGTCAAAGTCATAGAAAATTGTAAGGTTTTTGTTACTTTTGCTAGATGACTCTCCAGAAAGACTGGAAATCTTGCCTCTGCACAGCAGCACGACAGGCCTCTCCCCACGTCCCGCTCTAAATGGGACACTGCCGTCCAGGTGAGTTCCCACAGCTCACAGGCTGACCTGCATTTCCTTGATGATGCGAGCAATTAAACAGTTCTCGCATAGTTAGGGCTCCTGAGTCTCTTCCTTTTCTCTCCACTGGGCACATCTCCCTGTTTTCTTATTGATTCGGGGGGATATTCACTGGCAGCCGGTGCACTGGGGCAATGAGTGCCCTCCCGAGGGGACCATACTCCCAAGCCGGCAGAACCAGGGAAACCGGGCTTTGCTAGGCGGCCAAGAGAAAAGGGGTCTGACGATTTGCCCTCCTAGCTGAGCCCCATCTGCTGAGAGAACAGCGGCAGAGGGTGGGTGTGTGAGCGGGTGCTGCAGCGCCCCTTCTGATTCTGGAATAGGAGCAGGCTGGGGGGAGGAGGAGAGGGGAAGGTGAGGAAGGGGATGCAGGGAAGTTGCATCCGGGGCCGGAGGCCATGGGGACCCAGCAGGGCCGACACCCAGGGCCACACCCTGGTCCCATGACTGGCCGTGTGGAGGGGGTCACCCTCCGCCCAGATCCGCCCAACCAGGTGAAGGGAGCCTGCACCGTGGAGGGCGGAGGGAGGTGGCGGCCACACTCCTGGGCACCACGTTCCCTGGACTCCTCCCCGACCCCCAGGTGCTGGGCCCCTTTCTGCAGTGTCACTGCCTTCTACGGGAAAGTCACTGAAATTCATGTGCCTTTAAGAGGCAAACAACTTCCCCTTAGACTGAAATACTGGCAAAAGACCAGTCATTTTTCATCTCTGATTAAAATGTCTAAGGAAGAAATTGGAAATAATTCAGTAAGGGAAGCTCCCACTCTCGGAGCGACGGAACAGAAAATAAATCTGGAGGCGGCAGAAGCTGCACCAGCAGGAACCGGCCGCCAAGAGGCTGGGAGGCTGACCAGAACCCTTATCGTCTCACCAAATGGGGGGTCAGGGCAAGAAGGGAGATGCTGGACGTGCCCCAAGCTTCCAGGTGGGGTCCTAAGCCCAGGAATGGGCACACACCAAAACACACCAGTTTCTGCAAACTAAAGCCTTGCTTCGAGTCTGCTTGATTCTAGACCAGATGACGATGGTCCGTTCCTACCCTGCCTTCCAGAAGGAAAGTGGCATCCAGAGCCCTGAGTTATCTCACAGTTGCTCATACACAGTATCTGACATTCAGTAAACAAACTGCGAAACATGAGGAGATATGAAGGGCCGCAAATGAGAGAAAAAACAGACACAGAAAGAGATCCAAGGAGACTCCTGTATTAGGATATCAGACAGACTTTCAAAATAACTATGGCTAATATGTCCAAGAAAATGAAAAGCCAGATGGAGAATTTTAGCAAAGAATTAAAATGTATTTTAAAAACCAAACAAAAATCCTAGAGCTGAAAAATATAACTAAATCTAAGAATTCAATGCCTGGGCTTAATAGCAAAATTAGGTACAGCTGTCTTAAGAAAGGATTCATGACTGAAAGTCAGGTCAAGAGCAGCTGCCCAGGTGGGAAGAACGCAGAGGAGAAAGAGGGGGAGAAACCCCGGGGGGGGGTACGAGACAGAAAAGAACGGGGCAGACGTGGGGTCCTGAAGGCAGAGCACACTCGGTGGCCATGACTTTGACAGCAACAACCTCACTTCCAGACCTGGTAACAGGCACCCGCCCACCGCTGCTGCCCTAGTGGGGTGACGATTTCACGTGGGGAACTGCGGGACCACCGTGTGGTACACTTGAAACCAGGATAGGATTGTGTATCAATTCTACTTCAATAGAAGACAAAACATATGCAAAAAAATAAAAAGTACAATGAACCCCACACAGAATAAATACAAAGAAAACCACATCTGGGCACATAATGCAAGGCTAACACCAAAGACAAACAGGAAAATCTTAAAAACAGCCGAAGTTTAAAATTAAACTCAATTTCAATTTATTAGTTTATTAGTTACTCTCATTATTTATCGATCACCGATGATGTCATAGTCTCTGACGCGGGGGGTGCTTTTTATGAATGCAGGCTCCCAGCCCCCGTCAGAGCTCCTGATTCGGCACACGTGGGGCGTGGCCCACAAACCCACTGAGCAGATTCTCTTCTAGGAGCTCGCAGGCTACGCCTCTTCAGACCCACTCTGGCACCTCCGTGTCACAGCCGGCAAACCAGGGCCTGGGCCGGCTCCAGATCACCATGGGGGGTGGGCAGGGCCCGGCACATTATGCAGTCGGGGGCAATTCTGAGAAGCAGCTCCCCTAACCTGGCACCCACAGGATCCTGGTCCTTGCAGAGAGGGTGGGGGTCCCAAGGTCTGTAGGGACTGGCGGCCAGACAAGAATGGCAGGAGGGGACTGACCATTCCCGACACCTGCAGGAGACGGGCACCGTGTGAGGCACTGCCCCAGACTTCCCTGGATTCTGAAGGTGGGCCTGTCTTGCCAATGGGTTTCAACCCCGGGCAAGTTCCCTATGGAGTCAGTGAGACTGAGGAATTACCTGGCCTGTTCTCCCAGAGATAGGCAGAGCACTAGAACTATGTCTGCATCCCACAGTCTGCAGGTCTGTAAAGCTCCTCCGTCTCTGCCTCTGCCCAGAGCACTGGGCAGAGCTCTTTACATAGTGACCCAATCATAGCTCATTGCCCATTGATGTGGAAGCAGTAGCCTAGCAGCAGGCCAGTTACATCATCAAGCAGTTTAGGGTCAGGTGAGGATCCTGGCCATAGGAACCCCGACATTCCCCACAGGGCCTGAGGCTTCACCATTTTTCACACCTACTCAGTGCCAGGTGCTGTAGTAAATGCCTATCCATTCTCTCTTTTCACCTTTACCAAAACCTACCAGGTAGATACTATCATTCCCCATTTTATGGAGACACAGAGAAGTTAAGTAACTTATGTAAGGTCACACAGCTAGTGCGTGGGGAGCCAGGATTGGAACCCACAGAGCTCGATTTAGTCTCTTACAACCCCGATGTTCTGCAGTCTCTACCTACATCCCCTATGCTCTCCCTCCCACCAGTTCATACACACTCACCCCACAGGCAAAGGACTGCTTCTCCCATGTTTGCCCCTTAGACAACTTTTGGCGGTGGAGCAACCTGAGGGAGCCCAGGACCAGGAACTGGGAGCCTGGGCGGCTGCCCTGGCCCTGCTGCCCCCATGGTCCCTCCCTGCCACAGTCATCGGCTTGTACACCTGGAGAGCAGGGAGACACCTCCCTCAGAACTGGGCTGAGAACCCAGCCTCCCTGACAGCCTGTCATGGCGCCAAGAGGTAAATTGCAGGGCATGGCTGACACGGGAACAGGGAGCTCGGGTCCCACTGGGCAGGCCCTGCAACGCCAGGGTGCTGGCTGCTCCCGGCTGCTCTCACAGGCAGGAGGCTCAGGGTAGAGAGGACCCTGCGCTGCGGCCCACGGGGAGCTCATCCTGTCTGCCCCCCACCCACAGCCGACAAGTCCCACATTATTCATGGCTCGCCCGGCTGCACTGGTTCTGGGAAACAGCTCGGGCAGATGCAGTCAGCTGAGGGTTTTCAATGAACTTGGAAATCTGATCATCCACTCCTCTGAAATTTCCCTTCTGGTGGCTGACGTTGATGGGATTTTTTAAAAACTTTTATCAGAACATTAACAAAAGACTGACAGGTTAGATGGAAGAAACAAGTGCTTTATGGCAATAATACAGGCAGGACTAGTTCTTGGCAAAGCTGTCAGAATAAAAAGAGGCGTGGACCGCTCCCCTCCGTCACTCTCGCTCACCCTCTGGCTGGGCCGACTTCCCGCGACCTGGGGATCTGCGTGGCCGCTCAGCCCAGGGAAGCATCCCTGCCGTTCCGTCCACTGGAGGGCCTCTCCCCTGGGGCTCAAGCTGGTGGTGTGGGGGACAGGAGGGATGAGAGGAGAAGCGGTGGGAGATGGAGGGAGGAGAGGACATGGGGGAGAGGGGAAGGAAGGGGTGCACAGCGGCCGGAGTATCTGCAGAGACACAGCCACTCGGTGGAGGAAGGGAAGGCTTGTAAGGAACCCAGAGTAAACCTGGACTGGGGGAAAGTGGTCAGTCCCACGGGACAGAACAGCAGCCAAGGAATGGGTGAGTGTTGGGAGGCCCAGAGAGAAGTAAACCTGAGCGAATGGAGAATGGAGAGCCCGGCTGCCTGACACGTCAGCCTTGGGACAACAGCCTGGGGTGGCAGCCCTGTCTCCCCAAACTGCCCCACACAGTGGAAACCTCTGTGGCCTGAGGCTCTCGAAGAATCAGGCCCAAATGAGTGTGACTCCGGGACCCAGGAGAGGTCCCTGGGGGGCTTGGAAAGACAGCCAGGGGTACCCCCTTTCTCCACACTTAAATGAAGGTCAGGGTGCAGGCAGTGGAATGAACAAGGGGTCAGAGACTTGCTTCAGATCCTGGGCCACTGCTCAGACTCCGAGCTTGGCCTCAGCATCTTCTTCTGTGAATCGGGCACAGGGCCACCTCACGGGGCTGCAAACACATGGAAAACAGCTACCTGCCCTCCTGTGTCTGCTCCACACGCACGGGGAATATTTTAGCCCAGGCAGCGCCCCTGCCCTCTCCCAACACCCGGGCTGACTGGTGACTTTTGCAGAAGGAGTGGAGGGCGTAGAGTCAGCCCTTGCCAGCTGCTCTTGGATTTGACACCCCCGCGTAAAAAGTGCCCTCTGCCAAGCGCTCAGCCCTGCACCTGCCAGGTGAGCCTGCAGGTGCCTGGCCAGCTGTGCTCATGACTGGCTGGAGGATGCGCGTGTTCAACGTAAGAGCTGAGCATGAGGAAGATACATCTTAGCCACATCCTCCAACCCTTAACGAGGCTGACACTTCATCTACCCTCCATAGGAGTTTGTATCTGTCCCTAGGGTGGGTCTGACCTCAGAGGAGGAAAAGAGGAATGTTTGGGGGCCCCTACACAGAAAGCACTCCTTAAAACCTGCTATGTACACATCCCCATTTTCCATCCCTTTTAAGGCTTGTGCTTAGCTCTTCCTTCAATTCTGTGAATTCCAACATATCCTTCTGCCATAGATCAGGTGCCCCGGGAAACAGAGACAGAGATGTGTGTGCAGTTTATTGAGGTGTGCTCTTGGGAATGGCGTTGGAGGGAGGGAACAAACCAGATGAAGGCTGAAACGCACAGGCTGGCAGTTCGCATTGAGTTGTTCCCGAAACTGAAAATGGGGCCTCTGGTCCTCACCAGACGTCAGTGCTGGCAGACAGGAAGGCATACAGGTCCAGAGGCCATGCCCAGCCCTAGCTGCCCGATGCTGCCGGCTCGCACCCCTGCCACCCTGTGTGGGAGCTCTGGTGTCAGGGGTCAGATGCATCTGGTGAAGCTGATTGTACCTGCACCCAGCGGACATGATATTCATGGCTGGCGGTACATCCCAGTTGGAACCGAGTGTCTCACGTCGGTCTGATGCTTGCCTGTTCTGACATTAAGTGACCTCTAGATACCACATCTCAGACCCCTGTGACTGTCAAGTCCCTAGAGCCCTGGTGTGCATTAGCAGCCCTGCGGTGCTCAAGCTCACACCTCCACCCAGTCTCAGAGGCGCTGAGTCTGCAGGCAGTCTGCACAACAGTCTGAATAACAGCGTCCGGGAGTTAGGGCCACCCAACAGAACCTCCCACAGGGAGGGACGTTTTCTGTCTGCTCTTCACCAAAGCAGGCACTTACAGGCGACTATGACCAAGGATGTGAATTTTTGACTTCCTTTAACTTTAACGAACGTGGATTTAAACAGCCACGTGTGACAGAACCTCTTCTCAAAGTGGGGGTGAAGCAGCTCTGTCAGCAGCTGTGGGGCTTGCATGTTTGCTGGGCGTGCAGAACTCCAGGTCCCACTCAAGGCTCTGGACCAGAATATGCACTCTAACAGGGTCCCCAGGCAACCTGCATGTCAGTATAGATTGATATGTCTGAGAACACTCTGGTGCCCCACTTAGATCTGTTTCTGAACATCTGCTGTGAACCTCGTATTATATAGACTGATTCTAATATCCAATGTGCAGTCTAGTTTCTACCCAATATATTGGATTCTGATGTCTGGCATTACTGGTCTGAAAGACCTAAGAGGTATGCACATCTGTGTCCACGTGGAGAGGGAAGGAGATGAAGGGACGTCGTAGCCAAGTTGGAAAGGGTCTGACATGTAAGCTAAGGGTCAGTACCTTATTTTCTTTTTTGGCAATAGAGAACCATCAAAAGCTCTTAAGCAGGCAAATGACATGAGCAGAGTCATGTTTTACGACTATACTGCATGGAAATGCGGTGGGCAGGCTGGAGGCGGCAGCCACACAGGTAACACATTTCCACTACCCACCAGTTCTTGCTTAAGTACAATCCCAGGGAGTAGCACGTGCCATCTCGTCCCATCCTTAGATTCAAGGCACAGGAGAAATCCAGGGCTTTGAGCCACGAGTCTGCTACCGCATCGACCCCCATCATCCCAGCCTCAGAATTACACAGCGCTCTGTGCCTAAACTTGGGAGGAAATAGGGCTGTGCATTCGAAAGGGTTCTCAGCGTTAAACTCCACGATCACCATTTACAGTAGTGAGCTCTTTAAGACCTGACTCACCACAGAAACAACTGTCTGCTTTGAAAGTATACTTTCTAAACACACCATTCTAAGACAAAGTATAAAGAAGACATTCACAAGACACAAAACAATGAAGCACAATGGACTCTCCTTCAGGCATCGTGTTCTCTGGTGTTCATGCAGGCTGCTGTCACCATGAACCAGAAATATTAAAGAGAAAACAGCAGCACTGGTGGTGGGACGAGGGATACAACGCAGAGGGAAGTGAGGGATTTAAAAGGTGTTCCTGGTCTTTTATCCAGTCTCAGAAACACTGATGTGCGCAGAGCTGGCAGTCAGCCAGCGGACGCAGAAAGGGAAAGAGCCTGAAGACGTATTGTTTCCTGGGTGGCAGGGATCTGTTCTAAAGGAGTAGCTTCTACAAGTCCTCCTTCCTCAGACACTGTGAGCAGGGTAACAGCCCCAGCAAAGCGCCCACAGAGCACAGGAGATCGGTATGGGGACGGAGGCACCGGGACCAAGAGGGATCACTAGAGCCCAGCTCCACAGCGCCTCCTGGCGGCCTGACCATGGGCCCAACCATCCACCCATCGGCTGGGAGCATGTCCCTAGAGCCGTGGTCTGCAAAGGGTGCCACCCCAGGGGGCAGGCAAAGGGTGCCAAACCTCCCTTAGGGCTTAGGAGGAAGAAACTGGAGTCTCTGTTTGTATTTACTTTTTTATGTTTAAAAGACAAGAAATAAAGTTTTGCTAGAAGGTAAGATACCGACTGCCACCCACTGCACCTCAGAAGGCCCCAAGCCAGGTCAGTGTGCGGCTGTGCTGGGGGTGCAGGAGTTGGGTAAGTGGCAGGTGGTGGGGGGCAGCGGGGGAGGTCAGTTGCTTCCGGGATATTGAGACGTGCTGCACTTTTAATATACTCCCAGGCATGTGGATTTATGCAGTTCTCACCAAACCATCCTTCTTAAAATGGATGAATGGCTTAAAAAGATCCTTGCAAAGAAACAGCAGACCAAAGATAATCCTAATAGTGTGAGTGCTGGTGAGCATAGTGGCTGACAAGAGCTAGTCCTGATGAGAGCTAGTCGTCAGCCTCACCACGGAACAGTGCCCCTGCCAAGGAGCACGCCCCCAAGTCTGAAACTACCACCAAGACCCTTTGTCAGAGGGCCTGTGCGCACCACATGCGGGCGCTCACCTGTCCTCGGAAACCCACCCAGACCTCAGACACCCGCGGTATCATGTGACACACTGAAACACTAACTGTACTACAGTCTAAACAACACTCACTACATGCAGTCACCAATGTTTATGCATCTCCTAGGTTCTCTCCCTTAACAGCAAAACACAAAAAGCATATGGTTCAGAACACACTTGTTCCCCTGCCATGGAAACAGGGACGACATCCCCATGGAACGATTTAGGAGGAAAATCCCTGATGCATCTTCTTTGTCTGGAAGGGCTGTTGAGTAACATATACAAGACGCTGCAGAAAACCTGAAGAAGTAACTACAGAAATAAATCTGCTGGGGAGGGAGGCTGGTGAAGGGACAGGTGCTTCCAGCATGTCTCGGCCGACAGTGTCACTGTCAGAGAAAGAGCAGAGGTAAAGGGGCGAAGAGATGTGTCTCAAAATTAATCAACCTAAAAAAATGTTTTAAGGACAAACTATTTAAGTCTAATTCCTGAAGGAATGACCACTCTGACTGGAATTTCTTTTTAAAGGGACAGGAAGGTCGATTCAACATTAGATGCATTACTGAATTTTACCAAATTCAGAACTTCAAGATACAGTAGAATATTCACAACACTGTGATGTGTTAGGAAGGACCCATGAAAAATATTTTATTCACCTATATTTCTCTGATTCTCTCAAAGTAAAAAACTTTTAAAGGGGCTGTTAATATAAAATGCCAAAATGTCAGAAATGAGTTTTGCAGGTATTTTCTACACAAAGGTGACTGCTGTGATTATAAATGGCCACCAGTAAATTGCTACCTAGGCAAATATCTCCAAAAAATAAATACATCTAATCTGAACCTCCAGAGTAAAAGTCATGTCTCATCAATGAGACAGAAAGGAGATTCTTGCAGCAGGAGACGTGTGATGTAGAGAGAGCATGCTGAAAACAGGTATTTGGGGATAATTTCATCATTATACGATTCTGTTGCCAAAAACTATGCAAGAAGCTGTAAACACTTTCATTTCTGCATAACTAAAAAACTTGGAAGAAGAATTTTTCTGACTCGGTTTAAAATCTTTCAAGGAGTTTCAGTAAGTTTCAAACTTATTTTGCTAACAAAGTAAATGTGCAGGATCTGATAATGATTCACATCAAGAAAATGGATATTCGCTGGCCTGACCTCAGTAAGAAAAAGGAAAACCTTTGCAAAATTTGAAGTACAGCCAGTACTATGTCCACATGGATCTGCTTATCTCTGGAAGGAATCTTTTCCAGCTGTGAAAGTCCTTAAAACCAAATACTAAAATAAAATAAAATAGAAACAGACTTTTGAATCATCCAATAAGGTTTTCAAATAGTAAATTTCTAAAATATTTCCATCACATTGCTTTCCCTTTTAGAAATTAGGTCCATTATAAATTGTAGATAATACGCTGTTTCAATTACCTCATCTTTTTGTGTTTATGTTTTCGAATGTGCATTAGATATCCAGAAAGAAATGTTTTATTTACTGTGAAGCATACAAAGAAATACCTATTTGAGGCGGGGCTCACAGGGACTAGGTCACCTCCACAGGGCAGGACTCCTGAGAGGGCCTGAGCTCAGGAGGGGAGGTGACACCCAGATGCCAGGCAGGACTGCAGGGCGAGGCCCGGGAGCAGACAGCGAGCACCGGGCACTGGCTGCAGGGAAGGGAAGTGTGCTCCAGAACGACCAGCCTGAGAAAGCCAGGGGCATGGAAGCCCCAGCAAACAGCAGCCAGGAGGAAAACCACCAGGGATGACACAGGGCAGCACTGTGCACAGGGAATGAGGCAGCACTCCCCGCCTCACGAGGGGCCCACTGGCTGACCCACGCTGGGGCCACGCTGGGAACCAGCCTAAACCACGCACCCAGCAGACAATTTGCCTTTGAGGTGACAGGCATGTGAACATGTGACCGAAATGTGTGTGACTCACCGAATTTCAATTGTCACTGAAGGAAAACAGCCGGGGCCAGGAACTGAGCTGCATCATGCCACCTGGGCCTGGACACACTTTCCAGTCTCTTAGTAGGACACGAGAGTGAAGCGTGTACTGCTCAGCGTCTAATTACACGTTCCCAGGTCCCTGGCACAGGCAGCGATCAGACCTGCTGGGGCCCCAGGGCACTTCCAGGTCCCCAATGCTAAGCACTTTTTCTGTCACCATCTAGGTGCTGTTTCATTCTCCTGGATAGTCTGCCACCTGAGACCCTCACCACGCTGGCTCGAGGCCCTGTCCTCAGCCTCTGCTTTTGCCCTGATCTGAGTTACAATGCCAGCATTGCCTCCACCTTCAGGGTTCCCCGTGTCCAACACCCTCTGCATAATGACCATGCTGTTACTGGTCACTGGGCAGCCATCTCCATCCAGGTGACAGGCCCTGCAGCCTCTGGCTGCCCTCAACCTCGGCGGCCTGGCCTTCTGCAATTGGTCTGCCCCAGCTGGGAGCAGTTTTAGGTGCTCTCCTTGGCAGAACAGATTGAGCCCAAAGGTGCTGTCGTTTCCAGACCTGTAGCAGCTCCGGACTTCCCTGTTTAACCATCTCAGACCAACCTGCCAGTACAGTACCATCCACCTTAAACTTTCAGTTGAAACAATGCTGAACCTTTTCAACCACAACAGTCAGGGATTTTATAGCACAGATTCTGCTTCCTGCCCATTTCTGCCTGGACGTACTACGCTGTGGAAGTCCAATTTAGCCCAATGGACATTTTTAAAGTGTTTTTACTTTTGTCCATAAAAATCCTATCATCTGCTATTAATCCAAAGAGTATGGATCCAGCTTTACATGTAACACTTGGGTGTGCATCCAATTAACTCATTCAAAAAACTCTCCCATGTCCACTCTATGTATACTAAGTATGAGAAATATAAATATCATTTGGAGCTCAGAGTCTGGTGAAGGGACAGACATGACAACTAATAACTGATATGCAGACAATATGATAAGGGGGACAATGACCAGGACCGTTTAAACAAGTGAAGGACACCAGCTCTGCCGGGGAACGTTGAGGAAGACTTCACCGAGGCGGACAAGGCCCCGAGGCAAAGAGGGCAGAAGATCCTGGTCAGGAGGTCGCAGGACTGGCAGATGGGAGCCTGGAAATCACAGGTGGGAGACCTTTCAAGGGGCTCAGTACACAAGGAGGGGTTTGCTCGTTTCCTGCAGGCTCCCAACAGCCACCAGAGGCTGCACCATCAGATTCATGTTTTACAAGATCCACTGGCTGTAGTTTGAGGACTGAATGAGAGAGGGCCAGACTGACGCAAGGGAAGCCGGATGTGAGTCCTTCGTCCAGTTTGGCTCAGAAAGGCCGAGCCCAGGCGAAAGGGGCACCAGGACAACGGAGAGGAGAGAACAGATGTAAGAGGCATTTTAGGGCCTGGTGACAGGCCCAGCGCGGTGTGAGTGAGAGCCATCTGGAAAGGCTCTGGGGTTTCTGGTCGCAGCACATCACCCCCCACAGATCACCAATGGTCCCCTGGCTGTGACTGAGAGCCCACAGCAAATTTCCAGAGCAGACACCACAAAAGACATAAATAATCTCTAACTTACTGGATATCAGACCTTAAACTCACAAGTGGCTGACACACACAACTGCAAAGATGGGAACAAATCTGCCAAACTAAAGTATTTAAATCATAAAAGGTTTCGGTCCATTAACCATCAAAAGCTACAAAGCGTCAGACATAAAATTTTGGGGTGAGTAAATGAGGTCACAGGCGGTGGTAGGACATTCTCGGGGAATTTGGTGCACGAGGCCAACACCGACAGACCAACCAGCAATCGCCGAGTCTCCAAGCACCCACCGAGGCCAGGCAGGCCCAGGACAGGCCTTGGGAAGCAGTATCTCCTCCCTGTGAGCATGCCTTCCTCTCGCATTCGGAACCCTGCACAGGTCCTCATTAATATCTAATTTAAAGTGCAAAGCAGAAGGGTCAACTTGCCGCATTAATTCCAGGAAGGTGAGCTGGGAACAATGTGGTGCAGCCTCTGCTGTGATTAATGCTCTGTTCACACTTCCGTTGATTTTTACAGATGGCTTTAATGTTGGGTATTTTACAATTATACAAAAATCAATGAGCGCACATTTACATTAGTGTGCAATTCCAAATAATCTCTGACGAGAGAAAATACATGTTCTGCTTTTCTCGGGTGCAGGACACCAATTACTCGGCTGCAGACGCCAGGACTCGAGATGCTGAGGAGTCTTCATAAAGGACTTCATCCACCTTCACATCATGCTCGTCCACCGGGACCTGGAGGCACACCTGCTCCCGGAAAGCCAGGGCCATGGTGTAGGGCCTGCCTTCCTGCTGCTGCAGACAGCGCCTCAGGTAGGCGTCATAGTAGCCCCTGCCCCTCCCCAGCCGGTTGCCATCTCTGTCGAACCCAAGACCTGGCATGAAGATGAGGTCAAGTCCCCCTGTGGAAAGAGGAGCACAGTGCAGTGGGCTTTTCTCAAAGGCATCTCTCTTTTCTCTGATTTCTAAAGAAATAGATGACCATTTTAGAAAATCCAAAAAGCACAGTTGGACAAAGAGGGGAAAAAGTCACTCAGCAACTCAGGAGCCCACCGTCCCTCCTTCCGGTCCCTTCATGTATGTATGTGCAAAGATGCCAGGTTCCCAGGCCCCGCCACATGCAGGGAAAGAGAATCTCCAGGCACAGGGCCTACGAACTTCCTTTCCTCTTTCCCTTCTTCAAGCACCCAAGTGATTGTCTACACCTGCCAGGTTGTGGAGCCACACCCAGGACAGTGACAAGTGGAGACGCAGGCGAGGGTCAGAAAGGTGCCAGGGAAGACGGAGCTGTTCCCAGAGTCAGTGAGCAGAAAGAGAGCCGGCCGCTCAGAGCACCAAGCTACCTTCATTTCCCCTCCCATGAGGGGGGCAAGGTGGGCTGGTCGGGTTCCCTGAACCCACTTGAGACGGTCACAATGGTCCTCTGGCTGGAACCCTCCCAGGAAACACGGGGACCAGAACCGGCCACCATCATCATCAGGCAGAGTGGGCAGCTGGGGCTCAGGACGGAGGGCAGGGCCGTGACCTGACCCCAGGGACAGGAGTGGGGCTGTCCCCTGGAGGTGGTCACGAGGTCGAGGTCCTCCACAGACTCTCTAAGGCCCAGGTGGTGGTCCTCCAGCCTCCGGCAGGGGGCACAACGGGCCAGCACTGCTCGGGAGCCGCAATACAGGTCCAGCCCAGGCTTCACCCTGTGGTGTCCCATACAGGGAACGCTGTCCTGTGGGCTTCGGAGTGACCCAGGGCTCAGAAGGAACCAGCCAGTCATGCAGGACTGCTGCCAGGACGTGCCAGGGCTGGAGGCCATGGACTCTCTGGAACACGGGTGGCAGCCAGGCTGGCCCCACCACCAACAGCTGCTCTACCTGCAGGGTGGCAGGAGAACTCAGCCTCCCCTGCTCCCCAGGCACCTGGCAACCCTGGCCACCAGAGCCCAGCACGGCACGGCTCAGGTGACAGACAGCCTGACCTTCTCACGTAAACTGCTTGTCCATGCCCATCCCGGCTTGCAAGGAGGTCCTGGCCCCTGACCTCCCTCTGTCCCTGCCCTGGTCACGCTGCCCACTGGGGACCAGTGGTGTGTTGCGCATTCGGGCTCTGCTCCCGTGGCATCCCCCTCTGGTGTCAGGGGCGCCGGCACTCAGGACTCGCACACGCCCCTCCTCTCCAGTGTGGCAGGCAGGGAGCTCGGCAAAGTCCTTTGCAGCCTACCCGGCCCTGCCTCTCAGGACATGCAGGCCAGTCACATAAAACAACATGCACTCCAGTGCGAGGTCACCGGCCTGCCGGTGCCCGAGGCACAGAGATGAGAAGTACCGGAGACATCAGCAGGGAGAGTGGTGGGGGACGGCCCCAGCTGGCGGTCAGAGGAGGACCCACTGGGCACTCTGTCATGACCTGGATTGTCGGGGTCTGTCAGAACTGGGTGTGAGTATATCTCAGAAACCCAGGGGACTGCAGCAGGGGCAGAGTGGTAAGGGGAGCATAGCGGGGCGGGGGTCAGGCTGAGGAGGAGCAGAAAACATGAGTGCAGTCCACCAGGCAGAGGCACAGAGGTCTGGGGGTGAGAAGGAGATCCCCACAGCCCCACGGTGAGTAAGGCAGGCTTACAGAGGGCAAGGGTGGGAACAGACATTTCTCCAGGGGCAGCAGGATATGAAAAAGTCTCAGCACAGTCGTCTTCAGAGAAATGAAGTCAGCCTCAGGGGGTATTACCTCACGCCTGTCAGGATGGCCATTAAAAACGAAAAAACAGACTGTAATAAACATTGGTGAGATGTGGAGAAACTGGAACCCGTGTGCTGACACAAGGAGTGTGAAAAGGTGGAACCACGGTGGAAAACAGTGCAAAGGTCCCTCAAACCCTGCAACTGGAGCTGCTGGTGATCCCACTTCTGGATATTTGGCCAAAAGAACTGAAATCAGGGTCTTGGAGAGAGATTTGCACACCTGTGTTCACGGCAGCATCACTCACAGCAGCCAAGACGGGTGTGGAGGCGCCTGCACCACGCCCATCAGCGGGTAAATGGGTCACAGAACATGGTACCTGAGGGACTGCCCTGCAGCCACGAGAAGGGAGGCCCTGCCGCAAGCTGCAGCGTGCAGCGCCCGAGGACGCCGGGTGAACGGGCTTATCCGCCAGCTGCAGGGCAACACTGAGGCCCCGCGGAGACGAGGTCTGCGAAGCAGCCGAACTCACAGAAGCAAAAAGCAGGAGGCTGCCCGGGCGGGCACGTGGGAGGGGCTGTTCACCTGGGCATGTTTCAGTTCTGGAGAACGGACGGCACGGTGGGCTCTGCTGCATGACACTGCTCACAGCTAGCAAGGCTGTATGCCTGATGCCTGGCTAAAGGGTAGATCTCATGTTACGTGTCACTAACCACAATTTTTAAAAAGGCCGGGGAACCAAGAGGAGAGCCAGGGGTATGGTCAGGGTTTCCTGGAGCCTACACGCATGGTAGACAAGGCGGAATTTCTGCCCACCTATCGGCAGCGGGAAGGAGAAGAAGGGAAGCAGGGAGGTGAGGACGGGTGCCGGGCCCTCCAGCTGGTGCTGTGCATGGGGCTCACGGCTCTCCAACCACAGCTCAGGGGGTCTGCTTATCCCGCCACCTGATGGGAAAACCTCCCGGCAGCCGTGATGTTCCCCATCCTTCATGCTTGAACTCTAACAGACTCCTAGGCCAGAGATGCCCTGATGGGTGAGCACCTTGTCTGCAGAGTGGCACCTCTACTTTACAGCTCTGAGGTTTCCATCAAGGAGGCAACCGCATGGGAGAAGGAAGTGAAGTATCACCTCCTACGCTGCTCTCAGGCAGGACAGAGAATGGCTTTGGGATTCCCGGGTGCTAAAGGCTTTGCAATGACCCTTCACAGGCAGGAGTCCTGACGTCTCCCTGGAAGGTGCGGCTGGGTCCTCTGGCCCCAGGGCTGACACTGCCACCCCAGGCGTCAGGTCCTCGATCCCTTCCTGGTCTGCTCCCGCCATCTGGCAGATAGAGCATGGCGGTTTACCGGCTGGGAGTCATCCTTGCTGCTCTCCCCATGCTCACCACTTCCTCACTGCATGCCTCTCCCCACACACAGGTTCCGCAGCCACGGTGCTGGATGCGCTCCCCGCCAGTGCCGAGGACCTGGAGTCTGACAGTTGTTCACGCTGGGATCCTCGCCGACATGAACTGGGCCCACCCCAGCGCACTACAGGCAGCTGGGCAGCAGAGATGGCCCAACCTATGCACACATTCCCTGTAAGCCTCTAGCATGGCGCTACTTTGCATCACGAAAGGAAGACAATGACATTCGGAAACATGTGAGCCAAGCTGGTCTGGTTTATCCCTGCGTTCACGTGCTCCACAGGCCCCCAGAACGTGACCGGCACTGAGAACCACATCCAGAAAGCTCTCCCCGAGTCCCAGGGCCACGGCCCCTGGGTGCTCCTCTGGGCTCTGCCGGCTCTCCAATGGGACTCTGCACTCCAACGCCGCAGGGCTGACCTTGGGAAGCCCGCCCAGCCCCCACTCTGCTCAGCACCTCATTCCCCTGTTGGGAGCAGGCCCGGAGGCCCTGTGCCCTCCACAGCTGGCCCTGAGCTGCCAGCCACATGAGCTGCTACCCTCCCGAGCTTCGGTCTCCTCTGTAAAATGAGCTACAACACAAGGCTGCTCATGGGGAGCCAGCCCGTCGGGGCCTGTGCACCCCACAGCACGTGCTCAGACTCCCTGCTACAGCCGCGTGTACCGTGACCGCTTCCCTTTTCTTGATTAAACAAGGTCAGAACTGCTCCTGAGCCAGGTGGCGGAGAAAGCAGGTGGATCTGCTGCAGGTGTCAAGTGATTTCTGACCAGAGCTTGTCCACTCTCTCAGCTCCGGGGCCTGGAACCAACCAGCAGAGCACTCTTACCGGGCAGGGCTAGCAGGCCTTCCCTGCAAAGGGCCAGTGTTTCCCATGCAGGCAACAAACACCAGCTGTCTGCAGTTGGTTTCACCCAGTTATTATAATCCAAAAATCTGGCATCTTATTCCTAGAGTGTTTAAATGTATACCTACCTGAGCAAACTGAACAGCACCTGCTTCCCTTCCTCCAAAACGTGCCTTGTGACGGGACTGCACGTCCTCCCATCGCCGTGGTTACACGTGCGAGGCTGCAGCCAGACCACACCTCAGACTGGCCTGGGAAACACTGCCATCTGCTGGACACCAGCGGAGCTACTCAGCCTGTCTCAAAATCACCCCTTTTAAAACCCGGTTTTGGGAACCTCACCTCGAAAACATGTTACCAAGGATGAAAGTTTCTTGTGAAACTAAGATTCCTGATACTTGATTTTACAGAACTTAAGAAAAATTTTCAAGAAAATAACTTTAACATTACCTCAGAGATGCCTGGGTCCCATCTGGAAATTTGAGCCTATGTCCTATGCTTTCCCATACAACAAAAATAACTGGCTTGAAATACAATGGAAAAATATTCCTTTCACAATAACAACCACAAATATGAATTGATCAGGAATACACTTAACAAGAAATGTACAGAAACAACATGAGTAAAGGCAAAAACATCACAAAGGAACAGAAAAAGCCTTGAGCAATTGGAAGGTGCACCATATTCCCAGAGAAGACGAGATTTTGTACAGAAATCCATTTCCCACAAACTAATCTAAAAATGTAACACAATTTCAACCAAGACCTCTAAAGGATTTGGGGAAATAAACTGACAAAATAATTCTAATCTCAAAAATGAATGTTTAAAAATAAGCCGCTCAATTTTTAAAACAAGAACAATAGGGTAAGACTCATTTACCAGGTATTGAAATTAATTAAAGGGCCACTGCACAGCTATATTAATTAAAACACCCTGGCACTAGTGCCATAAAAGGCAAAAGATCAACAGAAAAGACTGCAATGTCTAGAAACAGACCCAAAAATATACAAAAATTTACAACATGACCAAGGTGGCATTTCACATCAGTGAGGAAAGGGTAGATTATTCACTACATGGTGTTGGGACCCCTGGCTATATTTTTAATAAATTAGGTTCCTTCCCTATAGTTCAATACATGTTCAAAAAAGATTACCGGTTTAATATTAAAAAGTATTAGGATACTTTTTATAAAAAGTATGAATAAATATAAAGCATTTAGGATAAATATATAAATAAAAATGTATAAAATAAAAATTATAAAAATGTATAGAAAGTATAAACATAAAGCATTAGGATAAAATGAAAACTTACATATTCTCAAGAATGAAGAAAGACTCCCTAAAATTGAAGCCAAAGGTAGAAATCATAAAAGAAAAGTTTGACTTCACTAGTAAAATTTAAAAACATCTGCATTTCCCAAAGCAAAAACATACACAAAATTAAGAAAACAGTAACGTGGACAAAAATACTTGCAGCACATGACAGACTAAGGGTTAAATCCAGTATATGAGGAATTGTTGCCAACCAGAAAGATGGCAGATACAAAGAGTCACATTCCCCAAAGTAGCGAGCAAAGAACAGCCCTCTGTATAAGACAAATTATGAAGGTTAAAGACATATCAAAGCTTATTATATATTTTGTCATTTCCACAGTAAACATGTTAACCATTGTAATTTTTTAAAGATGGAGGAAATCAAAACTAAATTGAGGGATTACTCTTGCAATTAATTCTTCAAAACAAAACCAGAAACGCTGATGGGTCAAAACTAAGTACTCCTAAGGTTGAAAATTCAAGCAGCAGGGGTCCTGCGATGCCCAGATGTCTTTCTCCCAACTGTTAGCCAGTTTTTCCAATGTATCAGTTTCCTGCTGCAGAGCGCTCTTTTTGAGAAACTTATGAAAATGGTTGTATTTCCCCCGATACACCCTCACAGTGAAGTACTGTTCCCACTCAAAGACTTGGCCTGGCTGTGCCTGCACCTCCCGAGCACTGCCAGACACACAGCACCCTCCGCCCTGCGTCCCCAGAGCAGGTGGGGCACCCCCTCTTCCCACTGCAGTCGCCACCAGGACAAGACCGCTTCTTGGGTAGGAGTCCTCGTCATCAAGTGCTTACTGCACAGTAGGCATTGTGAAACCTGACATAAATTCCC
>JAQQAC010017683.1:23884322-23900744 GCA_029783875.1 Phataginus tricuspis | reverse complement strand
GAACCCCAGGTGGCAAAGCCATCTCATGGGCTAGGAAAAGAGGGCCCTAAGTGGCTACCGGGGCCTGGTGGCCTGGCTGTATGAACTGCCTGTGTGTCCTTGGGGAAGTGCCTGACTGCCTGGGCTTCGATTATCTCACGTGGAAACAAGGAAGAGGACGCAGGGACAGTGCTTCCCAGGGACACTGTGCCTGGCTGCGCAGGGAGGATGCCCCTAGGCCCCGGCAGGGCCCACATGTAGTCACCACAGCTCACTGGCTCTCCATTTACTACAGCTGCTTTTTTATCTTTGGTCATGACCACTTATTTCAACAGTCCAAACAAGATCAGCGAGGGGGATCTGTGTGCAGCAAGAGACTCACGTTAAAGGTTAAGAAATACCACTGCCAGCAAGGGCTTGAGCTGTTGATGTAAATTTTATCAAAAAATCAAACCACACAGGATCTTACAACTACTTATTTCTTGGCTTGGTTAAAAATTTTTTAAAAAACAGAACATTCTGGAGACTTGGGATTAAAGATGGAGGCGTGAGAGGTGAGACAGAGGCTTCCTCATAAAACTGCATATAATAGGAAAATATAATTAATACAACTAATCCTGAAAGAGCAACAGGAAAGAGGACTGCGCCAGACTGCATACACCTGGAGAAAAGAGCAGACCTCACAGAACAGGGTAACGTACCAAAGCTGTGGCCCGGCGGGACCCAAGCCCTTCCCCCACCCCAGCTCACCAGCGGGAGGAAGAGAACTGGAGCTGGGAGGGAGTGGAGGCCTGGGAATGCTGAATACCTAACTCCAGAGATCTGCTCTAGGAGCACAAACCTACTTTCGTGGTGCTTGCATGATACTCTCGTGATTATGGGTTGGAAAGCTAAGACAGGCAGAATTCCTGAAGAGAATGAGATTCAAGCCGCCTATGGAAAGCGGGGATCTGTACCCGGCTGCTCTGGGACAAAAGAAAGGCGGACAGCCTGAGAGACTTCCTAACAAGGAAGCTTTTAGCAAGAGGGCTGCTGAAGGGGCAAGGACTGCACAGAGCTTACTGCTCAGGAGAGAGGACAGGTAGACAAAATCGCCCAGGTGCACTCTGCCCAGCAGGTTGGGAGCTTTGTGATATAGACTCTCACATTTAAGGAGGAAAAAGAAATCTTCCTCCTTAGACGATCTTCAGGTGCTCCAGCTCCCTGACTGGCTATACAGCTCCAAGGACCCCCTCCGGGATATGCAGCCTACAGTGACTTTCTCCCGGCCAGTCCCACCTGGCTAGCAAACCAGCAAACCTTACCCTGGTGTTAACCCAGCCAGAGGGAAGATCTGTCTACAGCAATTACAAACGCAAAGCATAGAGGCTTACATCTGTGTGCTCGGCCCACTGGTTCAGGTAGTGGAGACAAGCATAGCAGCTGGGAAGCAGAAAACAGCTCTTTCCTCCCTCCAGGCACCAATACCACTCCCCTGTGACCCCCGACACTGCTTCAGAGTCTGAGCAGCTCCAGGGAGTAGAGCTTCTGGGCACTAGAGGATGCCATAAACAAATATGAAATGCCAAAGGAACCTGGTTCAGAGTAAAATTATTAATACAACTCCTGAGAAAGATTTAAATGACATCGACCTCATGACTCTTCCCGAAAGGGAGTTCAAAATAAAAATCATTAACATGCTCATGGAGGTATGGAAAGATATTCAAGAACTCAGGAATGAATTATGGTCGGAGATCCAATCATTGAAGAGCACAATGGACAGTATTAAAAGCAGATTGGATACAGTGGAGAAGATGATAAATGAAATAGAAACTAGAGAAGAGGAATACAAAGAAGCTGAGGCACAGAGAGAAAAAAGGATCTCTAAGAATGAAAGACTATTGAGAGAACTGTATGACCAATCCAAATGGAACAATATTCGCATTATAGGGGTACCAGAAGAAGAAGAGAGATAAAAATGGATAGAAAGTGTCTTTGAAGAGGTAATTGCTGAAAACTTCCCCAATCTGGGGAAGGAGATAGTCTCTCAGGCCATGGAGATGCACAGATCTCCCAACACAAGGGACTCAAGGAAGACAACACCAAGACATATAGTAATTAAATGGCAAAGATCAAGGATAAGGACAGACTATTAAAAGCAGCCAGAGAGAGAAATAACATCACATACAAAGGAAAGCCCATCAGGCTATCATCAGACTTCTCAACAGAAACCTTACAGGCCAGAAGGGAGTGGCGTCATGTATTTCATGCAATGAGGCAGAAGGGCCTTGAACCAAGATTACTTTATCTGGCAAGATTATCATTTAAATTTGAAGGAGGGATTAAACAATTTCCAGATAAGCAAAAGCTGAGAGAATTTACCTCCCACAAACCATCCTTACAGTGTATTTTCGAGGGACTGCTATAGATGGAAGTGTTCCTAAGGTTTAATAGCTGTCACCAGATGTAATAAAACCACAGTAAAGAAAGTAGAAAAGCTGATTACTAAGCAAATGCAAAATTAAATTAACTATCCCCAAAGTCAATCAAGGGATAGACAAAGAGTACAGAATATGATACCTAATATATAAAGAATGGAGGAGGAAGAAGAATGAGGAAGAAAAAAAAAGAACCTTTAGATTGTGTTTGTAACAGCATATTAAGTGAGTTAAGTTAGACTCTTAGATAGTAAGGAAGTTAACCTTGAACCTTTGGTAACCATGAATCTAAAGCCTGTAATGCCAGTAAGTACATACCTATCGATAATCACCCTAAATATAAATGGAATGAATGCACCGATCAAAAGACATAGAGTCACTGAATGGATAAAAAAACAAGACCCATCTATATGCTGCCTACAAGAGACTCACTTTAAACCCAGACATACACAGACTAAAAGTGAAGGGATGGAAAAAGATATTTCATGCAACTAATAAGGAGAAGAAAGCAGGAGTTGCAGTACTTGTATCAGACAAAATTGACTTCAAAACAAAGAAAGTCACAAGAGACAAAGAAGGACATTACATAATGATAAAAGGGTCAATCCAACAAGATATAACCATTATAAATACCTATGCGCCCAACACAGAAGCACCTACATATGTGAAACAAATACTAACAGAATTAAAAGGAGAAATAGAATGCAATGCATTCATTCTAGGAGACTTCAACACTCCACTCACTCTGAAGGACAGATCAACCAGACAGAAAATAAGTAAGGAGACAGAAGCACTGAACAATGCAATAGAACAGATGGACCCAACAGACATCTGCAGAACTCTACACCCAAAAGCAGCAGAATACACATTCTTCTCAAGTGCACATGGAACATTTTCAAGAATAGATCATATACTAGGCCACCAAAAGAGCCTCAGTAAATTAAAAAAGATTGAAATTGTACCAACCAGTTTCTCAGACCACAAAGGTATGAAACTAGAAATAAATAACACAAAGAAAATGAAAAAACCCGCAAACACATGGAGGCTTCACAACATGCTCCTACATAACCAATGGATCAATGACCAAATAAAAACAGAGATCAAGCAATATATGGAGACGAACGACAACACTAATTCAACACCACAAAATCTGTGGGACGCAGCGAAGGCCATGTTAAGAGGAAAGTACATTGCAGTACAGGCCCACCTCAGGAAAGAAGAACAATCCCATATGAGCAGTCTAAACTCACAATTAACGAAACTATAAAAAGAAGAACAAATGAGGCCCAAAGTCAGTAGAAGGAGGGACATAATAAAGATTAGAGCAGAAATAAATAAAATCAAGAAGAATAAAACAATAGAAAGAATCAATGAAAGCAAGAGCTGGTTCTTTGAGAAAATAAACAAAATAGAAAAACCCCTAGCCAGACTTATCAAGAAAAAAAGAGTCTACTCACATAAACAGAATCAGAAATGAGAAAGGAAAAATCACTATGGACACCACAGAAATACAAAGAATTATTAGAGAATATTATGAAAAATTATATGCTAACAAACTGGATAACCTAGAAGAAATGGACAACTTTCTAGAAAAATACAACCTTCCAAGACTGACCCAGAAGTAAACAGAAAATCTAAACAATTACTAGCAATGAAACTGAACTGGTAATCAAAAACCTAAGAACCAAACGTTTGTACCAGATGGCTTCACTGCTGAATTTTTTCAAACATTTAGTGAAGACCTAATACCCATTCTCGTTAAAGTTTTCCAAAGAGTAGAAGAAGAGGGAATACTTCCAAACTCATTCTATGAGGCCAGTATTACTCTAATACCAAAACCAGGCAAAGACACCACAAAAAAAGAAAATCACAGACCAATATCCCTGATGAACATAGATGCAAAAATACTCAACAAAATATTAGCAAACCAAATTCAAAAATACATCAAAAAGATCATCCATCATGATCAAGTAGGATTTATTCCAGGGTTGGGATGCAAGGATGGTACAACATTCGAAAATCCATCAACATCATCCACCACATCAACAAAAAGAAGGACAAAAACCACATGATTATCTCCATAGATGCTGAAAAAGCATTTGACAAAATTCAACATCCATTCATGATAAAAACTCTCAACAAAATGGGTATAGAGGGCAAGTACCTCAACATCATAAAGGCCATATATGACAAACCCACAGCCAACATTATACCTAATAGCAAGAAGCTGAAAGCTTTTCCTTTAAGACTGGGAACAAGACAACAATGCACACTCTCTCCACTTCTATTCAACATAGTACTGGAGGTCCTAGCCATGGCAATCAGACAACACAAAGAAATACAAGGCATCCAGATTGGCAAGGAATAAGTTAAGCTGTCCCTGCTTGCAGATGACATGATATTGTACATAAAAAACCCTAAAGAATCCACTCCAAAACTACTAGATCTAATATCTGAATTCATTAAAGTTACGGGATACAAAATTAATATGCAGAAATCCATGGCATTCCTATACACTAACAGTGAACTAGAAGAGAGAGAAATCAGGAAAACAATTGCATTCCCAGTTGCATCAAAAAGAATAAAATACCTAGGAATAAACCTAACCAAGGAAGTGAAAGACCTATACCCTGAAAACTACAAGACACTCATGAGAGAAATTAAAGAGATAACAATAAGTGGAAACACATCCCGTGCTCATGGAAAGGAAGAATTAGTATTGTCAAAATGGCCATCCTGCATATAGCAATCTACAGATTCAATTTAATTCCTATCAAAATACCAATAGCATTCTTCAACAAACTAGAGAAAATCATTCTAAAATTCATATGGAACCACAAAAGACCCGAATAGCCAAAGCAATCTTGAGAAGGAAGAATAAAGCTGGGGGGATTATGCTCCCCAACTTCAAACTCTACTACAAAGCTACAGTAATCAAGACAATTTGGTACTGGCACAAGAACAGACCCATAGACCAATGGAACAGACTAGAGAGCCCTAATATAAACCCAACCCTATATGATCAATTAATATATGATAAAGGAGCCATGGACATACAATGGGGAAATGACAGCCTCTTTAACAGCTGGTGTTCGCAAAACTGGACAGCTACATGCAAGAGAATGAAACTGGATTATTGTTTAACCCCATACACAAAAGTAAACTCGAAATGGATCAAGGACCTGAATGTAAGTCATGAAACATAAAACTCTTAGAAGACAACATAGGCAAAAATCTCCTGAGTATAAGCATGAGCAACTTCTTCCTGAATGCATCTCCTCAAGCAAGGGAAACAAAAGCAAAAATGAACTCATGGGACTACATCAAACTAAAAAGTTTCTGTACGGCAAAGGACACCATCAACAGAACAAAAAGGCATCCTACAGTATGGGAGAATATATTTGTAAATGACATATCCAACAAGGGATTAACATCCAAAATATATAAAGAACTTACATGCCTCAACACCCAAAAAGCAAATAACCCGATTAAAAAATGGGCAGAGGATATGAAGAGACAGTTCTCCAAAGAAGAAATTCAGATGGCCAACAGACACATGAAAAGATGCTCCACATCACTAATCATCAGGGAAATGCAAATTAAAACCACAGTGAGATATCACCTCACACCAGTGAGGATGGCCAGCATCCAAAAGGCTAAGAACAACAAATGCTGGCGAGGATGTGGAGAAAGGGGAACCCTCCTACACTGCTGGTGGGAATGTAAGCTAGTTCTACCATTGTGGAAAGCAGTATGGAGGTTCCTCAAAAAACTAAAAACAGAAATACCATTTGACCCGGGAATCCCACTCCTTGGAATTTACCCAAAGAATACAACTTCTCAGATTCAAAAAGACATATGGACCCCTATGTTTATCGCAGCATGTTTTACAATAGCCAAGATATGGAAGCAACCTAAGTGTCCATCAGTAGATGAATGGATAAAGAAGAGGTGGTACATATATACAATGGAATACTATTCAGCCATAAGAAAGAAACAAATCCTACCATTTGCAACAACATGGATGGAGCTGGAGGATATTATGCCCAGTGAAATAAGCCAAGCAGAGAAAGACAAGTGCCAAATGATTTCCCTCATTTGTGGAGTACAACAATGAAGCAAAACTGAAGGAACAAAATAGCAGCAGACTCAGAGACTCCAAGAAGGAACTAGTGGTTATCAAAGGAGAGGAGGGGTGGGGAGGGTGGGAGAAGGGGATTGAGGGGTATTATGTTTAGTACACATGGTGTGGGGGATCACAGGGAAAACAGTGTAGCACAGAGAAGGCAAACAGTGAATCTGTGGCATCTTACTACACTGATGGACAGTGACTGCATTGGGGTATGGGTGGGGACTTGATAATATGGGTAAATGTAGTAACCACATTGTTTTTTCATGTGAAACCTTCATAAGAGTGTATATCAATACCTTAATAATAAAAAAACAAAAAACAGAACATCCTGAAGGACACAGGCAGTCACCGTGGTGGCAGTCGCTCAAGTCCGTGCAGCACAGCCCACGGCAAACCAGATAGCAGGCCGGACTGAGTGCAGCACGGACCACAGGGCCCACAGGCTGTGCCCACTCTAGCTCCAGAGACCCAGTGAGCTCTCAGTCTAGGACTACCCATGTGCCCAGCATTAGAGGAACAGGGCAGGGGCACCCCCTCTTCCTGGGCCCAGCAGCTGCCCCAGCGCAGGATGCCCCCTGCCCTCATCCCCTCAGTGCATGGAGAACCAGGGCCCATGGGGCCCTTGAGCCTGGCTGGCTCCCACAGTCACCTGCATGGATCTCGACCCCCAGACCCAAGGCCTACATGCTGACTCCCAGCCCACTGCCCGGGCATGGTGGCCCACAGCAGACATGGCAGGCAGAGTGTCCCACCCTGATCTTAACTCAACAGCTTCCTAAAACCATTTGCAACCAGCTGGCACTGATGGTCTAGGTGCCCCTGTGTACGTGCTTGTAGCTTGCCTTTAATGGCTGCAAATACGGCCCATCCTTCACTTTAAAGAAAAAATCTTTGCATCCACATGCTGGCTTCACCTCATGGAGCTTTTACTGGACGTCTACAATGTGAGCCTCATGCTGCCACCAGGACCACAGATGCTTCTAGAGAAGGTCTCTGCTCCTACAGAGTCCACGTCTTCAAGGTGTGGACCTGACACGGCAGCTGAGAGCCCTATGACCTCACTCAGTTCTGACCCTATTTGGAGATGGCGCCAGACCCTACGGCGTAAGGATTCAGTCCCACGAGGCTGCCCACTCCCACCCAGATGCAAGTTCAGGGTGTCCCCCGGGCTTCTGACCAACCAGCGGTGTCCACGGCCCCCTCCTCGGGCTCTCTCCCAGGGTTTGACTAATTTACTAGAGGGGCTCATAGGACTCGGAGACATTTTAGTAACTTGTTTCCTGGCTTATCACAGAAGGATGTACCTCAGGAACAGCCAGGTGGAGAGGGGCACAGGCCAGGTGTGGGGAAGGGCACAGAGCCCCCCTGCTGTGTCTGGGCACTCTCCCCAAAGCTCCAGGTGTTCATCAACCCCAAAGCTCTCCAAACCCCATCCTTTGGGATTTCAGGGAAGCTTCATGACACAGGCACAGCTGATTAAACCGCAGGCATTGGCCTCCCTGGAGGTCAGAGGGTGGGATTGAAAGTTCCAACCACACTGGTTCCTCCAGCAACCAGACCCCATGTTTGGTGCTTTCCCAAAGTCACTTCATCGGCGTGAGCTCAGGGGTGTGAAGAAGGTTTGGTGTGAATATCAAGGCACCTTCACTGCTTTCATCACTTAGGAGATCCCTCGGGCTTCAGGCATTCTGTGCCAGGAACCAGGAACAAAGACGGAACACTTATTTCTCACTACTAATCACATCATAAAGGCTATCCACAAAGGAAGGAAATACACCCCCAAGGAGAATCAATACGATGGGACTGCATGTTCAGTGTCAGATTACGCAGAATTCGAGAAAGGGGCTGAGGTCTGGAGAGGACGACCACTGCCATTAATAAAATCCGCCATTCATCGGTCCCCAGCTACAGGAGGGGCTGTCTGAGTGCTTCCCCTACATCATCTCACTTCATCCTCGCACAACACAGGGCGGGGAGCTATTATCCCACCTTTCATACGAAATAGCTGTTTTTTTTTTTTGTTGTTGTTATGTATTTTATTATTCTTTTTTTTACAATTTATTTTATTTTAGTATCATTAACCTACAATTACATGAGCAATATTGTGATGATTAAACTACCCCCTTCATCAGGTCACCCCCACCAACCCTATTACAGTCACTGTCCATCAGCGTAGTGAGATGAGAATCACTACTTGTCTTCTCTGAGCTGTACAGTCCCCCCGTGCCCCCCCACCCTATGTCTGCCAATCGCCTCCCTTCCTGCCCTTCTTCCCCAGTCCCTTTCCCTTTGGTAACTATTAGTCCGTTCTTGGGTTCTGTGAGTCTGCTGGAAATAGCTGTACTTTTGAGATGTTAAGTAATTGGCCCAAATGGGAAAGCCTAGATTCAAACAGATAAGACTGACTCAAAAGGCAGACCTCAGCACAAACCGACTGCTGCCCGGAAGGAAGGAACAGACATTCTAGCCTGGAAAAGCAGCGTGAGCAAATCTCATAGTGACGCACAGACGTTCTCAGACAACAATGCCGCCAGCCACAAGAGCACCTTTACCGTACACTTCGGTGCCAGCCCTGTTCAAGCCTCATCTCCTGCAGGCATCATAGGGACCTGTGAGGTGTTCCGTGACACCCATTTACAGACGACAAAACTGCCAGTCACACATTAGGAAGGATCAAATCAGACAAATCCATGTTCCTGACGGCTATGAGATGCCGTCCTCCGTCCGGCACACCACTTTAGCTGAGACAGAGGAAGTGCCCAGCGAGAAGCCAGGGCAGGTGAGAGGAGAGGAAGGCCAGAGGTCTGAGCATCTCCATTTCCCCTGTGTCACTGCTTTGGGCAACAATGAGCCCGCAGGACCGCGGTCTGCTGGGGACGTGCACAGGGAAAGGCTTGGGCAGAGAAGGTGGCCTGTACATAAAGGCGTTTTATGAAAATCAGTATGGCCAGGAAACCAATGTGAAGTTTTTCCAACAGAACAGATGTGAAGGATGAAGATCACAAAGGATTCCTCAAAACTGAAATCAAAGAAAGATGGTGACAAAAACTTTACAAAGAAAAATGATACTTGAACACCGGATGGGTAGAAAAGAGGCAAGGATGATTCTGTTTGCAAACTGGATACTGGCAGAAATGTGGAAAACACAAAGAGAATGGTAAGAATGAATTTAGACATATTGACATTCAGGGACAGTGGGACATCTAAGTGGCAACACAAAGCTGAACAGGACAGCACAGAGAGGAGAGCTGTGACATGCTGGCACAGGCCCAAGAACAAAAAGCTAGATAATGTTACAGTGGGGACCAGGCCCATGCTTCCCCACTATGTCCCCACCCGCCCCAGGCAGGCTTGGTGCTCAAC
This sequence comes from Phataginus tricuspis, assembly GCA_029783875.1. NCBI lineage: Eukaryota > Metazoa > Chordata > Mammalia > Pholidota > Manidae > Phataginus > Phataginus tricuspis. The sequence goes on along the minus strand of JAQQAC010017683.1, from coordinate 23,890,853 downwards.
AAATATTTCCTGAATCAACAATTATGATCCAACCCAAATTTCTTCAGCCTATCCACAAGGGTACCATGAGTGTCAAACGCCTTGATGGAATTCCTACCCATCCTTTATCACACTGTTAGATGCCATGCAACCCTACTAAAGAAAGCAATGAGATCAGTGTAATGGCTCATGGTCAGTGGACCATCCTAACCCTCCCAAAAGCACTTGTCACCAACAACCCAGAAGGAAGCTGCACGTCACTTTCCAAGACTGCCGCGCACAGTCACCTCACACTGTGCTGGCTCCATGATGATCACCACTCACGCTGTGTCTCAGGGACTCACACAAGCTAGGAATTACCAAAGAGCCTCCCAAAGAATCAGAGAGAGAGATTCAGCCCTGACAGCGCGATGAGGTCACGGTCCACAGCACCTCAGAGGTGTGTGAGCAGGTGAGTCTGATTCCAGACTGTCCAGTGCCCACGCTGCTTGCCCTGGAAACAGCACCTCTCCTTGCGGTGAGTTGCTGCTGCCCCAACCCCAGCTCAGAGCTCTGGGTGGGGCTGTGGTGGCGGGCCTGGGGCCCAGCCTTGTGCACCAGCACGTCCTGCAACCCAGACACAGGGAATGGCTCAGTCACTCAGCCTGGTCCTGGACACACAGACCGATCTGGGGATGGCCACTTGGCCCGGCTGGGTCAGTGAGAGTGAAGACCAGGATTCCACAGGGATTGCTGGAAAACAGACTTGCTCTTTTCTGCCGAGACGCCCAGCAATAAGGACACTGTGGAACCCGGAGTGCCAGGGGCCAGCATGTGGCACCTGACAATGAAGCCATCAAGAAAGCAGTCACAAGACAGAGATGAAGTGAATCCTAACAACCCTGATCCAGCCAGACCTAGAGCTAACCCTTCTGTGGATTTTCTAGTCTCTGAGCCAATAAAGTCCCATTTTTCCTTAAACCAGGTTGAATCAGATCATGTACTCTGAGTGGAAGGAATCCTGGCTAACCTGCCCACATAGCCCTCTCTTTGAGGATAAGTTCAGTGAAGAGGCAGCCCCTCTATTTCATTACCAATCTGTTACATGGCTGGATACAAAATAATAGAAGATCCTGCGTGGAATTTTCACTTGGAAACTTACAACTATGGACAGCACAGCTCATGCTATCTGAGAGCAAGCCAGAAAGATGAACAGTCAACAGAAGCTACACCAGGACAACTGAGCTCTGATCAGCTTGCCCCAGACACCGTGAAGCTGGGTTTATGCTTCAGCATTGACGCTGCTGGATTCCAAGCTGCTGAGGCCGGTAAAACTCCACAGCGCAGAGTGACGCTAGCAGATAAACGGCAGCAACACCCCTTGAACATTTCTAAGAACAACAGTGAACAGCTCCACCTCTCAGACTGCAGAGCCAAGAAGCTACAGACACCATCCCACCCCTTTGCAACCCAGATTACAAGTATCTGCAGAGAAAACTGCATGGGGGAAGAACGCAGGTGGTTCCACAAACACAGGAGGGGTAAATGCTACAGGGGAGAAGGAAATGAAGAACCCATTTTGGGGTGAACTTTTTCTATTAGGGGCCAAGCCCTGAACTCCTCTATTAATTTTGTATCTTTTCATTTGACATTTGTATCTGATACACACTGCAGGTTGGGATGCCGATTCCATCTGTACACATCTTCTGTCTCCCAACTAACATGCGAGCCCCTTCAAGCCCAGGACCTTACCTTTCCTGATCTTACCCAGCACCTGACAGAAGTAGGTGCTCGGAAAACGTTTGTTGGAAATTATCACAATGTTACATTTGGCTAGCAATGAGCTGACAATATAATGAATAATTCTGCCTTCCTTGCTTGAACTCAGTTAACAGCATTTAATGAACAGCTCCTATGTGCCAAATGATGCGCGGAAATCTGTACACACGACTTGGTTCATTTACTGGGACTGTGTCCTAGACGGGAAGTGCAACTAAATCAAGAGGAAAGATTGTGCTGCCTTCCTCTTCCCACTGCTGTACTTAAACAGAAGTAGAACAAATGCATTTTTGTTCAACCTAAGGAATGCATTCTAGAAGAGGCAGAGCTGTTCTACAAAGGCAACGGGCTGGCTACAGAGAAGACCACGTAGAGTCTCAATTAGCACAGGTGTTATGGAGACAGTGCAAGCCCTAGAGGGGATGGACACATGAAGTCAAACGGAAGTGGGAAAGTATCCTGGGCCCAACTGTGAATGAGTGGATGCGAGTCTGGGGAAGTAAGTGCATTAAATGTGAGCAATGTCAGAGCCTACAATTCCTGTCTTTCCTTATCTGTAAGCCTGGGATGCCCCACAAGATACACTCGCCTACTGTCTCATTGCCTTAAGATACTTGTAATCCTTCCCCTTGAAGATATTAAAGTTTTATGAAGTTGGCATTCACCTGGTCTACTGATGCAGGACACAAAGAACAGAGGCCTGAGTGTTCCTTTGGTGCCCAAACACCTAGCCAAGTGCAGGGGGCTGGGCAGTACAGGGGAACCTACAGGGGGCTAGGCAGACGACCTCCCTACTACCACCGGCCCTCAACGTGATCCCCTTCCACCCTGTCACAGGGTACAGCACTGTGCTGGAGGGGCAGAAATTGGGAGAGGACTGTATAAAGCTGCTCTGGGGTTTCTTTGCAACTATTTAAGTCTTGGTCAAAGATATGTCCCTAGAAGGCGGATTTGAGATGCTGTATTACAAAACAGACCCATAGCTTGTTTTGCTTCTGGCTCTGCCTGCCTGACAATAATTAAATGTCCCAAGCGGCTGCTGGCCGGGGAAGAGCATGTGTGAAGGCCCAGCAGCAGAAAGGCGGTGGGGGCTGGGAAACACTCACAGTGACGGGAACTTAGATCGCGAAGGGGGGAGAAGGAGGACGTGGAAAAGGAAGGACCGGCAGGGCCAGGTCAGGAAGAGCCTTGCTACAAGAGCCCACCTCAGCCCAGGGCAGCAGGGCCACTGCAACGCTTCAGACTGGAGAGAAGTGGCAAGACTGGTGTTCCAGAAACCCTGGCTGAGAGGGAGGAGAGCGTGCAGGACACGGGAGGAAGGGCAGTGAGGAGGCCATGACAACCCAGGCAAGAGAAGCTGGTGGCTGGACAGGGGCAGACAGATTCAATAAACACTTGTGGGTAAAATCAGCAGCATGGCAATGGACCACACGTTGGGCGCGAGAGGAAGACAGGCATCAAGGATGCTCTGGCATGGCCCACTGGGTGGCTGATGGTGTCAAACACCGAGAGCGTGCCCTGGCAGTGAGGGCTGAGGGGCGCGTGCGCGTCTGAGATGCCCACATGACAGCCAGCAGAGATGTCCAGGGCGGCAGTTCTGGACTGGGTATACAGAGGCTTATTAGCAATAATATTAACTATTAACATACAGACCATAACTGAAACCATGGGAAATGATGAATTCATTCAGGGAACATATACAATTAGACCCACAAGGTTAGGCCAAGAGTCTCGAAGAGGCAACAATGCCTTAGTAACTATGAGAGCCTACAGAGGGCATCTCATCCCAAGTCAGGGAGTGTGGGTGTCTTGGACTATGAGTAAAATACAATTTCATCCCTACAGGAAAAGCAACCTCCACTGACCCAAACATAACACGTGGGTGGAGGTCTAACTGCCTGGAGGTCTGACAGCCTCCTAAGGTGTCGCCTCTAACCCTGTAACTCACCTGTCAACAAGGCCTCCTCCCGAACCTCATCTTCCCCAGGCTGAGCGATGTTCCACGATGTTTTGGGAAGTGAAGAAATTTCTGCAGCTGACGCTAATTTCACCATATCCATATGATTGCTATGGAACTGGTACCGTGGGATAAAGCAGGTTTTGCCTTGTCGGAATATGTCCTGGATGATCTCTTCTGTCTCAATTTCATCTTGCATGCTCAGAAAGATGGAAATCCTTTTGGACTTTTGATACTGACTGTGGGCGATCACCTAAATGGGAAATGATGACAATTAGGTTTTCCAAGATTACACTTTTAAAATCCAGTGACTCCCTTAACAATTTTAACACTTGGACAATTTCAACTCCCTTCCCTCCTGGCCTTCTTCACCTTCTTTAACTATACAAAAATAAAATACACACACACACACACACACACACACACACAGAGCAGAGTGGCACAATGGGTCAGATGGCATTACATCCTGAAGCCTAACTTTCGGTTCTGAATCCAGCAATAACTTCTCTGATTCCTTTACACTTCTGGCCCACCTCCTCCAGGGAGTGTGAGAATGCACTGAAAAGTCACTATGGGGCCCTGCTGTCTGTTTTGAGAATTCCAGCCTGACCTCCACCACCCACTGACGCAGTCTTCAGTTGTCTCCCACTTCCCCTAGTCTTTGCTTTATCTTAATCCTGAACCTTGGCTCGCCCAAGCTTCTTCCCTCCATCAGCAAGCTCCTCTTCTCCTAAATTCTACACATTTAAGCCAACTTAAGCCCTAACTTTTCCTGACTTCTACAGAACCCTTACTATGTTTAGAGTTAATATACAACTTAACGCTTAACTGAATATTGTCAGGAGTTGATTTCTAGATGCTTCATGTGCCCTAAATGTAGCTATTCGAACCACTCTGTATGCTCCCAGAAGACAAAGAACATGTAATAATTCTCTTAGCTCTATTCACCTCCATCCTATTTCCTACAACTCTGTTCGGATGAATGTTAAAATGTTCACAAAGATGGGAGGTGGGTGGATCTTGAAGAGGCAAAGTCCCTCTAAAGACATGCTGTGAGAAGACAGACCTGGGTGAAAGGAGCCTCTCCTGTGGGTCTAACCAGTCATCCGGCAGAACGGGGCTGAGCTTCGCTTGCCATGGAAAGTGAACAATCTCGCAACCTCCCCATTAGCTCTTAGCTACCCTTTTTTTTCTTCCTTTTCTGTTCTTCCCTATTCCGAGCTAAGGAAAAAAAATACTGCAAAAGTGACATAAATATGACTGGCAGAAAACCACAGGTGCAGAAAGTCAAGTTATTCCTAAAAAAGGGACACATAGAAATTAGTAGAAAGAGGACAGCAAACTAGCACTAAGGAAGGAAGTTAATTCCATCTCTCTCTCTGCAAAGCTACCAAGCTGCTAGAGGGCCTGAAATAGGCAAAGCAAATAGAAACGTGAAACCCAGAGTTCCGGCAGATCTGAGGCTTTTGGCGCCCGAGTCCTTGCCCAAGAAGTTAAGTGTCTTGTTCTCTAAATTTAAAGCTGAATATAGGAAAATCAAGAGCTGCATAAACAGTAATAAACATTCACTGTGAGACTCTTGTGCACACACATTTACCTTCCTTTAAACCTTTTTTATGACAGTAAAGAAGCACACACAAAAAAAACGTTAAAACACTGAGAACCAAAGAACAGAGATTTGACTAATTTCCGTAGGACAGAGAATAGATGGGACAGTATTCACAGACAAAACAGCAGATCACAACACTCAGGGAACATGGCTGTAGGTCAGGAGCAATCCATTCCTCCCATGGCATCCCAAAGCGACTGCAAAAGGCAATGGAGACCCCCAGTCCCTACTGCACCGTCATTCATAAACATGTACAACCTCACCGTCATTCATGAATATGTATGTACAACCTCACTGTCATTCATAAATATGTACAGACAATAGAGATTTATCAATTTAGAAAGCTAAAACACAAAAGAGGAGGACTTTTTTTTAAGTGAGGGGGGACTGATCCAGTGGGGAAGTGAGATAATTCAAAGAATAGGAATTTTGCTTTAAATTCTAATTAGTTTTCTTAGACAAATTCAAGATAGTTGCATCCTCAAAACAACAGGCTGCTTTGGAAAGCAACCAGAGAACTAAGAAATAATACATGGAAATTAAAATTGAGACTACCAAAATTAAGACAATTCAGGAGGAAGTCTTAAAGTAGAAGAAAAAGGCAAATAAATGGGGAAAATGAGAAAAAAGTGCTAAGAGACATTGGAGATCAATAAATGGTTTTTACCATTCGATTAACAGGAATTGCAGAAAGGCACAAAGAAAAAGAAATTATCAGGGATATAACAGAAACACCAGCCTGGATTGAAAGGTCGGAGGCGCTGATGAGAACAAGAAAAAACAAAGTCAAACTTCAAATTCCAACTACGGATCACGTATGAGGGGAAAAGACACTTTCTGACACAAAGTTATTAAAAAGTTTGCCTCAGATACTTTCTAATTGTTAACAATTTGCGGATATACTCAAATAAGATGAAAAAAAAAACAGACAGAAGGAAGATTAAGAAAAAAAAGAGAAGAAAGAAATCCAAAAAAGACGACACTGGACTCAAGAATCAGCCCTAACTCAGCAGCAGAGAGGGAGGAACGGGGGCAACGGCCATGCAACCGGCCCGCAGGCGACCAGCCCGCAAGGTGCAGGGCGCTTCAGGAAGAAAGCGCATTTATTTTAAAAAACAAAATGAGAAAGAATCGATTGATAAGAAAAAGGCATATTCTTGTTGCCAATAAAGGAATAAAGACCATCAGAAACTCCTTGAAAAACACAGTTACATTAGAAATTTACACC
>JAQQAC010017683.1:23849026-23880818 GCA_029783875.1 Phataginus tricuspis | reverse complement strand
TTTTTTTGAAGTACATTGATATACAGTCTTATATCGGTTTCAAATATACAACATAGGGGTTCAACAGTCACCGCTGTTATTAGATCCTGACCCCCTCTAGTGCAGCTACTATCTATCAACATTGAAAGATGTTACAGAATCACTGATTATATTCTCTTTTGAGTTTTTTTTTAACTGCTTTATGGAGATATAATTCACATACCCTCTGAATTCTTAAGCAGTGTCTTTAATAGTAGACTTTTAAAATGTTGGTGAGTTCTAAATTACCAATTTTTCTTTTCTGATTCAGGTTTTTTGCTGTGTAGCAAAGAAATCTCTGCCTACTCCAAGGCTGTGAAGTTTTTCTCCCATTTTCTTTTGGGAGTTTTATAGTTTTAACTTACATTCAGGTCTATGATCTATTTCACGTTCATTTTTGTGTATGAAGTAGGAGTTGAGGTTCATAAAGACTTTTTTTTTAAGTAAAGTAATAAAATACACCATGAGCTGAAGTTTGAAAGACCAGGTCACAAACCAGAAAAAGACACTGACTCCCCAAGGTCGCTTTGTTGAAGGGACCAACGCGGCGTAAAAGCCGGGGTTTGTGGCTTCCTGTGCAAACGTACTCCAGGCAGCAGCATCCCCGTACACACTTCCTGCTCAGGATTATGCATTCCCACCACACAGCAAGAATGAATCAAAACTTAATGCAGGCGAGAAGGGGCAGGGGAGGCGCTTGGCTGAAGGAGGGGAGAAGCTGCCTCTCCGGTGGGGTCTGATAAAGGAGCCAAAGACATTTCCCCACTGACTTGCCCCAATTCCTGAACTCCACAGTCCAGCAACAGGGGAGGGGAAGCAGGAATTACCTGAAGCGCCGGGACAAGGCCTGTGGCCAGCAGGAGGCCTCTGGGTTGCCCACTAGGCTCTTCAGCAGCTTCCCAAGCCGGACAGTGCCAGGCCCGAGGGGGCACAGGTGGTGGTGTGGGAGGAGGAGGTGGGAAGGTCCAGAACAAGGCGTCGTGCTCCCAGACTGCCAGCCATTGTGCCGACCTGAAAACGAGCACAGGGTCCAACAAAACGTGTGACTTTTTTTTAATGGAAAGTAATGAAGTTAAACAAAGCTTGACATTGGATCATCTACCTCATTGTCTTTGTTCAAACTATCCCAGAGCATCCCACACACTGGTCGCCATCCATCAACCCTGAATGTCAGGCCAAGGAGTCAAGTGTTCAGGGCAGGGCATCAGGGGCAACCCTAAATGTCCAGGGCTGCAGGAAACATCCAGAAAGCAAGAGGCCCAGAGGGAAGTGGAGCAGACCTCACGCAGTGTGCCCCCTAGACAACCCCAGGGTAATGGGCACAGCCTTAGAAAGTCCTTAGGGGCAGAAGACGCCCCCTTCCTGGTCAAAACCCTTTCATTTCAACACCTGCCCGAAGAATGAGCTTCTTTCTTTTTGCCGGGACCCCAGGCAGGACTCACTGCATACAGAGGCAAATGCAATTTATTTGTTAAAATGGGGACAAAATGTCCAAAACTCCAGATGGTCAAGTTGCATCATCAAAGTTGTTTGTTTACGAGTAGAACTAAGTGCTGGTGACACTTTGTGCAAGAGTCAAGACAATCACGGGGTTTTGCAATGTCCAGTGTCCTCCGTCAGTAGTATTGCTTCAGGAGAGAGAATATTTCACAGATCTTTCCCGCAATTTCCAGAAAAGTCAGCCAGCCGGATTTGGGTTCAAACTTCTTTACAAAGCCATTTTCCTGTGAGAGAATAAATTTAACATTTTAATAATCAGTGGAGACTAATTCTGCTGGAATGAAAAGCAAAGAAACTTTCAGTAATGCCAAAGATTAATCCCTGTGCATTCGTGGAGTTCGTTCTGCTCGCCCTTGGCTTTGTTCCACACCTCCAATTCCAGACCCCCAGAGAGCACCGTGTCCCTTAGGAATGTGGGACAGCTACACATGTCATTTTAATTTTTTAGCAGCCACATTTTTTAAAGTGAAAAGAAATAAGAATTAATTTTTTTAATATATATAATTTATCTAAACATTACAATTTTGGTATGAAATCAATAAAAAGTTATTAATGAGATATTTACACTTCGGTACCAAATCTTTACAGTCCAGTGTGTATTGTGTCCTTGCAGAGTACCTTAATTCAGACGAGCCACATTTTAGCTGTTCAGCAGGACAGGTGGCGAGTGCCCACCATGCCAGCCAGCACAGACCTAGAGGACAGAAAGTCTCATTTTTCCTCTTTTTCTGTCAGTTGTCTGGCACTGAAATATACATTGTAAACGGTACTGTGCTGAGATCATCAAGTAAATCAGTGCCTCTGAGCCTATGAAAACATTGTTAATTGTTTCTATTACAATTCATTCTTTTTGATCGGACACGGTGTTTGAAAAACAGTATGAACTGGACATTGTACTCCATTAATGATCTGTAGTTCTAGAGCATCCCTACTGAGAAGTGCCCCTGAGGTCGCCCAGCCTACGCCCTCTCTCCTCTTCACAAATGAGGAAGGCCCAGAAAGGAGTAAGTGATCTGATGGTGGCCAACGTGTCCCGCAACGGGAGGCAAACGCTGTTGTTTGCACTCCATGAATTTGCAAAACCACCAAACGGTTTAGAAAGCTGTTAAAATGATTTTTTAAGTGTTCCTCTAGCAAACATTTGCTCTGCCTCTGGAGAGTTCCAGATTCTGGGTTATGGAGCAGTTCGTAGCCTAGTGTGACTAACAGCAAAGAGTAAACCCAGCACGTCCCTTTGATGGTCAGAGACTGGGCTCCGCAGGGCCTTGCACACACTCACCTCTTTGAGCAACAGCAGTGCAGATGCCCTTTGAAAGCTTGCCCAGGAGAGCCGGCTGCCACCCCTGGGAGTGCAGAGGCAGGCCAGGGCAGCCTGTGCTGTCTTAACCGAACAGTGGGAACAGGTGGCTCCTTCCCCCGTCCCCCTCCTCCCTTCCTCTCCCCTCCCCGCACTCACACATGCTCACTTCAGTGCTCCCCTGCCTGGGGCTTTCATGATCCCACAGCGATGAGGCGCTCTAACATGATTTATTATTATGGCAATCACTGGGCAGCTTGCGTGTCATCTTACATACATTCAGCTTCTAAGCTAGCGAAAGCGGATAAAGGGAAACCTGACAAATTCTGCTATACGAAGATTAAATCTTTTTAGAAACTATAGAAAACTAAATAAAATTAAGGAACAACAGAATTCACAATAGTTAAAACAGGCAAGCAATCCAAGTATCCATCTAATGCATGGATGACCAGAAAGTGGTCTGTGCAGACAATGGTATATTATTTGGCCTTAAAAAGGAAAGAAACTGCAGTATGCTACAACATGGGTGGTCTTGTGGACATGCTGAGTGAAGCAAGCCAATCCGAAAAGACAAACATTCATGATTTCACTACATGAGGTACTTAGAGTCGTCAAAATCATAGAGCTAGAAAATAGAGGCAGCTGCCAGGGGCTGGCGAAGTGGGGAGTTGGTGTTAATGGGTGTGAACTGCAGATTTACACAACAGGAAAGAGTTCTGGAGATGGTGGTGACAGCTGCACTCAGCGTGAATGTGTTTGGACCACTGACTGTATGCTTAAAGAGGGTTAAGATGGTGAAATTCTGTTATGTGTATTTTAACACAACAAAGAAAGAAAGAAAGAAAAAAACAACGGACAAGGAGAATATTCACATTTACCATGAAAGAATTCATTCAAATGTAAGAGAAGAGAATAATCATCTACCTTAATAGTTAAAAAGGCAAAGCCTGTTGAGATGAGGGACAAAAATCATGAACCGTGTATGGGAAAGTCAGCAGAGAGAGTCACACGTTAACAATCTGACTGTTTTTTAGACCTATTACATTGACCTTGTTATTCTAAGTCTATGAAACCCTCAAAATTATTTTTAATGGCATTGCCCAAGGCGGGTAAAGTTGTGACACCTCCACTGATACAATCCTTTTGGAAAGCAATAAGTATTCTGATAAACGTGAGCAGCGTACACTCTCGTCCGTGAACCAGCCGTCCCACTGTTAGACTGGTCACAAGGCAGTCTTCTTACATACGGAGTAGGGGAAACAGACTTACGTTCAGTACTGAAGCGTCATTTCTAAGAAGGGAGAATGGTTCACAACCCCAATGTCTAATAACTGGGATTTGGTTAAGTAAATTATGATGCATGAATTCGTGGGACAATCAGGTTAGCGCAGAATGTATGGTATTTACAAAGTCATGTGGAAAACACCAGGTAGGCGGTATTATAATTGCATGTAGTTGATGCAGGTAGATGTTAGAGTGGTGGAAGTGACTTTTCGTCTTTCAAAAGTATTTCTAATGTGCTTCTTTATCTCAAAACCATTATATATTTTTAAAGATTATGTAAAAATAAATATCTGAATAGGAATTCAATACCCTGCCAGTAATGCAGTAGTTAACAGGGAATGCCCATGTCTGGTTATTTCTGGGAATAGTTTATTAAATTAAGCTACCTTGGCTCAAGAAAGCCTAGAGCATGGAATAATGCCCTGTATCAATAATTCAAAGAAAATTTAGACCCTCAGAATTTTTTTAAATTATAGAAAAATGCCACAATGCTATTCCCACTTCTCTGATTATTCATTCCCTTATTTATTTGAGAAATATTTATTGAGCATCGACCATTTGCTAAGCCAGGCACTGTTTTAAGCACCAGAAACATACTGGTGAAACAAACCTACAGGATCCCTGCCCTTACTAAGCTTAAATTCTCTCACAGAGACAAAAACAGATAAGCAAATAAACCTGCAGTGGGATGATGCCCCGCTGAGAGGGCGGCTGTGAAGGAATAAAGCAGGGTGCGGGCACAGAGAGGTGGTGCCTCCTTGGGCGAGGCGGTTACGGAGGAGCAGGGGGCTGAGTGAAGGGACCAGGAGGCCACGCAGACTTGCGGGGAGAGATCATTCAGGGAGAGATCACTCGGGCAGAGACGGCAGCAAGTGCAAAGGCTCTGGGGTGAGTGTGCTGGGTTTACCCAGGAAGGCGGGAGCTAGGTGGGCACAGGAGTTCATAGCGGATGAGGTCAAAGAGGTGGTTAGGGGCCAGGTCCTGAGGCGTTTCAAGCACAGCCCTCCGCGGGACCTGGACATGGAGACGGTGGGTAAGGATGTGTAAGTCAGGACTATGCACTTCTGTTCCCGGGGGTGTGGGGTATTGGGAAGGTTCTGATTCAGCCAGGACCTGATCTAACTCGAGTTAACAGATCGGTCTGGCTGCCCTGAAAAGGCCACAGCAGGGATGCAGGTGGAAAGCTTGTGCCCAAGTGAGAGGAGGGCTGCTGGAGGCACTGGCTGCATGTCGTTTCCAGGTGCAGCCAGCGGGTCATGACAAGGGGGGAATGGGCAGAGGAAAGGCAAAGCCTGAGGTCAGACAGACGGACGGGCAGAGTTCCCGGGGGACCCTCAGGGAGGCTTGAATTATATGTCCCACCTTATTTTCATTAAATCATTTGTAAAATATCGGGTTCCAGTTCCAAAGAAATATAAGAAGAATTTGGCCCCCAAATCGACTTAATCAAGAGACGTATAAGCATGCCGGAAAGCGTATCGCCTGACCACTAGATCTCTCCGCTGGTGGGAATGCCTCTGTCGAACTGCACGCTTGTCAGTCGTCTGCATGTCTCCGCGTCCTTCTGGCCTCAAGTAGGCCCCACCATCACAAATGAAACACGAAACTACACAGCCTGACTCCTGTGACTCTCGCTTCAGTATGCCGGCTATCGGAAAGCACCGGTCTGACTGCGCGTCTCTCAAAGGGGCTTCCTCTTGGCACTAGACAGCTGAAAGAATTGTGTATGTAAACGTCCTGGAATTTCCCATATAACCCCCCGAGTTGTGTTGTATTGGGCAGTTCACAAAGCACCTTACAGAAATGTTCCTTAATCCATTACCTTCCCTTCTAAGGTAGGTATTATTGTCTTCCTTATATATTATGTGTGAAATTCGCATGAATTATTCCATATTCACGATGTAAGGAATCTGAGTCTCAGGCTACTGGAGTGACTTTCCCAAGATCACATGTCCAGTGAACAGGAAAACCAGGACCCCAACCTGTTTGGATGTTGGTCGTTAAGTCACTCCATCCACAAATACCTGCTGGGCATCTTCTGTGCAGCATGGCGTGTGCGCTGGGGCTGGGAGTGGGCTGCACGCCTCCTGCAGACCTGGGGCTGGGGGTCCTTCCCCCCAACCCCTGTGCCCCCACCCACCCCAGGGGCGGACAAGAGAGTGAGGTGGGGAGTGGGCAGGGGAGGGGCGCCACCTGCACGGAGGGACAGGCCATCCCAAGGCAGGAGACTGAGCTCGCCCCGGGCACACTCGGTGGTTTGGAAGAACCATCCTTTACCCCCAAGGATGAAAGCGGCTGAAAAAGTAGCACAAGCCCTCCTCTCAGATCCCACCATTTTCAGCCTTCAGCCTGGCAGAGGGGACGGGATGGGACAGGGTGAGGTGGGGAGGGAGGAGAAGAGGGGAAGCTGCACACAAGGGAGGGAAGGTGGGGGGGAGGGGAAGTTCCTGAAGCTGATCAAAAGAAGGAAGTGTGTGGTGAGGTCATAACCGCTCACTGACAGCCCGCCTCACTTTCCTCCGGGAGGCCATCTGTTTCAGGCGGTGACTGGCCCCTCGCTGTAGCTGACACAGCTCGTGGGGAGCGGTGTCAACCGGGGAGGTCACGCAAACTAGCACCACACCGACACTAAGCCTATCCTTGTACTGAGTCCTTATCTGCAGAAGCTGTTCCGGGTGATTTATAAGTAACAGTGACCAATCTAGTCCTCACACCTGTCCCAGGAGACAGGTAGCAGTGTTCTCCCCATTACAGAGCAGCAGTGAAGTGATGTCTGTACATCACCAGGTGGTAAATATTCCAACCCAGGAACGCCCAGGTCCACCGGGTTCAGGGCCGGAAAGCATGCTTCCCACATGTTTGAACATGTGGGAACTTGAGACACGTTCCCACCAAGTGTTGGCATATTGGAATTGAACTCAACTCCAGGTGTTCTCCAGCTGGAGGCTAAACGCGCTTCTCATCTTTCCCTACAGATGTGTATTTTTAGTTGGAAGCCAATGACAAGCAAATATGGGTGGCCATGGACCGGACAACAGATCATGGACTTGAGGACAGTGTGGTGGTGACATCGCCAGGTGACCCACCACACGCCCTACCTCCTGCGACTGCCTGGGATTGGGTCACTTCCCTTGATGCGAGTCATCTGAGAGCAGGCTCATTCTCGGAACAGAGCTGCCTGCCTCCCTGGGAGAGGCATCGGTCTGCCGGGCTGGCGCGCCCTCACTCAGCACACCGCTTCCATCCGCAGAGTCAGTGTCTTGTGGAAGCCAGGGAAGGAATGCGAGGCTGCTTTGAAATGGCAGCCTCACAAGTGTCTCTGTCACATCCAAGACCCGAGAGGTTCGGGTGTAAAAGTCAACAGCTTAAAACCTACATCAGGACTTTGTGAGGCTGTGGGGTGGGGGAGGGGGATGTGTGTGTGCATAGTTGAATCTCCACCCAACACAGTTTTATCCTTAGAAGCAACCTAAGTGTCCATCAGTAGATGAGTGGAAAAAGAAAATGTGGACTTAGACACGATAGAGTATTATTCAGCCATAAAAAAGAGATCCTGCCATTTGCGATAAAATGGATGGACCCGGAGGGTGTTGTGCTGAGTGAAGTGGGCCAGGCAGGGTGGACGGGTACAGGTGATTTTGCTTTATGGGGACAGGCAAACAGGTAGCAGTAGACTCTGCCCTGGCAGGTGACACTGGGAGGAGACAGGCAGTTCCACAGAAGGGATTGAGGTTCTTGGGGGATAAAGAGGCACAAAATCTCATCATACAACAATCAGTGTCGGGGATGGGAGCACAGCATGGAGAATGCGGCCAACGACTCTGTAACATGCTTCTGTGTTGGCAGACGGTGACTGCGCTGGCCGGGGCCAGCACTTAATAATGTAGATTTTAAAATTGCTTAAAGATAGGCTCATCCTGCCATATCCACAGTTACACCCGTGCCAGCCCCAAAAGGGGGGTACACGTCTAGAAATTCTCAGACAACTCCATGTCCCTGTGATTACGAGTTCCAGGAGTTCACAAAATTTATTGTTAAGAAGTTAAATTTCTAAGTAACATTTATCACTGTCTGTGCGTTCCAAATAGTACGCAGGGTGCTGGGACTAGAGCCCCAGTCAATGAAGAGACAGCAAACTATTTCTCTGCAGGCTCCCAAGTGGGCCTCTGTGCTAGAGAACTTTTAGCTTCGCTTGAAACCCACCCAGCACAGCCGAAATTCCCATCAGTCCTATTACAGCTTTCCGGTGCCGCCAGTCAGAGGAGACTATGGCCCGAGTCAGGCTGAGTTAGAAAGAGTTCTGGAAGAGAAGGTGCCAGAGAATGGGGAGTAGTTGCAGGAAACTCTGTCACTACACAGCAAGGTCTCCCACAGGACACAAAATCACAGGCAAAAGATGGACATGATCCATCAGACTTTACCCCGTTTATAAGGACCACAGACATCTACAGTTCTGAAAGAAAATGAACAGATTAGAAGGTATCACCTTCTAATATATAAAAATAATGTGTATCCAGAACATTCAAAGAATTCCTACAAATCAGTGATAAAAAAATAATGGGAAAACGGGCAAAGAATGTACATAGGAATTCTATGAGTAAGATTTACAGATGGCTAATAGACATATGAAAAGATGCAAGCAGAGAAACAAGAATTAAAACAAGATACTTTAGGAATTCTTTTAACCCAGCAGAGTGGGGAAGTGGTGACAGACTGCTACGGCCATTTACAGTCTGCGGGGCTGGGGCCATGTCGGGCAGTCCGACAGGCGGCTGACAGGAGTGAATCTGGGGAGAGCCACTGGGGACAAGGATGCGGTGAATCAAAACTGTGCACACACTGCCCAGCAAGGCTGTATCCCAACACCCACCCCAGGTCCCAGCACCACATGCACGAGGAAGTATACTGTTCATGATGACAAGCCCTGGAAATAACCTAAAACACCCACCCGCCAGAAAAGCCCAGACATTCAACAGTGCTTACAACAGCTGGTATGTAGCCCTCTTTAAAGTTCTATTTCAAACATCTCTAGGCGGAAAAAAAGCAGAATGAGTACCATGTACTATTTGTACACATAAAACATTTTAAAAAAAGATGTATTGTGTGTATTTTCTATGGATATTCACTAGGTATGTTTTGCATGTAACATAATGAACGCGGTTACCTCTGGGCAGCGGGGAAGGCCAGGATTGGGAGTTGGAGAGGGTCCACGGAGACAGAAGCGCTTTCAAAAAGCAAATTAAGTGTTTGGGACATAAGGAAAGGCATGTCCTTTTAGCTGTGAAAGGCCCCTCATCTGCATGCGTTCTAATAAATCCCCCACCCCCATGGTCCTAGTTTTTGAGAGACTGAAAATGTCTCAAAGTGAATTTTTGTTTGGAAATTCTTGAATAAACTTACTTGCTGGTGGTTCAGTATATTATTTTTTATCAACAAGCCTTAACAGCCAGAATCTGTTATAGTAGGAAACAGAAAAAATAAATCCATTTGCAACAATGAAGTTGCAAAAATTTACCCATCTTTTGCAACATAATAAATACCTAAACATAACAGCTGCACCACCTCTTCCTGCACTGATTCTACATTGTCATGGCAGCGTTAGCAAGAGCCGTGTCCTCGCAGCCCCACACTGTCCATTCTGAAGGTGCACCAGAGAGGAGCCTTCCTGGTCCCCAAACCTCACTCCCCGCAACTCAGTAAGGAATAAAATCTGGAACCACAAGTGTTTTTCACCTATACAGGTCTAAGACTCACAGACTTTTTAATCATCAAGGAGACTATCCATTCCTGTTTCAAAGTAAAGGACAGTGAATATTTCCATGACACATACCCAGCCTCCATTCCGCCTGATCCATTCTCCAGTGTTTTTCATCAGGAATTCAGCCACAAAGTAGGAGATCTCCTTGCAAGCATCCACGTCTGGGGCAATCTGCTGCTGGAGAAGTTTCTTGATGAGAATACCTTCAAATGCAAATACGGTCACAATCCGTCCCCAGTTAATGACACCGTCTTCAAACTCCTTCTCCATGACTTGATTGAATATCGTTCTGGCACTGGCTACAGACACAACATCAAAGTTGTCCAAGCATGGCTTCAGACTCCTCTCGACTTGGTTTTGGACTGAGAAAGCAACGTCCTGTAACACTCTGGACGTTTTGCTTGGACCAGATCCAGGCTGCGGTATCTGCAGGACGAACTTCAGATAGTCCTGGGCCAGCATGTGGGTGGACCCAAACTCACAGTCGGTCATCTTCAGTTGGCGGACAGCAGCGTCGCGCTCCCTTGCCTGGAAGCGGCTGGAGCCATATGACGCTCGGCTCGCAGCTGCAGAGTGACCCATGACGTCTGCTGGCTGTGGGAATTTCTCTTGCATCACTTGTGAGTATCCTTCCTCCCACTCGCTGTCAGGCTCAAGCTGTGTGAATGAAAGAGAAAGTTCAAAATGTGAAAGAGGAAAACGTTTCAGAGAGGCCACTTCCTCAACCTGTCAGGGATTAATTCAGCTTTCAAAGTCTTCAGGCAAGGGCGCGGTGAAATGAGAACGCCGGTACATTGGTGGTGGGAACGTAACACAGTGTGGCCCCCGTGCAAAGCTGGCCGGTCCTCAGTTAAACAAGGAATTACCGTGGGCCCACTTCTGAGTATTTGCCAGAAAGAACCACAAACATGTACTGACCAACCACTTACACACGGAGGTTCACAGCAGCGTTGCTCACAGACAGATGTAGAAACAACCCAAATGTTCATCAATAGATGACTGGGTAAGCAACTGAGGAACATTCTTCAGCCTTAAAAGGACTGACGTACTGATGCACGACATGGATGAGCCTGAAGAAAACGTTAGGCCAAGGGAAGGAGGCTAATCACGAAAGGTGTGTTGTCTGAACTCACATCGTAGGGTTCCATTTATAGTGAGTATCCGGAATGCATAGATCCACAGACACAGAAAGCCCGGCGGCTGTCAGGTGCTGAGGGGGGTGGGCAGGGACTGCTGATCTGGTGCAGGGGGTTATTTTGTGGTGAGGTGGTTGGAGACGCCGTGGGGCTGTGGCTGCACTACCCTGCGGACAGCACTGGCTGCTCACTTTTAAACAGGCTGTTTTACATCATGTGAATGTCACATCCAAGAACATCGCCTTAAATGTGGCCCATGGCTCCCCTGGGTCGGTGAGATTTGGAATGGAGACCAGCAGGCGGCCTGGTGACAGGGTGCAGGGCTTAGCGGCACTGTGGCTATGCTGCCCTTCACAGCCGGGCACCCAGGTAAGGACAGGGTGAGGGAGAGAACATGGCCTCTGGTTCGCACCTCCCATTTGCTCTGGGGCTTCTGAAAGTCCTGCCCCGGGCCAGCACCGCTAATTTACGTTCTTCAGTCAGGCACATTATTGGATGTATGGATAGAAACTGTGGGACCCCAAAGAGCAGTAGACCCAGAGTCAGGGGACCCGGCGTGGTCCTGGCCACGTGCCTCCCGCAGGCCGTGGAGGGCTGTGAAATGAGGCAGCGCCACCGAGCCCAGGGTGGAGGCCTGCAGCAGCAGGGAGGCCATGAGTAGTGGGCCGCCCCTGTCAGGGCGTAAGTCCCCAGGAGCACGGTTTGGGAGGGAGCTGTTGCTGGGCAGCTGCCTCTAAGGAGGTCTCTCCCTGTGCACTAGGTGAGCACTAGGAGAAACCTCAGCCTGGAGGCAGGAGGGTTCTTGACTCTGGGGGAGAAGGAATTCTCCAGCAGGTCAGATGCGTGCAGGTGAGGAAGGAATTCATTAAAGCAAGAGCAGCAGGGAGTGGCAGGTACCCTGCAGGCAGTAGAGAGCAGGAAAGCACAGAGGGAAAGAGGGAAAGTTCTCGGCCTAGGGCAGATTCCCTTGCCAACTCCTGAAACAAGGGTCACCTGGCATCCTGTGTCTCCCTGGATCAGCACGGCGTAGGGACCAGCCCCTACCAGCCCAGGATTTGGGGGAGCCACGGAGCACAGGATGGAGTAGATTATGTGCTGAGAACTTCCCAAAGAAAGGAGATATTCAGGCAGGCTGCGGAGAGCAGATCCCGCAGCAGCGGTTCCGTCCAGGTCACCCAGGCGACGGAAACATGCAGGCCCAAACCTGAGCTCTTAGCAGCCCCTTCCTACTTATCAGGAGTAAAGCGGAGGCAGAGTGAAGACTTGGAGATAAAGTGAAATAGAAAAGAGACAAACCGCAATAATTTGGCAGTGAGAAAGCTTTTTTTAAGGCAAAAAGGTGCACATTCAGAGAAAGGAGAGTGTGGTGTCCTCAGAGAGCAGATGCGCTGAAAGTTTGGGGTTCCCGTCTTTCAAGACTTTCAAGGATGGGGTAAAGGGCAGAGGGGGGTTGTTGGGCGTAGGCTTGACTTGTGGCCTCAAGCCGCTTATCTCTGGTGAAACACCATGTCTCCTCCCCTCTGTTTTCAGTCCTCCAGCTGATCCTGCTAAATAAACCCAACACAAGGGACTTATTGATCTTCTTCTTCTCCAGGATAGTGGTTGCCCTCAGGCAGCGGGGACACAGCAGTTAGGACAGCCTGGCTGTCTTAGGGTCAACTGCTGGGCTATTGTCTGATTATCAGACAATATGTTAGGAATCTTCTCAACTCTCTGCTTTTTAAAATGGAATCAGCCTTAAGGTGGAGTCCCTCCTGCTCTCACCATACTTTTACATCACATTTTACATCATAGGCAGGAAAAGTTAATCCCGGTGCTTGTGCCTGTTCCCCGCGTGCCTCAGAGCAAACCTGCGTTCATTTCCCTTGGCAGCAGCTCTGGGAAACAGCAGGCAGAGGGTGGGATTGCTGGCTGAGGGCGGCTCTGGGGAGGTGGGGCGGGTGCCAAGGCTCCTCGCCAGCGCGTGATGGTGAGGCAGTGGGGGGACCCCATCCCTGTCTGCCGGTTGCACGCATGCTCCACTAAAGAGCCAGCCTTGTTAGTAGGGGGAGCAGTTGCTGGGAGAAAGGAGACAATTCTGGCCCCTGAGAAACTGAATTCGATTTTCTCCATCCACGGGTGGAGTGACTTGACCTGTCAGTGTCTATGGGCAGCTGCAGACAGAAGAAAGGCTTCACCTGTTACTGTATTTCTGGGCTGACACCAAAGGGCTAAGGAGGAAGGGGCTCCCTGGACTTGGGCCCCACTTTGGGGGTGTAATCGACAAAGGGTGACCCTGGCTGTGAACGTGCCCCCTCTGCTCCTGCCAGGCCACCTCCTTGGCAGGCAGCTGGTTCAGGGACCACCGTCAGCTCTGTCAAAGGTCTCAGACTCACTACGGCCCAAGGCCCTCCGTCCCCACTACCTCTCCGCTCGCTCCGGGCCAGGGCCGGCCTGGGGTCCCATGGCTCTGGCAGCCTGGCCCCAGGGAAGCTCTCACATCCAGTCCTCAGGGCTTTCTCAGCTGACAGTGACGGCGCAGAACAGAGGCGCATGCAGCCCACTTCTCCGGCCCTCCCCTGGGAAAGTCCTCCCTACCCGCAGGCCGGGGCCATGGGCTCCTGGGCCTGGAGCCGGCGCTCGCTCCTCAGAGCACCCGAGCAGGAGGAGAGCCGCCAGAAGGGCGGGAGATGCCCGCCCTCCCCATTCCAGCACAGCGCCACTGAGCGTGTCTGGGTACGTCGTGGCTTGGGCATGTGGTTTAAGGCCCTATCCTCTCCTCTCCGGTTTGCGCTCAGGCCTGGACCAGCGGAGGCAGGAGCTCATCTTTGCTGAATTAACAAAGAGCACTGACATCACTCCTGGGGGACCACCACATTTAGGGCTCCATGTTCCTCACCTCTGGATCCCAAAGGTGTTGCTTTAGAAATCCTTGAATGTTGAAGCCTGCTTCAGTTTATTGTGAAAATTTCCAAATAATCACTTTTCAAGAATAGGTAGGAGAAAGACAAAATTTCCACCAAAAAGGAGGATTTCTTTGTATATAAAGTGCAAAAAGATGGGGGTGGGGCAGGGTGGGGCGGGGCGGGGGAAGCAGTGGGGCAGAGACGAGCAGCCGACTCCGAACCAGGGGCCAGGACCAGCGCACGGTTCCCCATGCCCTGCCTGGCCTGTCCACACGTGGAAGTTTATGTGGAGTTAGGGGGATGCTGAGGACGCCAGCCGGAACGGAGGGGGTGGGGCACGGGGCAACCCAGAAGCCACTTGTATTCGGGTGTCCTGCGAGCACACCCAGGCTGAGGACCCAGGGCTGTGTCAGGCGCCGGACACACAGATCTGCCCGCCAGAGGTTTCAGCCTAGGGGAGACTCTGCTACATTATGGGCAAGGGAACCGCAGAGGGAGTAAACAGAGGACGTCGTTGCGATACAGCTTCAAATGTGGGACCTTCCCGGAACCCATTCTGAGGCCATGGAGCCACTGTGTGGACACGTAACGACTCTGAGGTCCTGGAAGCATACATGTGCGACTCTGGTCTGTGTGGGACGTGTGGCAGCGAGGACTCCCCAGATCTGTCCACACCCAACAGTGCCGACAGCCCACCCGGGTTTCTCCCACGCCCTTCCTGCCGGTAGTCCGGTGAAGAGGCGTGCGGTCCCGGCCGGGGCTGAGGAACGGCTGGCGCCTGCCACGAGCCTAGGAATGAGAGCGTGAGTTATCCTACCAGTCACTTTACGACTTCCCCCGGGTGTGCCGGGGCCTCAGTGTGACCGTCACCACGTACACGCACGGGGCAGCCTCCCGTCCGTTCGTCGTGCTCACATGGTCGCCACATCTGTGCACGTTCGCTCTAGTATCTGTCGCCTTCTGACAAACCAGCCCCCAAACCTCAGGGGCCTAAAACCACAGCTGAAGAATTTTCTCGTGGTGTGAAGTCTGGCCAGGGCTCGGTAGGAGTGACAGGTCCCCGCTCCAGGATGTCCAGGGGCACAGGCGGCTGGAAGGCTGGGCACCCCTCGATGTAGCCTTCGGGTCCCCGTGTGGTCTCCCCAGCATGGCAATCCCAAGCTGGCCATGCTTCCCACGTGGTGTCTTCAAGTCCCAGGAGCAAGTGTCCCAGTGACAAGTGTAGGAGCTGAATGGTTTGACAGCCCAGCTCAGAACTCAGAGAGCATTGTTTCTACCCTACTCTGTTAGCAGTCACAGCCCACGCAAAGTCAAGGAAACATGGACCAGTTTTACTGACGAGAGGAGCGCCTGTGTGTGCAGCCGTGGGGACTCCCATGCAAGGCCGCTGGCACACACCGCTGCGCACCATCTATGTGAGGTCGCCCGCACAAGCCTTTGGGCTGGAAAAGGACAGGAGGCAACTCTAATCTTGGGGTCATCCGGGAGGCACTTCAAAGCCTTCCTGCCAGCCTCCCCCACTCCCCGAGGCTCCGCAGGTCCTAGAAGCCCCTGGATGGGGGACTCTGAGCACAGCCTTCTGGTGGGTGAGGCGAGTGGCTTGCAGAAGACCCCGTCCCCTCCTGCTGGGTGCAGGACTCCGTGTCAGGGCGCCCCTCCACTCTGGCCAGGGGCAGGCAGCAAGACGACAGAGGTGAGCTTTGACGGGCAGCGTGGGGGAGGCCTGAAGCTGCCCCAGCCGAGGAGAGGCCAGAGGAATCCAGGCCGCCAGACGAGGGTCCTGGTGCATGACCTCAGGGAGAGACTGCTGAGGCTGACTTCCCTTTTCCCCAAAGGCGGAACCTGGGTGGAAACTTGCTGGGCTTTTGGCTGTTCGGAGGAGGCAGCGCGGGGAACTCCCAGCCCTGGTTTAGTCTTCAGCTCCTCTGAGCCCATCATGACAACTTACCTCCCTCTTCCAAAGCCCCGGCCAGAACAAATTCTCTGCAGAGCAACGGTCCTCAGCATGGCACCATCGTGACGCAGAGGGGAGGGGCCAGAAGAAGCCCCCGGCATGCCCCCTGTCATCTCCCTGCTCCAAGGGGGCCCTTGGATCTCAAAACACAAGGGGGCAGGTCCACCCCCACCCAGAGAAGCCAGGGGCCCAGGTGGGGGCTTGGTTTCTATCTGAGGAGACTAATTCCCAGGAAATCCTATGAGCTAAACAAGCAAGTAGGGTCTCCCCAGTTCCGCTGTTTGGGAGCAAGGCTCAAGTGGGTCCAGGAGAGGGCGGCTAGTTGTCAACTCCGGGAGCTGAGAGGCAGGGGAGGAAGGAGAGAGGTGTGAACGACTGTGGCTGGGGGGCAGGGTTTTTAAACTAAGGCTGTGGAGGCCACAGAGGAGGTGGAGAGAGAGCAGGGGAGGAACCAGGAGCAGGTCTCTCAGGAACGGTCCCTGGTGAGGCAGACGGTCCAGGGCAACGTGCAGCACCGTCTCTGCCTGGCCTGGCCGGGCCACTCCCTCCACTCATGGCTTGGGGGCCTCCCAGGGCTCCCTGTGGCTCAGGGGGAGCGGCCCGGGCTGCCGGGAGCCTCCCTGGTCCCCTGCCTGTCTCAGGTGCTTTCCCAGCTCCGGGAACTTGCTCTCTCTGTTGTCTCTAACCAAAAGCTTTTTCTCTTTCATTTCTGTGTCCCCAGATCTTCCCCATCTTTGAGGCCCAGTCAAATGAAGCCCTCCGCTCACCCCAGCAGGAAAATCTCCAATGAGCTCCCACAGGAATTCGTGGCTGGTGTGATGGCAGATCTCGTGCTGCATCTCGCGCAGCAGCCCCTCCGCTGGCCCCCAGGTTGGTGGCTCTCGTAGGAAGGGGGTGGTGGCCCTCTGACTCCTCCAGAAGGCCGCGCACAGCGGCTGCGACATGCAAGGCCCAGGGTGGGCTGGGCTCTACTGTTATCAGGGCAGGTAATGTCCAGTGTGTTACAAATGGCCCACTTCCCAGTCAGACAGATGTCATGGCTGACGCTGTTTTAGTTTTTCTGTTTAGGTTTTACTTGGCAAGGCGAAAGTAAAATTTTTTCTTTCCCCAAACGTCATCTTTGGGGAAGTACGAAAGAAAAAAGCCTATTTGAATAGGACCTTCAAGTGATTCAGGCAGAGGGCCGCGGACTTGCCACTGCCCTAAGTGGACTGGGAAAGGGTACAACACGGCTGGGGAGTAGAAGTGCGCTCGGTGAGAGCAAGTGAAGCCAGGGCCCTCAGGGCCTTCCCCGCGGGGTGCCCGCAGCTCAGTGCACAGAGGGCCAACAGCCACGCAGCCCCCGCTCCACAAACACGCCAGGCCCTGTGCTGGGTCCAGGGATGCTTATCCAGGGGTTTGTTTCAGGAACACAGTGCCTATCGCATAGGGGGTCTCACAGACCACCAGAAAATCTGGCTGCAGAATGTCAGCTGCCACAGTACAAAATGACCTGAAACAGTTCCGCCTGGGGTGGAAAGAAAGGTTTCCCAGAGGAGGCTGGCCTGTGGGGCGAGTAAGAGGCCACAGGGCAGAGGGCGGGGCGCTGGCACCCAGAGGCAGATGTGGATCAGGACCTGAGCCTCGGAAGCCAAAAGGCGGGATCAGGGCTGGGGAGACGCTGGGACAGGATGCAGAGCGCAGAGCACAGAGCTCAGGTCACAGCCACCTGGTACTGGGCTAGGAGTTGGGAATCAACTGAAAAGTAAGAGGAAACTTTGACAGGTTTAAGCAGCAGAGTAACATGAGCAGATCTGCACTTTGGACAGGATTGCTGAGGAAAACAGAGATTTCTTTGAAATCAACTTCACTGAGGTGTAATTTCCAAACACAAAGTCCATCCGCAGGAAGCGGGCACATCAATGAGTTTTGACACATGTAAACATCCCATCAACACGGAAAACATTTCAGCCACCCAGCATTCCCTGCACCCCTTTGCAGTCGACCATGTGCTCTCTTACGTCTCACTTCTTGTACTTAATGTCGCGGTACCGGGCCTCACCTGCACAGCTGAGTTTATCCGTGGTTTGTTCCTTTCAGTTACTCGTAAGGAAACGGTCAGCATTGTGCACACACACCACAGCTCCTCTATCTGTTCTTCTGCTGCAGATGGACGTCTGGGTTGCTTATAGTTTCTGGCTATTAGGAATAATGCTACTGTAAACTTCTGCCTATAGATTTTTTAATGAACATAAGTGTTCATTTCTCCCAGGTGAACACCTAGGAGTGGGGTTGCTGTGTGATACAGTAAGCATGTGTTTAATTTTACAGGAAACTTTATTAGAAGTAAGGTGTTTTTCGGAAGGGCTATCCAGGTCTTTGTGTGGACATGTCTCAGTCTCTCTCTGTAGATATGTGGGAGGGGAATGGCAGGCCGTGCGGCAAGCGGTCATGTGTGTTTTATTATATTCTTGAAAGGGTGAGCTTGACTGCATTACAAACCGCTTGACCGTACCATTCTGAGCTCCCATCACAGTACCTAAGAGGCCTGAGGGCTCCGCATCCTCGCCGACGTCTGGTGTTGGCAGTCTCTTTAATTTTACCACTCTCGTGGGTGCTAGTGATCCCTCATGTGGTTTTAATTTGTCTTCATGACAATAACAGAGAGCTCTCCCTGTGGGCTCACTGACCTTATGCTTATCTTCTTTTTGAAGCATCCATTCCAATCTTTTGTCCATTTTTTAAAAATGTGAATTGTTTGTCTTGTTACTGAGTTTAAATGTCCTTCCTTGTGTTCTGGGTCCTACCAGAGGCTGCACCTGGATCACAGCCTGACTTCGGAGGAGCGAGCCTAGACCCGAGGGGACACACTGGACAGCCCAGAGAACAACAGGGACTCACCAGGCAAAGCAGGGAGGGCGGCATCTTCCCTGCAAACACAGCCACCCATGGCCTTCAGAGCCCGTGACGGCAGTGCCTTCTCAGAAGTTGGCAGACAGGGGCAGCGTGAGGGGTTGCCTGGGTCTGCCAGGCTAGGACTCAGACCCTCAGCTTGTCGGGGCAGTTTTACTGAGGACTGGGGCTTCTGTTCTGGGCCAACTGTGCTACAGTGGTTGCTTAATGAACGTCCCCAGAACTCAGGGCTGCACACCGGTGGTTCCCCGGTATCATGCCCACCAGTTTAAGGGCAGGCCAGGAAGGCTGACCGGCCGGTTCTGCTGGGAGCTCCAGGCCTGCCGGTCAGCTCAGTGGCTCTGCCCCATTTGTCTCTCATTCCTGGGGGAACAGTGCCAGACACACCTTTTCTGCTGCACAAGAGCACAAGCCCAACCAGAGAAACTCATTTCAAGCCTCTGCTTGGGTCACACCTGTCAACGCCGCCCTTTGGACAATGGAGGTCGCGTGGCCAGTCCTCCAGTGGGAGGGAAGGGGACGTCTGAAATAATCCAAACTAGCCCGCCAGCTACCACAGAGTCCCTCCCTTGGTAAAGGCAAGAGTGGCTCTTTACTGATAAGGCTGCCACAGAGGACGTCCGTCGTTCTGGCTGTTGTACCCTCCCTTCTTTTAGAACTAGCACTTCCTTTTTCCTGAGAAAATTTCTGCTCGCCCAAAGTCCGATCGCGAGGTTTCCCTCTGTCCTGGGACCAGGGGCTGGACCCAAGCAGAGCCAGCAGGGGCTCCCTCTCAGGGCTCCGCATTCTGATAGCAAAGCAAGGGCAGCCCCACCCTCTCCAGCCCGGGGGTTCCCAATGGGGGCCCAAGAGCTTGAGTGGCTGTTTCTCACTTTGGAAAGGAAGTTGGTAAAAGTGAATGAAGCCCATATGCAGAAAGAAAAGATGACAGATGGGGAGAGGGTCCTAGTGGCCCTTAAGCCCTTGGTTCCAGTTGTTTCATCCATAATTAGGCACCCGAGGCATCTCAGAGTCCTTTCAATAAATTCTTCTTCTTGTCAAAGTTAAAGCTGTTTATCGTCGTTTCCGACTAAAGGGCTTCAGTTAAATGCATTTCAGAAGAGCAGGCCTCAGCTGTGCTGAGAATGTTCTTGAGAAACAGGGGCTCCTGAGACAGAAACACTGGCCGTGGAGCAGGGTGGACAGCTGGTGTCATGAGCTGGGAAGGAGCGGGCCTCAGGCGTGTCTCGCTCCCACGGGGAGGCCTGTCCCGCACCCTCTATCTGGCTGGGGCAGCGGCACTTCCCCGGGGGTCCGGTGGTCTCTCCTCGGGCCTCCCGCTGCCCGGCGCCCTTCCCTTTGCGCCCAGGACTCGCTCCGCCAACGCCCTTCGCCATCCCCGAGACCAGAAGCTTTGCTCCCCGCGCCTGGGTCCTTCTCATCAGCAGGATGAACATTGTGGAACTCCTCTTGCCTGAAAAACAAAGCGACAGTGCCCGCAACTGCCCCACCCCTCCGCGGAGCGAGCTGCTCTAGGACTCCGGCATCTCTTCGTTATCCCACCACCTTCCCTCCGGCAGATTTTGCGGCAACTTTCGTGGTTCTTCATGGCCTGGAGCCGGAGGAGTCCAGACACAGCCTGGTTTCCAGGCCAGGCTCCAGCTCAGACTTCCTTGGCCTATGTTCCTCTCTGGGCCTCAGATTTCCACCTGTAACCCAAGAAAATGGACTCCGAATTCCCTCCTGGTGCCTTAAATCCTTTGCTCCTTAGATCTTGATAAGGGTTTATTAGTTCCCTAAAATAAACTGAATTGCTACTCCTCTAGAAAAACAAAGAAACTTGGGAGGCAGAGAGAACAAGACGGGTGGCATGGTGGGAATCTGTGACACTGGGGGAGGGGCACGGAGGCCGAGTATGCTCCGTCTTCTGTGTGTTAGAATTGAAAGCCGGACGCTGGGCTGAATTCGAGTGTCCTTCTGACCTTGTTTTCTAGGGCCCTCAGGAAGCAGCCACCCTAACAGAGCGGCCTCCCGAGGGAACCCCCTCCCTGCGCCTCCTGGGATCCGCCCCGCCGCCACGCCGCTCTAGACTCAGGAGAGCCTGGGGCTTCCAGGAGCTATTCCCACTCCCCGTTTCTCAAGCCATCTGAACTGCCACGTGTACAGGGAAATGTCACAGGGGGAAACTCAGGTCCTGGCCGAGTTGCAGACTTTGATGGGGCAAGGGGCCTGGAGCTGAGAGTCCATGAGAAGGCCTGGTCGGGACGAGGGCAGTCAGTGGTCTCATCAGGGGGCTGCGTTCTGCAGCATCTTGGGTCCACGACGCAGGGTCAGGTCTCAGCGGCAGCCCCGGGCTCACAGCCTGACTCCCTAGCGAGCTTCCCACAGTGCAGTCACCGGGCAGACCTGGGCCGCTGCCCTTTGCCAGCCTGGATGCCCCCCCTTCCCAGGCATGAGAAGACCTCCCAGGGGACATGGCTGAACCTCCTCCCCCAGGAAGAGGGGGTCTGGCAGGACCCCGAGCCCCAAACAGAGGATGGCAATCGCTGCCCACCACCCTTTCTGGCTCTGTGCTCCCCCCGCCCTGCCAGCCAAACCAGGATGCAAGTCCCAGCCTGCTGCCTCCTGCCCACCAGGGGCCGGGTGTCTGCCCACAGTGGCTGTTCTCTTGTCCACCGCGGTAGGCGGGTCCCCGGAAGCCCTGCCTTCTAAGGACAGGATGCCAGCTCTTCCCAGACCCCACCCACAGTGCAGCCAGCAAGCATTTCCCCAAAGGTGTGCTTTAAGCCAAAACAGAACTTAGACCTGAATAATTTAGGTCTTTACCTGACCCAGGAGGAGGACACTGGGGGGATGGGGGTGCATATCCCCTGAATCCCATCTCTGAGCATTTACCTCGGCCCTGCTGTGGAACAGCACAGAGCCATGCTGATGGCAGACAAGCCCTCGAGGAGTCCCAGACAGACATGGGAGCTGTTACACAGCAAAGTAGAAAGCGGTGAGTGTTGGGAGGCAAAGGATGTTTAAAAGGGAAAATGAATATATGCTGAACGTCCAGTGCGTGCCCAGAGTTCATGCTGGGCGCCCTACAGGCCTAGTCTCGTGTAAGGGTCATAAACAGTATTATTAACCCTGTCCCTTGGAGGAGGAGCCTGACACCCACACCCCACGGGTCACACCACTAGCAGTGTCAGGATTAAAATCCAGGACTGACTCCAAAATACAGGTGAAATGCTATATATAAATTTTGAAAAATTCACATATGGACATGAATGAACAGATGTAAATATTTACGAGCTCCATCCACCATAAAAGGGCATCATTCTCGCCACTGACTCTGGGCTTGGGGGCTCCGCCATTGGGGGTTCCCCGGGGAAAGTTCTGGAGCCGCCTGGACAGGCTTCTTGGGTTTCCAGTGGGGACTGCGCAGAGGAAGTGAAGCCTGGGCAGCCGTGGCCCCTCCTCTCTGCGCCTAGCTGGGGCACAGCAGTCCCAGGAGCAGGGGTTGGGCCTGACCCGAGAAACCCCCAGGCCTCTGGTAAGTGGCAACAGCGCCTCCTCACGGGGAAACACCTGCACATCAGGGTGGCTGCGTCCGCTTGCCGTACATGGCCTTCCTGTGCTCAGGGACTCCTTGTGTAAGCACTGCAGATCGGGGAGGGAAGATACGGCCCCTGAGGTGCTCAGTCTGGTGAGGGAGACAGCCACGCGCATGGCAGTGGGGTCCCAGGTGCCCTGGTGGAGCACACGGGGCGAAGTGTAAAGCCTCCCAGTGAGATCACAAGGAGCAGGTGCTCTAGCCTGTACAAGATCCAACGTGAGCTGGGGCCCAAAAGCCAGGACGAGAGAAAGTGGGCAGGGCTCAGGGCTCAGGGTCTGCGGCCATGCTGGCAGGAGCGACCTGCTCCCGCGGGTGAGAGGCTTGAAGCAAGGCACCGGCTCAGCTCTGCATCCCAGAAAGAACATTCTAGAGCCGAGAGTGGGTGGGGCGGGGCCAGAGATGTTTGAAGCTGGCTGGGAAGCCTAGGTCGCTTGGTAATGCTTTTGCAGCAAGGGAGACGTGCTCAGGACCCAAATAAGGTAGAAAGCGTGAGGATGGAGCAGGGAAGACGGACAAGAGGTACTGAGGAAGCAGAACCGCAGTGAGCAAGGCCCTGGGGTGAGGCGACTGGGGCCACTGAGCCGCGGAGGGACACGCTGGCTGAGAAGGGCGCCTCTGCTGGCAGGCGCGAGGTCCGCCCAGGACATGCTGAGTTTGAGGATCTGAGGCGGGTCTGGAGCTTAGGAGACACGTTACAGCAGGAGATGAGCAGTAAGTCCTGGAAGAGGCTGAGACCAGCCAGGAAGGGCAGCGGGACAGGAGGATGGGGCAGCGCCAGGGTGGGCCGCACACTGCACGTCAGCCTGCAGAAGCGCGCCATACCCTGGGCCCCGGGCAGCGCACCGAGGAGGAAGGAGAGCGAGGCACACACGGGGTGTATATTCCCAAAGGTATCCTCAGGCACCCAGTAGGAGCTTCCGGAGAAGCCTCGTTCCGTGGGCATGCCTTCCCGGACATGAACAGCCAGCAGCGGAGGGACATTATCAAAACTTATGTACTGAGCACACGTACATACATGTATGTAAATGTACACACGGTGACATATATAATACAAGTACATGGATGTATATGTGTATGTGTGCATGCATACATGCATGAAGAGTGTAAGTATATTTTGTTTCATGCATACATGTACATACATACATACAAGTGTCAAATACGTGTCTATTTTTCATGTATATCCAGAATACAAAAAGAAAAAGAGCACAGGGCAGAAAAATGAGCAGAGGACTTGAATAAACACTTTGCAGTAGAGCATCCCAAACGGCCAATAAATAAAAGTGTTTGATCTCGTAATCATCAGGGAGATGCAAAATGAAACCATCACACCAACCAGAAAGGGTCAAATGTGAGAAGTTGGCTGTGTTGGAACAGACCAGGGCAGCTGCGGCTCTCACGGCCGCCGATGGGTGCAAACGGGGACAATCGCTGCTTGCGGGATTCGTCAAAGGTGATCATGTGCATGCCTGAAGGTGCAGAAATTCCACTCGAGGTCAGTACCCAGAAGAAACACATGCACACAAACAGCAGATCCACGTAAGAATGTTCCTAGCAGCCCTACCCATCAGCACCAAAAATGAGGCACACCCAGTGCTTGTCGCAGTGGAGTGGGTAATTTGTGGCACATGTGCACAGCGGGAATCTACACAACACTGTCAGTGCCCACAAGCAACCTGGATGAGTCTCACAGATGGAAACTGAGGCAGAGGAGCTAATGCAGGAATACCTCTGTATGAACCCATTTACAAAGGGCTCAGAACCGTCACAGCAACACTGGAGAATTTAGGACTGCATTTCTCTGGGTAAAAAGAAAAAAGATAAAGCAGGGAAGTGGCTTCCATCTGAGTCAGGATGAAGGGGGAGAGGACTGTGCTTAGCAAGCTTCGGGGGATGGGAATAGATGGAGGAGGCAGCGGCGGGCTGCTGGGAAGTCCTGTCTCACGGCCCGAGGGTCAGATACTTGGGTGTTGGCTTTCTAACTCAGGGAGCGGTGCACTATGACTTATACACTTTTCTAAGTGTTAAATTCCACAATATTAAAAGAAAAGAGGCTAAAAATTACTGGGGCTAAAAGAAGGCTACGTAGGGCTGATGTCTCCCCGCACGGGGGAGCCCGGGGTCGTGCAGGGAGGCGGCTGGGAGACAGACCCGTGGAGCCTGGGGCACGGCCGGCCCCACAGCAAAGCGGGAGGCATGCAGAAGAAGCCAGGGGAACGCGCGGCCAGTTGTGAAGGGCCAGGAACGGGCCCACGCCGACGGTGAAAGCTGTGCCCCCGAGTGGGCGCCCAGCCAAGAGGGCAGAGCCCGCCTGGCCTGTCTGCACCTGCCGGAGGAGGGAGTCCTTTCCCCGTTTGCACAAAGCTGCTCCTCCTGGAAGGACCTCCTTCCTTCATTTTCCCCGTAAGTTTTGAAGTATTTGTTTTAATACCGAGAGCATCTGCACCTTTACTCCAGAGGTGCTGTGGGGTGACAGCCCCCAGTGCTGGACCCCTCAGGTGGGTGCAGAGCTTCCTTCCCTGGGCTAATGGGGGGGCTTCCAGAAGAGGAGCCACTCCCGAGTCCGGGCTCCCTTGCAGTCCACCTCCCCGACCCACCCCATTCCCAGGGACCTGGAGAGCCTCGCAGGCCTGCTAAGGGCTCGTCCCAACACCATCCCTGAGGCTGGGCCCAGGACGGTGATTAACAGGGTGAGGGAGGTGACCTCACAGGCAGGATGGGTTCCAGCTGCTGTGACGCAGGAAACAGGTAAAGGCCAGGCTGTTCCCAGGAATTTCATGCAGGCGGGCTTTGTGGATGGCGGTACCTGAAGGACCAGGACGGGGCCTACACCAGGGCTGGGACCCCCCTGGGTGCCCTTCCCCCTCCCAGCCCTGCCCTGAACCTTAATCCCTCCCCAAGGTCTGAGGTTGGCTGAACACCTTGGAAAGCATCCCTTCCCGTCATCAGATGAGTAAGAAGGCCAAGCATAAACAAACACTCTTCCAGTAGCTGCCGGACGGGAGGGTGGACATGAGGACACAACAGCGCATAAGAAGCCGCGTCCGGTGACCTTTCCTCCTGAGCGTGCCAGAGCCTACTAGGCTCCCCGCTCCACGGCTGACTCCCACCTGCCTCGGACTCCCACATGAGGAAGGCTGAAGGGGCCCCGGGCATGGAGGGGCTTCAGCGAGGCCGTCTTCATCCCAGAGTCCCTGTGTCATAGGGGCCTGAAACTGCCTGGGCCCCAAACATAAAATGGGATGTTTGCCAAACAGTAGGTTACTAGAATCCGGTTGTGTAGCCGATACTATATCCTATTATGTTTTGTGTCCAATTACATTCTTGCCTGCTGTTCCCAGGAGCCGACCTCTCGCTGGAACAACCCCCACCTCCTGCAACAATTCTCTCATTTCCACACCAAGTGCCCGCTGAGCACATCTGGTTGCAGGGTCTTGACCCTTTACCCTGCCCCATTCAGGTGGAATGGAATGCTCCATACTGAACACGTCACAAGGAAAACCAGAGGTGTCTACAGCCATACTTCAAAAGCCTGGCCTTCCGAATTTGATGTACTAATACATTTTGCATGACATTTAGGAAAATGAGACATAAGTGGCTCAAAATGAAATTGGGTCATGTATAACTACCATGTAATGAAAAGAATATAATTTGAAACTATTAAGTAAAAAATTGTCCACTCTGAGAGTCAGAGGTCTTCCATTAAGGATCAATCTTCATGAAACATACAGGTCACTGTGGCTTCAGGGTCTCACTCAAACCTCACCAAAGGTGAGGTCAGCTAAAAGTTCATCTCGGCTTCAGACCTGAGCCAAACCCTGGACCTCATTAATATGTCCAACGCTCTTCTCCCTCATTCTGGGCCTTTCAGGCTCCATTACACCTAATTGTCTGCTGGCTTTGGACCTCTTGAGGTCTTTTTTTTAACCTCAAGATTTTTTGCAGAGAACAGGATCTTAATTATACATAAAAATTTTTCAGTTCCCATTTTCTAGTCTCTCCTCTGTTACTATCGACTGCCCCAAGGCTGAGACACAGATGTTTTTTCTGCAACAAAGAAGCCAGGTATGATTCTGACACTGTCACAACCTCAAAATGTACAGGTTTTTCTCACGGCTTAAAAAAGTAAATGGAAAAAAGAGGTTTTGTCTCTTCAAGTGATCTTCTTAAATATGCTCGCTCTGTCCAACGGGTTTGCCTCTTTGTGCAGCATGGCCGCCCCCTCAGCCTGCAGGAAAGGAAGCGCACTGCCCACGGCATCCTCAGGCCCTCCTCCCAGGGGCGGGCAGGTGGGGGCTTCTAGAGGAGGGTGGAGAGGGACCCCAGAAGGACTTCCCGGGGGCAGGAGAAGAGGCAGGATCACAGGCCTCTGTGTCTTCACGGGCCACGCAGCGCCTCTTCAGATCTGGAGGAACTGGAAGGTTAGGCTCCTGGGAGGTGGTGGCCGGGCAGCTCACTGGTGTGGAAGCCCGTGGGGGGCTCTGGCGAGGGTCCCCGGGGTCTTCCCTGCAGCAGGCTTTCTCCAGGCTGCTCAGAATTACCAGCCAGAAGCTCTAGTTGATGGACACAAAAACCTTAGCAGTTAAGGGCCAGGAGCCAGGCTGCATGGGTTCACATCCTGGCCCTGCCGCTGAACAGCAGCAAGGCCCTGGGGAGTCAATTCATCGCCCGTGACTCAGGTTCCCCACCCATAAAACAGGGGTGACAACAGCACCCACCCACAGGGCGCTGCATACCGTGACGGGCCCACAGTGGGCCCCCATGGCAAGCCCTCAACACGTCCATAGCTGCGGGCACCCTCCCCACGTCCTGCGTCAGGATCCCGCATTCGGAACCACCCTGCTGATTCTTCCTTCCTCCCAGGCTCCTCCACACTCCCACCCACACACTTCTCCACCCTAGAGACCAGAAGTCCTCATTCTCTCACTTCTCTCACGGTGACCTTAGGGTTCCTGTCAGGAAGAGCCTGACCAGGCCACAAGCAAGCCAGCCCAACTCATAAGAAATAAAACAAAAAACTGACAAATTAAAAATTTCAAAGGAAGATGTTAAGAGAAAATGAGAAGACAAGTCACAGATGGGGAGAAAAAAGGTCTCAGCACACGTATCTGACCAAGGACCTGTATCCAGGATGTACAGACTTGATAACTCAACTAGATAAACACCAGCTTTTAAAACTGCACAAAAGATTTATCATTTTTTACTGAAGTATAGTTGATAGGCAATATTACATCATTTTCAGGCGTACAAAATACTGATTCAACAATTATATACAGTACAAAATGCTCACCACGGGAAGCGCAGTTGCCCTGTCCCCATGAGGCGTCACAGCGCTGCGGTGCTCCTGACGCGGCGCTTCTCTCCGTGACTGAATTATTCTGTAACTGGAGGTCTGTCCCTCCTCATCCCCTTCAGCTATTCTGCCCGTCCCCATGTCCCCCTCCACTGTGACAACGACTGGTCTGCTCTTGTGTTTATGAGTCTATTTGTTTTGTTTGCTTATTTGTTTTATTTTTGTAGATTCCACATACAAGTGAATTCATGTGATATTTTTCTCTGACTTATTTCACTTGGACTGATGCCCTCCAGCTCCATCCATGTTGCTGCCCATGGCAGGATTTCATTATTTTCATGGCTGAATAATACTCCACTGTGTGTAGGTATCCCATCTTCTTTATCGACTCACCTATTCATGGACACTTGGGTTGCTTCCATATCTTGGCTATTGTAAATAATGTGACAATAGACATAGGGGTGCATATGTCTTTATCATTTTCTTCAGATAAAATGCCCGCAAGTGGAACTGCTGGATCATATGGTATTTCCATTTTTAATTTTTTGAGGAACCTCCATACTGCTTTCCACAGTGGCTGCACCAATTTACATTTCTACCGACACTACATGAGGCTCCCTTCTCACCACGTCCTTGCCAACACTTGTCCTTTCTCGTCTAGTTGACGCTAGCCCTGCTGACTGGTGTGAGATGGTATCTCATTGCGGTTTTGATTCGTATTTCCCTGATGATTAGCGATGTGGAGCATCTTTTCATGTGTCTGATGGCCATTTGCATGTCTTCTTTGGAAAAATATTCAGGTTCTCTGCCCATTTTTTAATCGGGTTATTTGTGTTTTTGTTATTGAGTTGTATGAGTTCTTCACATATTTTGGAAGTTAACCCCTTGTAAGAAATTTCATTTGCAAATATATTCTCCCATATTCAGGCTGCCTTTTCATTTTGCCAACGGTGTCCTTTGCTGTGCAGAAGCTTTGTAGTTTGATGTAGGAGCACGTGTTCATTTTTGCTTTTGTTTCCGTGGCCTGGGGACACATATCTAAAAACATTACTAATGCTGATGGTTCAAGAGTTTACTGCCCATGTTTTTTTCTAGGAGTTTTACGGTCTCAGGTCTTATATCTAGGTCTTCAATCCATTTTGAATTTATTTTGGTATGTGGTGTAAGTAAGACAGTGTCCAATTTCATTCTTTTGTATGTAGCTGTCTGGTCTTCCCAACACTATTTAAGACTGTCTTCTCAGTGGGTGAAAGATTTAAACAGGTAGCTAAACAACAGGTGAATTGGTTAATAAGCACGTGAACAGAAGCTCAACATCCTTAGTCGATAGGGAAAAATGAATTAAAACCACACTGAGAGAGCCGAGCATGTGGAAAAGAGGGAACCCTTATGCACTGCTGGTGGGAATGCAGATTGTGGCAGCCTCTATGAAAAGCAGTAGGGAGGTTCCCCCAAAAATTAAAAATAGAAAACTGTATGATCCAGCAGTTCCACTTCTGGGTATTTACCTAAAAGTAACAAGACCTTGATCTCAGAAAGATGTCTGCACCCCCGGGGGCTCTGCAGCACGATTCACAAGAGCCAAGACACGGGAACAAGCTGGGTGCTCATCGAGGGCAAATGGATGGGGTTCAGATATACACACCGGAGTATCATTCAGCCCTAAAAGAGGAAATCCTGCCTTCTGCACACGGATGGGCCTCGAGGGCATGAGGGTCAGGACACTAAATCAGACGGAGAAAGACAAATACTACGTGATCTCACTTATCTGTGGGATTTGAAAAAGCCAAAATCATAAAAACAGACAGTGGGTTGGTGTTTGCCAGCGGGATTGGGAAGATGCTGGTCAAAGGGCACAAACTTCCAGTTAGACGACTAAGCTCTGAGGATCTGACCCACAGCAGGGTGACTGCCTGGAAGGGGGGCACTCGAGAGATGGCGAGAAGAGATCTAAAACATTCCCACGCAGCCACGAGGTGATGCAGGGGGGACCAGCTTGCTCATGGAGCTCATCTCACGGTTCAGATGTTCACCAAGTCACCGTGTTGTATATTCTACATCATATTTTTGTCAATTATGCCTCAATAAAGCTAGAAAAATCAAAATAAAAAAGCACATTGAGGGGCCATCTCTCTGTGTCTCTAGAACAAAGTCTGGCAACAAGAGGCATGATGACGATGTGGGAACAACAGGAACTTCGCGCCTGCTGGTGGGTCTGTAAATGGGATAATTGTGGCAAAGAGTCTGGGAGTTTCTTGTAAAATGAAGCACGAATGTACCATACAACCTTAGAATTCCACCGTTAGTATTTTACTCAAGAGAAATAAAAACACATCCACCCACAGCAGCGTACTCCAATGCTTGTAGTAGCAGTGCACAGAACTGCCCCTACAACTGTCCAACAGGGAACAACCCCAATGCCCACCAACAGGGGAACGAAACAGTACACGAAACAGTGCCTCCCCGAAGCACGACGCGGGTCCACAACACAAGAGGAACGCACCGCCATTCACGCCACACCAGGGACGCGCGTTTAGAACATTATGCTAAGTAGAAGCCAGACACAAAAAAATTACAGGCATGTGATTCTCTTCGCACGAAATTCTTGAACAGGCAACCCTATAATCTTGTAATCGGCGGAGAGCAGATCAGTGGCTTGCTGGGCTGGGGTCCGGGAACCAGCTGCAAAGAGGTCCCTGGGGACTTTCAGAGGCAGTGATGTTCTAGCTCCTGACTGTGCTGGCTCGTGGTTACCTGGGGGTGGACACTTATAAAAACCCACATCCAGTCACACACTTACAATGGGGGCATTTTTTATTGTATGTAAATTTTACTTCAGCAAATTTGATTTAAAAAAAAAGCAGCCAGCTTTCTCTTTGGCAACAGAAAAACTAGCTCTCCATGCGTGGGGAGGCAGGTGGGAGCTCGGTGGGAGGGGTGGGGTCAGTCTGGGAAAAACCAGTTCCCTGATTTGTGCTCCCTGGAGGGGAGATGTCTTCATGGTGGAGAAGTGGGTCTGCCCTGCCCACCCCCAAAAGGGCACATGACTCCTTTCAAAGAACATTACAGGTCGGGGGCAGTAGGGGTGTGGGGGGCTCTTATCCTACCACCCCCAGAAACTTCTGTTCTGCTGGGGTCATGGCAGCAGGGCAGCTCCATACAGGTCACTGGAGGTCCTCTGAGGGCAGAGGTCCGCCAGGTCGCCCGGACCCCTGGGGGAGAAGCAGGGCACAGGTGCTGGGGCGTGGGGGCTGGCAGGGCCTCCTCTGGGGTCGGGCAGAGCTGGGTACACAGGAGACGCTCAGGCGGTCAGACCAAGGGTCCTGTCCCCACACCCCCTGCGCTTGGGGCCACGGTGCAGACGGAGCTCCGTCCTCCCATTCACTCCAAGCCCCATCCATTCTAATTCCAGACAGACCTCACGTCCATCCCCTTTCCTCCACCTCTGCTGCTCCCACCCTGGACCAGGCACTGGTCTGTACACTCATCTCCCAGCTGCCAACTTCATCTCTCCTTTAATCCATCCATAGAAGCTATGTGGTCTTTTTAAAAAATAAACTGGACAAGAATACCCTGTGCTTAAAACCCTTCAGGAAGAAGTCCCAAGTCCTTACGCTCTGGACAGCTAGTTCTGCTGGCCTGCCTGGGACTGATGCCTGCTTCTCCTTGTCGGGATGCTCGGCCTCCCTACTGCCCACCTCTCCTGCCACAGGGCCCTTGCATATACCATCCTCACTCCTGAAATGCTCTCCACTGTTTGCCTGGCTCCCAAGTCAGGCTTTAGTCAGGAAGCCACAGCCTGCACCCTTATGCTCACACAGCAGACAAATTTTCTCATAATTTGTCACGAGCTTTAATTACACATGCATTTGTGGGATTATCTGTCTCATGTCTGTTGCCCTAACTATACCTCATAAAGGCGGTGATGGTGCCTGTGTGTCACTGGGTTCTCGAGGCCCAGAATCATGCTTGGCACTTAAGAGGCCTAAGTGGATATTCTTTAAATGGATGGATGAATGAAGAGATGCCTGTAAAAAATACAGGCTTTATTATTTTTTAGGTATGCAAGGCCCCCAGATCAGGAGGTGACTGCCTCTGGGGAAGCAGTGTGTTGTACTCACAGGAGCTGGGAGGGGGGCACTGGGGGCCACACAGGGCGGCTGGCAGAGGGTGCAGGGGAGCATGCGGGCAAGAAGCC